>OZ034800.1:70578923-71178923 GCA_964028335.1 Altica lythri
TTTAACAGAAACATGGCAAATTCCTGATACTTCAATCTATAACATTGAAGGGTACACAACTTTATACAGCCATGGAAAATTGAACCAAAATGATGGGGTGATTATGTTCATCAAATCAGATTTATATCAGTCCCATAAATTGATTGAACTCAACGGGAGCATACTAATGAAAACAAAAGCAAAATATGCAAATAGTACATTATTAATATATTCCTTTTATAGATCCCCGGCGACTGATGTAGTTCTGTTTTTAGAACAATTAAATGATATATTGGCTTCAGAAAAAGAAGAATTTCAATACAATATATTCCTAGGTGACATTAATATCGATTTACTTAACGAAAACCAATCATCAAAAAACTATCTAGATCTTCTAAGCGAATATGGCTATTATTCCACAATTAATACCCCTACTAGAGTAAAGAAAAATTCGAAAACGTGCTTAGACCATATATTCATTAAAACAAAAAGTAATAACTACAACATGCTTATACCGTTACAATAGCTTCTTCAATAACCGACCCACTATATAACCATAATACAAATCGTAATAAGTAAAAATAAGGAAACAAATAATAACTCCAACAAAAATTTTTTTGAAGTAATAAATGAACCTTTATTAATCGATCTAGTTAAAAACATTAACTGGAATGATGTTCTTCCAGACCAACTGGATCTAGATTCTGTAACAGATAAATTCATAGCTACCTTAAATGAATGCATAAAGAAATCAACAAAAAAAATTAAAATTAAAAATAATGAAAGAAAGAGAAAGAAGTGGATCACGAAATCTGTCATTAAATCCGTTAACAAAAAAAATGATATGTACCTACCTATCTTAAATGGAAAAAATCTCAAAATGATGTAGCACTAAAACGTAAATATTTACAAATGAAATATGAAGTTGAACATTAATTGAACAAACAAAAAGTAACTATTACAAAAAACGTGTGGAAAAAAAAAAACAATGTATCTAAAAAACTTTGGCAAATGATAAATGAAATAGTGAAGCCATCAAAACAAGAAAAAATAAGTGATATTAAAAATGAAAACGGTGATTTATCAGTGATCCTAAACACATGACAAAAATATTCAACAAATATTTTATAGACGGTGGGAAAAAATCTAGCAAAAAATATTACTGCAAATCAAAATTATACAAATGAAACAAAATAACACACCAAACTCAATTTTTCTTGCACCGACAAATGAAGTAGAGGTATTAAATAGTAAAGGACCTACAAGAGAACGAGCCCAAAATCCCATGCTTTTTCTTATGAAGGTCCGAAAAGCGAATTTTGTTACCGTTCAAGGTCGTCTGACGTCATAGCCCCACCCGGCCCCACCCACTTTCACTTTTAACCTGATTGCTTGGTTCTGATTGGCTGACAGACTCCGCCCTTTAATTGCTTATTAATGACTTGTTAATTACTAGTGCCCCATTGCTTCGTTCTGATTGGCTGTCTGACTCCGCCTCTTAATTATTATTAATGACTTGTTAATTACTCGTGCCCCATTGCTTGGTTCTGATTGGTTGACAATCTCCGACCCTTAATTACTTAATAATTAGAAATGCCCCATTGCTTGGTTCTGATTGGTTGACAATCTCCGACCCTTAATTACTTAATAATTAGAAATGCCCCATTGCTTCGTTCTGATTGGTTGACAATCTCCAATCCTTAATTACTTAATAATTAGAAATCCCCCATTGCTTGGTTCTGATTGGTTGACTGCTAGCAGACAACTGTCAATTTTCGAGTGGCCTTTGACGTTTGGCGCAAGCAGCCAACCCTCTTTTCTTCTTTTTGTATATTTTCGAATTTTTTCGCGCTTTGCTGACATCGTACCAACTTTACATGCTACCAACTTTACAGTGCTACCAACTTTTGACCTTTTACATTCGACGCAAGCAGCCAATTCTTCTTTTTGTATATTTTTGAATTTTTTTTCGCACTTCGCTGTCATCGTACCAACTTTACATGCTACCAACTTTACAGTGCTACCAACTTTTGTCACAAATGCCCCATTGCTTGATTCTGATTGGTTGACAATCTCCGACCCTTAATTACTTAATTACAAGTGCCCCATTATCCGCTTCCGATTGTTTATTATTTAATAAACCCCACCCATAATTTGATATCGAGTAGCCATTGTTTTAAATAATTAATATTAAGAGTAATATATTGATAAGCATTATAACACTATTAAAAATCATTAGGGTGATTATAGGATTAAATAATAAAAAAATATAATAATAAGAAGTTTGTTTTATTAAAAAATATATACATATATTTAAAATGGTAATACAACAGTTTTAAACTAATTATTTATTTCTACTTAATAATTAAATGTGTTTATAGACATATTATACATAATCTAAGTCGTTTAATACTTTTGCTTTATAGAAAAACATGTATTCTCTTAAAGCTGTAACTAATAAACAATCAGTACACATTTCACAAAATTTTTTTAGAACTTCAAATAAAGTGAAATTATTATTATTAATATTATTATGAAAAAGAGTCTTAATTATATCTAACACATGATAATAATAACTACAAAAGTTTATACTGTCCAATAGTGAGACGTGATATGATAATAAATTTTGATCAGCTTCCAAAATTTGTTTTATATCTTCCTCATTTAAATGAAATTCAACATCATGCTTTCTAACACTTAGCAGTTTTATACCATCATATACAACTTGAGTAATAATGCAGTAATCACCACATTGAAATGTTATAGGAATGTGCTGATCCAATGTATCACTTATAAAGAAATCATTCACGTTATTATTCAATAATTCTATTAGAATGCTCCATTCAATAATACTAAACGATATTTTAGATGTGTGATAATATTGCGATAAAGTTATAGCTGAACTGAATGATCTGGCTGGTGATATTCCAACTTTTATCACATAACTTCCAATAGGAAATGATGTTTGTAATAAATTATAATGCTCCAGTTTAGCTGCAGTTTCATATCTTTCTAAAATTTCATCGATTTGATCATTATACTCTTGACCTACTGATGAGGATGTTGATGCACTAAAATAACCTTCACTACTCATATTTAAACAAAATATTGATCACAACTATGATTTATTATATTTTAATCATACTATTTATAATACCAACCCCACTACAATTACTTTTTATAGAACAGCATCATTATAATGTCATTACAAAATAAATCATTAAAAATATTTTTATAAGATTATTAAAAAACATCATTATAAGACTATTAACAAGTTATAACAGGTCAACATGTTCAATCCAAGAATTATGTTTATTATCAAAACCAAGCCACTTAACAAATATTTTGTTTCCCTTTCTTTTTAATATTTTTTCTACTAGATAGATGTCTGCATTATTTGTTTTCTGTAATTCCTGTTCATAGAAAGCCCCTTTAATCGGATTTCCCTGTATATCCTCCAACAAATAAGTTGTAGGATTAGTAATATTAACTTTTATGATTTTAAAAACTTCTGTGGTCCAATTAGGAGTATAACCTTTTTCAAAAATATGTTTAGCCTTCGATATTCGCACCAGATCACCTATTTTATATTTTCTTGGTCCTGATGTTTTTATATAATTAAAACGATCATGTAAAATCGTTTTTTCATTTAGCTTATTTATTTCAGATGGTCTAAATTTAATTGTAGAATGTATCGTATTGTTGTATTCTTTAGTAATTTGAGGTAATACATTAATCCATTTATAATTACCATGTAAACTAAAATATTTGTATAATTTTGATTTCAAAGTTCTTATAACTCTTTCAGCTATCGCAGCTTTCTTGACAGTATATGTACTATAATGGTTGATATCATACTTTCTCATTAAATCTTGAAATTTAACGTTATAAAATTCAGTTCCCTGATCAGTTTGCAGGTTTTTAGGATAACGTTTTGAATGTTTCAATATACTTGCAAAAGCCTTTGTAATTTCTTCTCCAGTTTTAGTTTTTAAAGCTACTGTCCAAAGATATTTAGACAAGCAATCAATGACTATCATTATCATTTTATAACCCTTATTACTATTAGCATAAGGTCTCATTTCCGCAAGATCCATTTGCCATAAGTCATCTAATCCTTTGAGAATTATTTTTCGACGAGGATAATTTTTACGAGCAGGTTTGTGAAGCTCGTTAACTAATTGAAGCTTCTCTTTCGTCGTCATGATAATGACTAATACGATAGATGAATATATTATTTAGTGTTTAATTTTAGATTTAATATCATAAATTTCCTTAAATACATCATTAATTTTCATATCATGTAATTGTAACATATCAGAGGTTTCTCTAAATTTTTGTAGCCATATTTCTATTTGATTATTAATTTTACTTATCTCATATTCAACTTTATGTCTGCTAGTATTCTGTTCATCCTTATATTTGTTTAGCTCCCGTATTAATTCACCATGTAGTTTTGCTAAATCAATATTGTAAAGTGTATTTGCATCATCTACGTATTTCTTTGTTGCCATATGTTTTTCAGAAGTAGGAGGATGTCTTGAAATAAAGTTTTCAATTGAATCTATTTTGTTTTTTATAGATAAAATTTTAATTGATATTTGATCATGTAGTTTTGGTAAATCTTCATTATACAGCTGATTTTTTAGAGATAATAAACCAAGCCTAAATTCTCCTTTTAATTGTTTTAATCCAATTATTTGACTTTGATGACTACGTCCAAACTTATCAAGACTCATTATGAAAATGATCACACTACAACGTTACATTAGTATATAATATCTGCTTCTCGTAATTCATTAATGATGGAAACAATTTCATTAGAATGAGATGTATTACCAGCTTCTTTCGAAGCATAGAGTAATTGCAATCTTTCACATAATTCATTTGGATCATCCCAATACACATATTCTACAGGATCATCATTATATGTTAAATACATTCCATTACCTAAAGTCTTAGATGTATACATAGGTTTTATAATATACTTATACTTAAATGTCGAACTATTTTTTAAATATCCTCGCTTATTTCTATGTACATTTGTTGCTTCTAATAAGAGTTTGTAATTTTCTAAATCTTTAGAAGTGTAGTCTTGAGGTGCATCATAGAAAAGTAATTCATATAGTTCAGGTGATCCTGAAACATATCCTTCTTTTGTGAAAACTGCTCCCGTTTTAGTATCAAAGTTGATATTTTCTGCTCCAAGAAACCATTTAGATGTCGATATATCATATGTTGGACCATATACTTTATCTATTTTATCATCATTTTGCCAAAATTCTTTTAAATATTTTAGAACTCCTTGTGGATATTGCTCGAGGTACTCATTTAAAACAGTTTCTGGAATATCTTTATCATCTAATTCTTCCGATACTTCCGCGTTATCCTCAACCTCATTCTCAACATCACTATTATCACCTGCTACATGTTTAAGTTCTAGAAATGATATGTTTTTATTCTCATGTTTTTCTTTTTTAATATTAGGTTTTTTTTCATGTTTACAATAACTTAGATTAGCTGTCGATTGATTTAAAAATTTTGATGATTTAGCGATATCCTCCAACGGTTTTGATATAGGTTGAAAAAGCTTATTTAACGTTTCATCTTCTTCTGTTCTATTAAGTTTTAATGCAAGATATTTTTTTCTAATATCTTTGGTTAGTTGAGCTATTTTTCTTTTTCGGGCAGCTTCCAAACTATTCAACATTTTGTTGTAGACTGATTAATATTATTCAAAGCTTAAATTTTAATATATTTATCAAAACCCTTACGATAGCGACCGTTATTTAGAGGGAACTCCTTAACAATAACCATCATACCATGTTTTTCATTCCAACACTGTGAACATATGTTTTTAAATTGATCAAAATTCATATCTGGTGATACATGTCCATCGAATATATGTTTAAGATTTAATTCATCTTGTTTGAATATTACAATCATGTTACAATTATCTCTTATTAGCACTTTCGGTATTTTAGAAAAGGTCTGACAAAGATATGCAACATCAATATTTTTATGTCGACACATAGAAAAATATTCACGAATTTTTTGTTGTTTGTCACATGCAACGTCATCAAAGATGAAAACTGAATTAGATTTCGCATCACTAACATTTATGATTTCATCATTATCTCTAAACGGAAAATATTCAACACCTTTCACATTATTTAATACTTCTGCTAATAACTGATATTTAGGTTGATAGAGCGATTTAGAATATACATAAACGTTTTGAAACTTTATCCCATTTGGATTAAAGAGTAATGACATCATTGCGTTTGTTTTACCACATCCTGATGGACCGCATATGATAATACGAAGAGTATTTGGTAGCAATTTGCTATGTTTACTTTCTTCACATTTTATATTAAAATCTAAGTTATCCACAGGTAGCGACTGTACTTGTCGAATGATTTTCATTTTGTGTTAAAATATATAGCACGTTTTTTAATAAATATATGTTTATTGAAAACAAAACAGTTAGTTCTCATGCTACTGTTTAAAGGTGAGGGTCTAGTAAATAACTTAATAAACAAACTTCCCTTCGAAGCACATTTATTGGGTGGTTATCAGTATTGTGGACGTAAGTATTATAAAAAAAAATGTTTAATTTTTATTAACATTTTTTTGTTTTTTTTAGCTGGAACAAAACTACAAAAACGTCTATTACGTGGAGATCCTGGTATTAATCCATTAGATGTTGCTTGTAAAGAGCATGATATTGCATATTCAGGCGATAATACAATAGCGGAGAGGCATAAGGCTGATCAAATTCTAGAAAATAAAGCTTGGGAACGTGTCAAAAATAAGAACGCGAGTTTAGGTGAACGAGCAAACGCATTATTAGTTACAGGTGTAATGAAAGCTAAGCGAAAACTAGGTATGGGTATTAAACGAAAAATTTCTTTTAAACGTGGAATTATAGATAAAATTAAAAAATCCTTAATACCTAACCTAACATTAAAAAAGACTATTCAAAATGCATTAAAATTTGCTAAAAAGACTGTTTCAAAAGCTGGAAAAAAGAATATTCGAGTTCCTAGAATTATACCGTTTGAGAGCAAGATGGGAGGTTTTTTGCCGTTGATTCCTATATTGACAGCTTTAAGTGCGATAGGGACAATAGCAGGAGGAAGTTCAGCTATAGCAAAAACTATAATTGATGCTAAAAACGCTCAAAAGAAACTTGATGAAGATCATCGTCACAACAAAGCTATGGAGTCTATAGGAAAGGGATTGTATTTAAAGAAAAATATCAAAGGAGGCTACGGCTTGTATCTGAAGAAAGAAAAAAAAAACTTCCAATAAAGCTACCCAATAGACCACTAACTAACATCGATTTAATTAATTATGCAAAGAAATTAAAAATACCATATTTTCGTGGTGTTTTTATGCGAGATAGTCTTCCAATTAACGGATCTAGAAGATGCGAGTGTTCAATTGTTAATTTAGATATATCGCAAAATGCTGGAACACATTGGGTAGCTTATAAAAAGATAAATAACAACGTAGAGTATTTTGATTCATTTGGTAATTTGAAGCCGATGAAAGAGCTTGTTAAATATTTTGGTTCAGGTGTTAGAATTTTCTACAACAATAATCAATATCAAACATATAATCAAATTAATTGTGGACATCTGTGTTTGGAATTTTTATATAATGGCAGCTTACTTATCCAAAGAGGCACTTAATATCATTGAAATACTTATGGAAAATATTTCACCTTCAGTTTGGTATAAACTGCCATGTGAAATACGTGAGGATTTAAAAGAATATTTACCATGCAGTATAGATCCGGATTGTCATGAATGGTCAGATGTTTGTGGAAATATGACGTCAAAATGTCTATTTTGTTTTATATGTTATAAATAAATTTAATGATTAGCATATTAGTCTATTATTTAAATCATAACATTTTCTGATAATGGTTAGTCATGTCGCAACTTTTAACCTTAACGAGTACCAATAACGAGTTCTCTTTTACACCGTCAACACCTCTTGTACTTAATCCATATAAAAGTTACTATTTAGCAGTGCTAGGGTTTCATTCCTACAATTCAATACCTAATATTGATGGTGAAAAATTTTACTACTTCGAGTACGACAATTTAGAACAACTTAGAGAAAGAGAAATACTTCTACCTGTAGGTTGTTACGAGATTAGTGATATAGCTGCTTATATAAAAAAACAATTGATGTTAAAAAAAAACATTGCTGAAGAAGATTTTTTCTTAGAACCAAATAATAATACCCTTCAGTGCGAAATTTATAGTAAACTATATGAAATCTCTTTTGAAAAGACTGATAGTCTTGCTAATCTCCTAGGATTTTCTAATAAAATATTAGAACCTGGAATAGTTCATTCTTCAGATCTACCTGTGAATATTAATAAAGTGACAAGTCTACTTTTTGACTGCAACATTACTGAAGGAGCTTTCTATGGAAATACACCAGCTCATATAATTTTAGATATTCCTATAACAGTAGATCCTGGTTTTGCTATCAACGAGAGACCTATCAATCCAATATATTTGCCTATAAAGAATTTGAAAGAAATTAATCACATCATTGTAAGGGTGTCTGATCAAGATTTAAGACCTGTTAACTTTCGCGGAGAAAGAAGCACCCTTCATCTAGTTTTACAAGAACGATAAATGGGTCTCATTATAGAACATAAAAGGACGGTTCCAACTAAAAAATCATCAGTTTTATCTAGATCTTGCAAGCATCGTAAACTAACTAGAGTAAACAGAGATTTTTTACAATCGATTGGACTTAAAGTTAAATATGGTAAACCGTAAATATATACGATCTGAAGTTGAATCTAAGCGACTTAAAGTTGACCCCATTTTTGATCTACATCGTGAACCAAAGTATGATGATTCGATTAGAAAAGAAGAATTTAGATCGTACACTCCATATGTGAAATCATTTAATAACAATGATGTCGTAGAGTTTGTAATAAATCAAGCTGATTCGTTTTTTGCTCTACATGAATCTTTATTAGAAATTAAAGGTAGATTAGATATAGTTGGAGGTGGAAACGTACATCTAGCTCCCAATTTTGGGGTATTTCTATTCGATTCCTGTTCATATAGTGAAAGTTCAAAAGAAATTGAAACAGTGAGAGATCCCGGAATTGTTAGCGCCGTACGTAGTATGCTATGCTATCGCAGTGATTATGCAAGATTTATGAGTATTGCTGGATGGAATTTTCCTAACCATCCGTTCTTAAATGAAGATGATAAATCTTTTAGTTTGTTGATTCCTCTTAAACATATTTTCAACATTTTTAATGATTATACAACAATAGCTTATGGGAGACAAACATTTCGTCTCGTACGAGCTAGTTACGATAATGATAGTATTATTGTAAATGAGGTAGGTGCTGGTAGTACCGCAACTACAACAACTGTTAAGATTATTATAAATAGTATGGAACTGAAAGTGAAACATGTGTTTCCCAATGATGAAATTAAAATTAAATTGATGGAACCTATTAAAAATAATATACCAATATATATTCCATTCAGAAAGTGGGATCTTAATGAACTACCCTCAATTAAAGACGGTGCAAGAAGAGAAATCTGGAATGTTAAAACAAGCTCATCAATTGAAAAACCGCGTTATGTTATAGTAACATTTCAAACTGAGAGGCGCAATAGAAAAGAAAAGGATTCAACAATTTTTGATAATGTTAATATATCAAGTGTTCGAGTATCTCTTAATGGTGAATATTGGCCTAATGAAAGAATGCAACTGGACTTTGAGAAAAATGATTATGCTGCAGCTCATTATAACTACACTGAATTTTATCCTAGTTATTCATATTCGACTGAGAGACGATCACTTTTAGATTATCAAGCATTTAAAGATCATGCCTTATTTGTAATAGATTGTTCAAAACAAGAAGATGGAATGAAATCTTCAACTGTCGATATAAAATTAGAAATTGAAGCTAACAATGGTTTTCCAAAAGATACAAAAGTATATTGCATCATTATTCATGACTGTTTAATGGAATATTACCCTCTTACGGAGGTAATCAAGAGTATAATATAAATACCTAATTTAAATGTGTTATATTACCTATGTAAATATTATACTTTTTTATAATAAAAAAATAATAAAAAAAATGTGGTTATTAATAATAAAACAATTTTACAATTATTAAAAAATATATTTAATATTTTATACTTCTATAACTTCAAATGAAGCCGCAGGCTTCGGTTTTCCGGTGTCCACTAACCCGTGGAACACCAAGCCATATTTTTGGCTTTTAAATTCTTCCATGAATGGTGTATAATCTTCAACCACACGTTCTGGTAGAAAAACAACCATATCCAACATTTCTAAAAGTACAGTTTTCCCATAGTTTGATTTCACAATTTTTGCATCTAATATTTGATATGATGTGCCCACCTCCAAGGAGGATAACTTCACCACAGGTTTCTTTTGCGATAAAACAGACGATTTGTTTATTTTAGAAAAATCCATCTATAAGAAATAAATAAAATTGTAAGTATATAAATATCGTAAACCTCATTATATATAAAAAACAGATAAAATGTATAATAAATAAATAAGTCAATAAATTAATAAAAAATCATGTATACCTAAAGGATATAGAATAGTAGACGCATATATATAACTGATAAAATGTATAATAAATAAATAAATAAATAAATAAATAAATAAATAAATAAGTGAATAAATTAATAAAAAATCATGTATAAAGAGTATAGAATAGTAGACTTACTGTAATAATTATAGGTAATAGCACTTCAAGAAACAACTGGAACTAACTTAATAAAATTGAATATTTCGCTTATATTTATACCCACTCTTTATATTAAAATCTAATTTACAAGAAAAAATAAATATAAAGTAAATAATTTTAGGGAAATTTTAGTATAGGGCAAATTATATATAAAGTACTTTGTAGGAATTTTTACTAATTAATTTTTAATGGGAAAGTTAGAATATAAAGTATATGACAAATTATATATAAAGTACTCGAGGAAATTTTTACTATTTAATTTTGGTAATGTGAAATTTAGTATATTAAGTATCGATTTAGAGTCGAATATGACAAATTATATATAAAGTATTTGGAGAAATTTTTACTATTTAATTTTGGTAATGGGAAATTTAGAATATTAAGTATCGATTAAGAGTCGATTATATTTTTTTTATCTGTAACACTTTAAAAATTAATAAATTTCCGTTAATATATTTATTGTTAAATACTTAAACGTAAATTAATGACTTTATATTTCATATTTTCTAATTATGATTGAAAAAACTATTTAAAATATGGTGTTAACAGTATGAGAGTCTTTATTGTCAAAGATTTCATAGAAGTTGGTTGATTTTAATAGTCTGCGAAAAGTGATAATTGAAGTGTGTGTATAAAATTTTTTGGTAAGTTTTTTTATTAAATAATTTTAAATAGCTATAACTGTTTATATGGATTATTTTGTATCATATTGAATTTCAAATTAATGTTTTTTTTTTTACTAATATATTTTTTTTTTTTAAATTTCATTATAATATTTTACCATTATTATTTTTAAAAATTAATTATTTAATATTTCTCTTGCAGTGTAGTTACCTACTTTATATCAGACACATAATTAAATTTCTTTTTTTTCTATCTAACTATTTAAAATTTAGCATTATGTCAATAATTACTGATCTTATTCAACATATAACAGCAATTTTAGGATTTATAAGTATTACCTATGATGGTAAAACAGTGGAGGAGGGGTTGCTGGAATGTACAAAGGCTGTCAGAAAGATAAATAAAGATATTAAAAATGCTACTTCCATGGGCGAAAGACAACACCTAGAGGCTTGTTTAAGAAATGTTAAATCGTTAAGATCTCAGATTAAATTAACAAAAAAGAGAGGATCTGGAATTATGACTAGGGCAAAAGAGTCTGGAATTAAAAAAGTAGAATGGGATGATTTGACTTCAGCTTTTAAGTCTAGAATTCGAACTGGAGTCATTTCAAACCTTAAACATAAAGATCCTATAGCATTTCTTGTCGATTGTAAGACACTCTTCAAACGTAGAATTGGTAACGCACTCAAGAAAGATGAGTCTGTTAAAGTGAACACAGTTTTTTGTGGTGAATTTGAGATATATAGAGGCCTACAGATCATAACTGAATATAAATATTTCACCACAGCTAACTGCCCCATCTATAGAGATACAAATTTAAATAACTGGTTTGATGATAATGTGACAAAACTTATTCTAAAAGACCTGGAAGAATTCCAGGAACGTGATAGCGGGTGGTCGTTAAAAAGAGTAGTAAACTTGGGCGTAAATATTAATAAATTTGTTCCACAACTTGGATCATCATATATTGAACTACCACCTCAAATTAAAAGAAAAGAAGCATGCATTAATGTTAAAAATGATGATCAAGCCTGCTTTGCATGGGCAATTACATCAGCTTTGTATCCTGTTAATAATAATCCGCAAAGAACAAATAAATACCCACATTATTCTGAGGTATTAAAACTTAAAGGTATTCAGTTTCCTATAACTATCAAGCAGATTCCAAATTTTGAAAAAATGAATAACATTTCTATCAATGTTTATATCCTAAAAAAGTATAATAAACAATTTTCGACCCTCCCTACATATTTAACAGCGGAAAAGAAAGATAAGCATGTAAATCTGCTTCTAATACAAGATCAGTATGACAAAGAGTCTACTAAATATCATTACGTTTGGATAAAGAATCTTTCACGACTTTTGTCTAAACAACTCAGTAATGAAAATGGTCAAAAGTACTTTTGTGATAGATGTTTACACTACTTCCGTTCGGAAGATAAGCTAAGTAAACACATAGTAGACTGCATTAAAAGAAATGATACCGCCACCAAAATGCCTACAGATAGCAAAAAGATGCTTAAATTTAAGGATTTTAAAAACAAAATAAAAGCCCCCTTTGCTGTATATGCAGATTTAGAGAGTATTTTAAAGCCTTGTGCAGAAAAGACTGCTTATCAAAAACATATTCCAGCAGCAGTAGGATATTATTTTAAATCTTCTTATGATAACAATCTATCATTCTACCGTTCATATCGAGGATCCGATTGTATGCAGTGGTTTGCTGATGAAATGAATCAACTTGCTGAGGATGTCTCTACTATATATCTATGTCCGTATAATATACACATGACTCCTCAACAAGAGAGTGATTTTCAAGCATCCACCCGCTGTCATATTTGTGAACAACCCTTTAAAGTTGGCGAGAAAAAAGTGAGAGATTATAATTACTTAATTTCTGAAAATAATTACCGTGGAGCTTCACATAATGAGTGTAATGTTAACTATCAAGACACGCACACAATCCCGGTAATCTTTCACAATTTGAGTGGTTATGACGCACATTTCGTGATAAAAGATATTGCAACCCGAATGAAAGGATCTATAGACTTACTGCCTCTCACTAAAGAAAAATATATTTCGTTTACGAAGCATATTGATGAAGCTCGAATTCACTTTAGATTCATTGATAGTTTTAGATTTATGGCATCATCCTTAGATAAATTATCATCTTCTTTAACAAAATTTACAAATCTGAGGTCTCAGTTTAATAACATACCTGAAGATAAGTTTAATTTGTTAACAAAGAAAGGTGTGATGCCATATGATTACATCAATAGTTTTGATCGTTTTAGTGAATCCTGTTTACCTCATCAAGATGCTTTTTATAACAAATTAGATAATAAAGCTTGCCCCCGCCGTATGTATAAAAGAGCACAACAAGTATGGTCTTCGTTTAACTGTAAAACTCTAGGTGATTATGTAGACTTATATATGAAAACAGACATTCTACTCCTAGCAGATGTCTTTGAACAGTTTAGATCGAGCTGTCTTAAGACGTATGATCTAGATCCAGCCCACTATTTTACGCTACCCGGATTTACTTGGGATGCTATGTTAAAGTTTACGAAACAGGAGTTAGAACTTCTTACTGATATGGATATGTTTTTGTTTGTAGAGCGAGGCATTCGAGGTGGTCTCAGTCAAGTCTGCTCTAAAAGAAGGGTTCATGCAAACAATAAATATATGTTGAATTATAATCCTGCAAAACCGGAAAACTATTTAATGTATTTTGATGTCAACAATCAGTATGGTTGGGCTATGAGTCAAGCTCTTCCATATGGAGAATTTGAGTGGGTGGATTCAAATATTGATGTCACTACAATTGCTGATGATAATAATGTAGGTTACATGCTTGAAGTTGATTTAGAGTATCCACATGATTTACATGATAAGCATAAAGATATACCTTTCTGTCCAGAACATATCAACCCTAAGACTATGAAGCCTCCTGCAAAGTTAAAAGAGAGTACTAAACTTATGGCTACACTTTATAATAAAGAGAAATATATCATACACTATCGATCACTAAAACAAGCTTTAGAACATGGCTTGAAATTAACGAAAATACACAGAGTATTAAAATTTAAACAGTCTCCTTGGTTGAAACCGTATATTGATTTAAATACGGAGCTTAGAAAAAAAGCTAAAAACGAATTTGAGAAGAATTTATTCAAATTAATGAACAATGCTGTTTTCGGTAAAACTATGGAGAATGTAAGAAAAAGGGTTGATGTAAAACTTCTTACCGAATGGGAGGGTCGTTATGGAGCTCAATCATATATATCTAAGCCTGAATTTAAGAATTGTATAATATTTGACGAAAATTTGGTGGCGATAGAGATGAAAAAAATTGAGGTTTATCTAAATAAACCTATATATGTAGGGCAAACAATTTTGGATCTTGCAAAGACTACAATATATAGCTTTCAATATGATTATTTACAAACACGATTTGGAGAAAACTGCTCTACTTGCTACAGTGATACAGATTCCGTTTTATTAGAGATACGAGGAAAAGATCCTTATCAAATTATAAAGAATGATTGTGAGAAATACTTTGATACTTCAGACTATCCTACAAATAATGTGTATGGAATACCGCAACTAAATAAGAAAGTTTTAGGTATGATGAAAGATGAAAATAATGGATGCATTATGACTGATTATGTAGGACTGAGATCAAAATTATATACTATGAAAGTGGCCATCTCAGAAGATGAGGTGCAAAAACTGAGGGCAAAATTAAAAGACGAAGAATATGATGATGATGAGATTGAAAAAAATGTTATGAATTATGGTGTAACCAAAAAAGCAAAGGGGGTTAAAATGTCGATAGTAAAAAATAGTATAACTTTTAATGACTATATTGAATGTTTAGAAACATCTAGAAGTAAGACCACTTCACAGAATCTCATACAATCGAAACATCATAAAGTCTTTTCAATAGAACAAAAGAAAATTGCTCTCAGCTCTGATGATGATAAAAGATATCTGATACCAGGGAAAGATGAGACATTACCATGGGGGCATTACTCTATTAACCCTAAAATAAATGTTTATGATGATGATCAAGTAATGGATTGTTTATAGAGTTCAAAATTATTATTTTAAATTTAAATTATTTACATAAAATTGTTTTCTTTTTTTTTTATCATAATTTAGTATAATTGTAATATAATAAAACTACTTGTTTTATATAAATTAGTATGTATAAGCGTGTCTGATATTATGAAGTTTGATCAAATTGGATAGAAATTTACGTACGACTATGGATTAAAAATGAAGATGGAATATATAAAATGCAGTCTGATAATAGATGAGAGATATATGGATAAAATAATTCTACAAACTGTTTTGAAAATATTTTTAAGACCAAATTGGATAGAAATTTACGTACGACTATGTATTAAAAGATGAAGATGTAATATATAAAATGCATTCTGATAATGGATGAGAGATATATGGATGAAATAATTCTACAAACTGTTTTGACAATAATATAAATTTTTTGAGTTGGATATTATATAGGTGAGTCTAAAAGTTACTTTAATAATTTTTTATTATAATAATGTTTTTTCTTATATATGATTTTAGATCGATTTCAAACAGATGGGAATAATATTTAATCAATCCGGAATCAATCAAAATTTTTATATAAACCTATCATATAGATAAGAAGATTAAAAGTGATTGTTTAAAAGGAGAAATATTAGATTGAAACCCCACTTATCCAGCCTTAAAGCTTAATATAAAACGAAACTTTTATACAAATTTTCAGTTTCATAGAAGGCATCATGAGAATAGCACTTGTAGATATTCAAGGAATTATCTTTGAGGATATATTTTATCCGAAAGAATTGTCTATACTGATTGGAAAACATATTACTAGTTTTCTGTTTAAACCACCAGTACCCTTCCACACATTGAGTTCTAAGGATAAGAGAACTAATAATTATGTTGAAAAATATGTTCATGGAATAAAATACGACTCTGGTGATATTGAATATAATGAAATTAATAACATACTGGAAAAATATTTATTAAATTCAGCAGACTGCATATACGTCAGAGGTAGTCAAAAACTAAATTTTTTAGAAACCAAATGTCGAGAACTTGGAATTTCGACAAATATTTACGATGTTACAAAATATGATGGAACCCCCTGTTGTACTGACGTCTTTCAACCTGTATTCACTCAATGTTTCAACCACGCTTATGGAAAATATATGTGTACTCAACATAATGTAAATTGTTTAAATAATTGGTTAAAAAATGTTGTCTTACCATTTTAAATATATATTTTTTAATAAAACAAACTTCTTATTATTATATTTTTTTATTCTTTAATCCTATAATCACCCTAATGATTTTTAATAGTGGTATAATGCTTATCAATATATTACTCTTAATATTAATTATTTCAAACATGGCTACTCAATATCAAATTATGGGTGGGGTTTATTAAATATTTATCAATTATATATTTTTATTATAATGTAATTATTTCATAATAATAGTTGTGGGGCTAATTAAATAATCATCAATCAGAACGAAGCAATGGGGGTAGTAAACATCAAAAAAATAATTAAATAAATACAAAATGGGTGGGGTTTATTAAATAATAAACAATCGGAAGCGGATAATGGGGCACTTGTAATTAAGTAATTAAGGGTCGGAGATTGTCAACCAATCAGAATCAAGCAATGGGGCATTTGTGACAAAAGTTGGTAGCACTGTAAAGTTGGTAGCATGTAAAGTTGGTACGATGACAGCGAAGTGCGAAAAAAAATTCAAAAATATACAAAAAGAAGAATTGGCTGCTTGCGTCGAATGTAAAAGGTCAAAAGTTGGTAGCACTGTAAAGTTGGTAGCATGTAAAGTTGGTACGATGTCAGCAAAGCGCGAAAAAATTCGAAAATATACAAAAAGAAGAAAAGAGGGTTGGCTGCTTGCGCCAAACGTCAAAGGCCACTCGAAAATTGACAGTTGTCTGCTAGCAGTCAACCAATCAGAACCAAGCAATGGGGGATTTCTAATTATTAAGTAATTAAGGATTGGAGATTGTCAACCAATCAGAACGAAGCAATGGGGCATTTCTAATTATTAAGTAATTAAGGGTCGGAGATTGTCAACCAATCAGAACCAAGCAATGGGGCATTTCTAATTATTAAGTAATTAAGGGTCGGAGATTGTCAACCAATCAGAACCAAGCAATGGGGCACGAGTAATTAACAAGTCATTAATAATAATTAAGAGGCGGAGTCAGACAGCCAATCAGAACGAAGCAATGGGGCACTAGTAATTAACAAGTCATTAATAAGCAATTAAAGGGCGGAGTCTGTCAGCCAATCAGAACCAAGCAATCAGGTTAAAAGTGAAAGTGGGTGGGGCCGGGTGGGGCTATGACGTCAGACGACCTTGAACGGTAACAAAATTCGCTTTTCGGACCTTCATAAGAAAAAGCATGGGATTTTGGGCTCGTTCTCTTGTAGGTCCTTTACTTTAAATACTATTAATAATTTAAAAAATAAAAAAGCCCCGGGCTATGATGGCATCAAAGCAGAAACGTTAAAAATTATTTCAAATTACATAAGCACACCTTTAACATACATCATCAACAAATCCTTCGAATCAGGTTATTTTCCTAACGCTTTCAAAATATCAGTCGTTAATCCTGTTCATAAGGGAGGAGATAAGCAAAACGTTAGTAATTACAGACCAATTTCACTTATTACAGCATTAAGTAAAATTATGGAAAAAATCGTAAAAAATAGGTTAAATGATTTTTTAAAAAAATACCACCTTCTATGTGATGCACAATACGGCTTTAGGGAGCAAAAATCGGCACAAGATGCAATACATGCCTTGACAAGTACGATATATGAATGTTTGGACAAGGGTATCCCAGCAATAGGGGTATTCCTCGACTTATCCAAAGCTTTCGATACCGTTGACCACAACATCCTCTTAAGTGCTCTACAAGAAATTGGAATCAGGGGTACAGCTTTCAATTTATTCAAGAGCTATCTGACGGATAGAAGACAAAAAGTAAAGCTAAATGATATTTCTAGTTCTGAAGAAATAATTACATGTGGAGTACCCCAGGGGACAGTACTGGGACCCGTGCTGCTTACAATTTACATGAATAACCTATTTATGCAAGAAAAAGATGGTCAAATACTTAGTTTCGCAGACGATACCGTAATAATTTACAAAGGTAAAAACTGGTATGACCTGAAAATAAAAGCAGAAAACGACTTAAACAACTTGAAAGATTGGTTCAATAGCAGACTTCTATCAATTAACTTCAATAAAACCCACTACTTGCCGTTTACTAGCCAAGAAATTTCCCTTCCGAATTATAATTTAATAATCCAAGACAATTTTATAATAAAACCTGGATACAAAATAAAATACTTAGGTATATTCTTAGACCCCCACTTAAAATGGAATGAACATATTATATATCTAACCAAAAAACTGCGATGCATACTATACAGGTTCAAACAATTCATCACCTACCTCGATTTAAAGCAAAAACAAATTGTGTACAAAAGTCTCGTTGAAACTCACCTTAACTATGGTATTATAGCATGGGGAGGTGTATCACGAACAATCCTGAATATGCTTGAAGTCTCCCAAAAGAGATTCTTAAGAATGATCCTACAGAAGAATAGTAGGTATTCTAGTGACCAACTTTTCCTTGAGTCACAAACAATGGATGTAAGACAACTTTTTTACATTCAGGTTTGTATAAAACAACATCTAAATAAAATCAATTTGATATTACCTACCCACACATACGATACGAGACAAAAAGATAGATATGTCATCCCCAAAATGAATAAAACAGTTGGACAAAAAAGTTTCCATTACATAGCACCCAAAATATATAATGAATTACCTGACAACTTAAAAACTGAGACTTCCCTAAAGCAATTTAAAAAATCGCTAAAACAATATATTTCCTTGATAGAAAGAAAAGAAGTACGACAATATATCGATTGAATTATGTATTGTATTTTTACATTGATTGCTTGTCAGCTCAGGTTTATGGCTTCATTAAAATCATCCATGCACTAAAGTTTATGTCATATGTTTTAAATTGTATTCAACACCCGTTGAAATAGAATAAATTGGAGTAAAAGAAAACATAAAAAAAAAATAAAATAAAAAAATAATAAAAAAAAATGTATTTAAATTTCGTAATATGTACTATCTATAAATGTTGTAATGTATTGTAATGTTATTGGATTGTTTTGTTCATTTAGGTATAGTAAGTAGTTCATTATTGTATAATATAGGTGTGTGTATGTATGTATGTGTATATCTATATTTTGTAAGGAATAATTTTTTAACATTTTTTTTTGTATTTACTAGTTTCTAACCACACACAGGCTTATGGCCTCAGTGGTATATTGAATTTATTCTTATTACTGTATACAGTCAAAAAAAAAAAAGTTGTTGATGAATAAATTATTATTATTATTATTATTATTATTATTATTATTACCTCTCTTGCTAAACATATTTTTAACTTCCATAATGTCTAGTTAGCGACTTTTTCTCAAAAATTCTTTTTAAAAACTAATTATCATTAGCCAAGAAAACTGACTTTACTCTCCAAATCGGAGAGGGGCTCGCTCCACCAATCAAAGGGTAAAAATTGATGGAAAACCAAATAATATTTTTAGAATTAAGTAATCTTAGCAAAAGATTAATATTACAAGTAATTATGGGATTATTGGCAGATATCCCGGTCCATTTGAACGGATCACGGGGGTACGATAATCCCCTAGCGTTCAAAAAGGTAATTTTCAGGTAAAAGCGACCCAGCTGACATACGCCCTAAAAAATGAAGCTATTCTCAAATTTAATTAAATTATTCTGGTTATTGTTAATTATGTATTTTTTTTAATTATTACTCAAGCACTAGATAATAATGCTAACGACACACACAAAGTTTACCCCGACAGATAACGCAAAAATTAGTTTACCAAATACTATGAATCAAAATATTGTAGAAGAAAGCACCACACTATACTTTCATAGTTTTCTAGTTTTTATAACTATTTTTGCTTCTCTTAAGTGTTATACTTTCAATCAACTCTTAAATTACACTTAAAAGATGTATTTTATTACGATAAATAAAAATAAGATAAAACTTTTTTCTACTCAGTGAAATATTCTAATAATTTTATTTATTTTAGCATATTTTCAACCAACCGCTGAGATAACTCTTTGAGTAACTGAGCTGCCTGTCGGGTCTAATTAGAGAAATAAGGTGACCGCGTAAGAAACGACTACATATTATTTTTAACTCTCATTAAAATGGGAACCAAATTACATGTACCCTTTTCGATTTCTTCTTAATATCATTTTTTCTTCTTTGTATAATTTCTAAATTGCCAAAATCAAAATTCTTCTTTGTAATTCCATTTTTTTAAATAAAAGCAATTATATCTTGCTGCAAAATTTTTAAAATTTCGACTATAAAATTTTTCCACTTAGTGTTTTTCAATCATTTTAATTCTTAAAAAATACCTTATCTTAATTGTATATTTTAACCTCTATAACAACAAAGTTTGCTGAGTATTAGTAAACTTATCAAATTTGAATATTACCAAATAAATGCTAATTAATAAATATGTACGCGTGTATAACAGAAGAGGACTTTTTTAATTTATTTAATTCTTTTGTACTCGAACTAAGAAATTTACAAGCAACATAGAAAAAATATATGGTACCTCAAATAAACTTGGAGAATTAACAGAAAATGAATTGTAGATACTTACTAGATAAATTTTTAAATAATAAAAACTATCAAGATAGGTTAGTTGTTTTTATGAATAGTAAAAATGAAAAATACCTATATACAGAATTATCTGCGCACTCGCAGTAACAAGATGATTAAAACAGCCTTAAAAAAAATGAGTGTGGAAGTCAGCGGGACTGCCGGCAGAAGTTATACTTCTATGCACACGCCCGGATTCATAAATGTGTATGCGAATAATTTAGCAAAATCATTATATGATATTCGTGGTTAGCGACCTCAAAAACCTCCACAAAAACCGAGTGCACACTCTTTTTGTATCTAATTTGCATAATATTCCTGGAGACGAGGTCCATCTTAAGCACCAGGTGTTTCGAAGACCATCGTCATTATTAAAATCGTATTTAGCGACTCAAAAAAACCACCGAGTACCAGGTGTGCACTGATTTCGTACAGAATTTACATTAAACCCTAGGAGAAGAGGTAAATACCCTAGGCACCAAGTGCCGCGGAGACTTTCGGAATTGTGATATTCGTGTACAGCGACCCCAAAAACCCCGAGTTTATAAATTGAACCCATTTTCAGCAATACTTACCGAATTGTAAGTTTTCTCTCTATTATCTGTTCGGAATGTACTTTTCGAATGCAGAAATGCAATTTCCCATTTTTACATTATAAAATATAGCGACAAATTTCCTGATACTTTAACGAATCCAATGCAAAAAACCCATTCCGATCCATCTTACGTTACAAAATTCAGAGGTTTTAGTTTATTTCCTCGACTATTCGTAAAAACTCTGTTTATGTAGCCAAAAACCTTAAAAGCATAGTGCAGGATATAATGCAACCATGTGATGGTACTTTTTACTACAATACTCATTACTGAATATTATTATTAATATAAAATACTAAACTTAATATGTTAACTTACGTGACAGAATTATCAAATAATCTGTCAAATAATCATGTGGTCCATCACTATGATATTCAGACTGTTTTTTGTATATCTATCCCTTTTCAATGTACTGAATGTTGAAACGGTATTCAAAGGACTTATAGTTATGACTAATAACATGTGATAAATATTTCATCTTTGTTTTTACCGACCAATATACCTTATAAGTGTGCCTGTCTCTCTCTTACTCACACCATTACATATGTAATGATTTTTTCCATTTAACTCTACACAATCTTTTTCTACAGAGTGTACGAATAGAAGTATAACTTCAAAAAGCTGTCTCTTACTTCCAACTTTGAAAGCCTTTAACCGGTCGAATAAATTGTGTAAAAAAAATTAATCACGGTTTTATTAAAAAAAATATTACAAAAAGCTAATAAATAATTCGGTAGGTGCCAGGTTTCAACGATTTTATTTTTTACCTGATCAATATCTGAGATTGATGAAGGAGTGTGGTGTGATGACTACCTACCTACCGACTTATTTTTGAGCCTTTAGTATATTATTTTTTAATAAAACCGTTTAAATCATAAATATCATAAATAAATTTGTTATTTATGTACCCAATTTTCCTACATTTTAGTAAATCCATTTTTTTATAAGGGCATCAGAACAAATTATGGGAAACCCTGAATGACAGATAGATTTATCCCTAATAATACATGAAAAATGCGTATTATATTGTGACGATGAAGTTAGGGTTAAATCGTTAATTTGGGATACAGCTGGGTGTAACCTTCAACAGATTAGGAATGATGATATTGTCGCTGCGTATTGGTAACATTGAATATCAATAGTTAGTGTAGTAAATATTTTCTCAATCAAGATATATTGATTAGAATGTATTCACACCGTACGTGTGCGAATTTTTACAAAAATACAAGAAAGTTAAGATTCAAAAAATGTCCGTAGTTGTTATAGCTATATCTTTGTCAATATCATCTATTATAAGGCATCATCACACGACAAATAGATCCTGTAGTTTTCACAGAACAAAGTCATGCGGTCTACTGGGTGGTTTACACGCTTGGCAAGTCTCGGAAAGCTTCCACATACGTGTAAAGGGGGTGTTTGGCTTGGCTTGCGTAAGATGGGAAGAACTTGTTAACGATCCAGTCCAATGTAGCTTTTCGAACACAGATCAATGGAAGCTTGCGCGTATTTACAGGTAGGCCGCTCACGATTTCGTGCCGTTTATGTTACGGTTTCTATGGCATTTTAACATCCACTATCTTCTCTGACGAACTTATCACCTCCTTTGCTTTTGTTTATATTTAAACTAAAAATATGTCAAACCAAACGCAAGTACTGAAACAACTTCGAAGTCTACTTCTGCAATGTTTGCCTGTCCGTAACACACTAGCGCACTTACAAGCGTTTAAATGGCATTCAAGCGTTTGTGAAAGCTTGGAGTATGTGGATGCTTGCGGAGACTGGCCAAGCGTGTAAACCTACCATAATAGAGTGTATAAAGATTTTTGAAGTAAAACTTCTTTAGCGAGACTAGGAGTAAAAAAGTTATTCTAACGGACGTGACGTCATTCTAATAACAGAAACCGGAAACAAAACCTAATACAAAATACCTGACACGATTCTGCATGGGCGCCGGCAGCAGGGTGCAAGAGGGTGCGCTTGCACCCCCCTGCTATGGAAAAAAATACCTGAATTTACCAGAAAATTATATATTTTTTTAATTTTTTTATTAAATTATTCTTGAATAAAAACTAAAGGCGTCGCGGTTGCTGTCCAAATCATTCTAGATTCTATATATATTAGATCATAATAGTGTGTAGATGCAGATGCACCTCCCTGAAAATAATCCTGGCGGCGCTCATGCGATTCTGCCTACTATATTAAATAAAATTAAATCTGTAATTGTATGAATTGACAGCTTGTTATCTTGTCAACCAAAATACATTGCTGGTAGTTTTTTGTGTATAAAGTGTTTGTATTAAATATGAATAAACAAAGTGGATTTATTAATGAAGAAAGTGATGAAAAAATATTAAATGAAAATAGTGAGTACCTATAATCTATATGCATGCATTTTATTTTTGGTGTGTAATTACACTATTTATACCTAATTATTTATACCTATTATTTATACCTAGCTAAAATAATACTATTCGAAATATTTTAACACTTTCTTATACTTATTTTAGGTTTGGTTAGGTAGCCATAAAGGCCATAAAACCACTAGTCAAGATGGCTGATCTTTTACCACCAATAACAGATCCTTCGTAGACGTGAAGAAAACAAACTTAACTCAGGATTTTAAATTTTATGGAATATGCTATAAAATGCTACAAAATGAAATGGTTATCTAACTATCGAAGGCTCTTGTGTTGTATTACAATAAGGTAGATACAGCTACAAAATCACACATTCTAAACGTAATGTGTGTATATTTTTACAATTGTTTACCTATTATTCAAGCAAAACTTCTTTAGGCGCGAGTAGGGGTAACTCTAATGTTAGATTCTAACGGAAAATTCTGATGGAAGTAACTGTGTAATTTCAGCTATGGGAGGAGCTTAAATTTTCGAAATTTATTTATGAAATTTTCAAACGGTTTCAAATACATTAATGGTATTTAGAGAGTAAAATCTATGTTTCACATTTTAGTTATCATAAACCTATTATTTCATATATAAAAAAATAATGATAACTTTCAAATTCCTATTTCTAATGAATAATATAAATATAACATCTCATTTTTTTGTAAATTATATAGGCAATAAATATGATTAAATTGTAATTAAATATTTATTTTCCGATACGTACGTCAAAAAGTTTTACTTCAATCGCGCGTAAAGGTTACACGTACACTCTTTTTTTTGTTTTACCAAACTACATGTAAGTATCATATTAACTAACATATCTAACCGATCCTTCAACCAGTCTAAGAGCTATATAGAGCCAAAATTTCGCCGTCGTGCTCATTTCATTCTTTACAGGTATTTACGTCCCTGTTCAGGGGGACACCCTTGTGGATACAAGGGGTAACTATAAGGGGTGAATGTTGCCAATTTTTTAGAAAATTGTTGTCATCCATAATGTAGATTAAAAAATTTACCAACCGAAGGTGTTCATACGACAATTTGAAATCCCGACGGGCGGAAATCTGAGTGGATACACAGGAGGTGGCGGACAATGGTACAGAGGGGACAATTTTGGTCAAAAAATCGTCATATCTCCGCCATTTCTACCACGTACTGCTAGACTCTTGAGGAGCCTAAGTCCGAAATGGTGGACAACTGTGTGGATACAAAGGAGGTGGCAAACAAGAGTAAAGAGGGCCAAAATTTGGGCAACAAATCTTCATCAATATTTTGTCCGCCATTTTTACCACGTAATCTTGGACCCTTAAGGAACCTAAGTCCAAAATGACGGAAACCTGGGTGGATATAGGGGCAGTCAAGAGAGAAAGTAAATACCTGTATTGAATAAACATGTTACAAAGGAGAAGTGTCATATTACCACTACACATTTCTTACTTCTTCTTGCGACACGAATGATGTTCATACCTCTTTGTGACCTAAGATGGTAATAACGATTTAAATTTTAAAGTATGTTGATTATTTTGCAAAAATTTAGCTTTAGTCCAATTACAGTTTTCTAAAGATTATATAAATCGTTATTGGCAAAAGGAGCAGATTAAAATTAATTTATATATACTTAAAAACGTCCATGATTTCGATAGAATTAACCGATTATAACACACCAGTAGGTATTTTTAGTAAAAAAATTATTTTGAGATATCTCTTATGGGGTTTTTAAAATTTGAGAATTATTTAAACAATGGAGAAATTGCGCGAAAGGAAACCTCTTCTAGGGTAATTTCCAGTCACAAGCGTTTTATTGAAATGTATATTTTAACAAAAACATATTAATTGCATTTTAGAATCCCAGAAAAATTGTATTTCTTCCATTTTTAAACATTTAGCTGTTATATCCTTTTTACATCGTTGTAGTATAATCAGATTTTTGGTAACACTGTTCCTTTCTATGTAATTTTCTCCATACATTGTTTTTTATGTAGAACAATTCTGGAATTCAAACATGGAATGAGTTCAGGATAAAATATATTACACTTCGAGAATAAAACATAGTTTTATTACAAACTTTCTTTAATTTTATATTTTGGAATCCGAACCTGATTTCATTCTACTCGACGTATTCATTTTATATCAAATCTACAAACTCAACAAAAAATAATCAATTTTATCACATACGTTCATTCATAATTTTGCGAACGTAGTTTCTAAATTATGATTTTTTAAAGATTTTAATGAATATAAATCGTCGCATTAATTATTCTCTTCACACTTCTGACCTACTTCAATTTGGTCAAAATGTGGTCACCATTGGTGTTTTGCTTGATTGGTAAGTTACTTTTTCCAATATATTACATTGTATATAAGTTTACTAAAATTTAATTTGACAATGTCTTTGTTTCTGATCTGCATCCGTTCAAAGTATTTTCTCTTTTATTTTTTTATTGTTTCAGAAATCGTTAACATTTTGTTTTTTTAATTATTAAAATGATAGATAAATCTATATTCCTATCGTAACATTTTTTTATATCTTTAGTTTCTATTTAAACTTATTCTTCTATTTTTTCTATTCGATTGCTTTTTGCTTTAAATTTTTTTAAATTTACCGGTTTTCTTATCTTATGTTGAATCTTACTAAGTTGTGAACATAAATTTTATTCTACTCTTTAATTTCTTATATAAAATTTGTGTTTTAGTAAGCGTTGCTTTTGCAACAAATACCCCTGCATGGAAACCTAACAAGGAATATATCTACAAAATTCAAGGACGTGCTTTGGCTGGTCTAGAAATCGCAAATCAGTTTTCTGGTATTTTGATAAAGGCTTCCCTTAGGATCCAAACAAGACCAGATGGTAAACTTCAAAGTATTATTTTAAACCCACAGTACGCCCATATTCATTCCGAACTATCTGATGGATGGATGTCACCAATCCCTGACCATGAAGTCAGCTGGAAACCACTCGAAATGTCGAGAAAACCGTTCCAGATTGAGATGAGTCATGGAGTTATTACGGACCTAATTGTCAGCAAAAATATCCCTAACTGGGAAGCCAATATAATTAAGGGTATTGTTAGTCAGTTTCAGATAAATCTTAATGAAGCTGACTCGCATGTTTCTCAAAGCGATAACCGTCAAAATGCTGCAACATACACAGTATACGAAGAAACTGTGAGTGGTAACGCAGATACTTTATATACGGTTCATCCAGTACCGGAATATATGCTCCTCACTCCACAAGTATCTGATTTCCAAACATTGGAAGAAGATGACGATGAAGTACTTGAAGTCTTAAAATACAAAAATTATACTGATAGCATTGAACTTCCCTCTTATTACTACGGATTCGGAAACTTAAAACAAGGCCAAGCTGCTACTAACACAATGGGAAGATTCTTTTTGAGAAGTACTACTACTCGGTGTCTCGTGACTGGAAGCTTAAAACAATTTACAGTGCAACATACCATGACATTAAACCATTTACTGGCTAATCCTACTTTGGGTGATAAACAACAGGGAGGTGTTTACACTATGTGGAATACTACTTTGAAAGAAGTTAAACCTCTAGCAAAACGTTTGGAAGAAGTTTCGCAGCCAGTAAACTTAAAAGGACTTGTTTATGCTTATGGTAAACCTTACGATCAAACCAATGAAGTACGTGAAAGAAAATCTATCAAAAATGTAGGAACTGAGGAAAAATCTACATCACAACTTCAATCACCAATTTATTCACAATATGCTTCTCTTTATTATCAATTAAAACAAAAGCAACCCCAAGTTAACGAAGCACCAGAAACTCCATTCTTACCATTTTATATTGGAGATAAAGGTCATGCTGTGAAAATGGAATTAGATGCTATTAAAAATGCAATACAAATGTCTCAAGAAATTGGAGCGGATTTATTGGACCCTAGAAGAAGCCTTCATAACAACACCCCTGAGAAATTTATCACTTTAACTGCACTTCTTCGCACCTTTGATGAAGTTGAATTAAGAAAGATATACAACGAATTGTATTCAACTAAGGATGATTCTGAGAAATATATGGCTTGGGCTGTTTTTCGTGATGCTGTTGCTGCTAGTGGTCATGGGCCAGCTTTACTCTTAATCCAGAGCTGGATTGAAGTAACGCATATTAAATTTGAAGAGGCTGCTCACATTATAGCAACAATGACCCGTTCTGTTCAACATCCTACCACTCAGTATATTAAAACTTTGTTTGATTTAATTAAAAAACCTGTTGTTACGAGTCAATGGCCGTTAAATGAAACTGCTATTTTAAGTTTCTCTGAACTGGTTCGTAAAGTGTACTATGAAACACACTTTTCTATAAACCAATATCCAATAAACACCTTTGAAAACTTGAGAGGAAAAGATGGTGTCACTTTTATCAGAGATACTGTTATTCCCTATTTTGGTCAACAACTGGAAAAAGCAATCAATGCTGCTGATACAGAAAAGATCCATACATACATTCGTGCTTTGGGATACATTGGAGAACCTCAAATTCTTAAAATCTTCGAACCTTATTTAGAAGGGAAAAAACAATGTTCTCAATTCCAACGTGCTTTGATGGTTGTATCTCTAGATCGACTTGTTAAAACTTATCCAAAAGTAGCCCAAGAGATTCTTTTCAGAATCTACCAAAACAGTGGGGAATTTACTCCAGTAAGAATGACTGCAGTTTTCCAATTAATGCGTACATCACCGTCTGTTCAAATGCTCCAATTTATGGCTTCTTTCACTAATATTGATACCGATGAACAAGTTAACGCTGTTGTTAAATCATCAATACTTACTGCATCTAAACTTCAACCAGAAGAATTTAAACCACTGTAAGTAGTTTTTGCGTCTAATACTCATATACTTATTCATATACAATTCTAATGTTATAGCCGCGACGCAGCTAATATGGCAAAACCTATGTTAAATAATGTGGAATATGGAGTTCAATACGGTGGAAATTATCTCGAAGCTTATTTTGATGACCAACTTCAGCTCTACTACAAACAGACTATGCAATACTGGGGTAGTGACTATCAGTTTGTTTCTAACAGTTTAAAATATGCTCTAAGATCCGACGTTCGTGGTTTAAAAAATCAAATTGTAAATGTCCAGGCACTGATATCAAGTGTAAGAAAACTTGTTAATGTTTTTAATGAGCAAACTAAGCATTACGAAACAATGAGACAACAACAAGAACAAAACTCAGCTGAACAGAAAGAACACCCCTTCTCTAGTCAGAACATTGCTAAAATCCTTAGCATGAAATCTGAAGTAGATGAACAATTGGAAGGTAGTATTTTCTTAATGGATATGGATTCTCCGTATAAAATGTTAGCATTCGACAACCACACCGTAGAGAACCTTCCCGAAGGTAATGACTTATTTTGAAATAATATCTAACCATAAAAAAATATTGTAAACACGGTACACGATTCAATTTCTAACACTCCTGTTGGATTTATAAGTGAAACTAAAACTTAAAACCAATTTCAATGAAACTCTGATTTTTGACTGGCTGTATAGGAAACCATTCTAAAATTTCAGAGTTACCAGAAGTGATTTGACGCTTCAGCAGTAAAATGTTATAATTTTATTTTATAATGTGTATGATAACCCAAAAGGTAGATTGGTATTTTTAAACATTAGATTAGAAAAATCATAAAAAATGAAAAATATTAAAAATTTGATCAAACTGACAAACTTTTTATGTACATTGGAAGAATTTCTGAAATTTAAAATTTAGGCGAACAAGAAATGACATTAAAGAGCAATTATAAAAATCACACATCCGTCTGGACCTGAACCTACGATCACCATCTGTAGCCGATAGCGCCTTAAACCGTTTGACTTCGGATGATCCTAACGATTAATTGGCGTTTTTAAGAGGCTGTTGGTAGATTACAGGTTCGAGTCCTGCGAGCTGTGACATTTGTTCAATATCTCCTTAATGTCATTTCTCGTTTGTCTAGTTTCTAAATATCAAAAATCCCAAGAGGGGTGTCTGAAATAATTACATTATTAAACAGATATGGTTCTTCTCTAACTGAACTAAAATATAGGTAAGGGTTCAAAAAAATTGACTTAGACGTAGATAGAGATAGTAGGTTCGGGTCGTGGTGGAACTGAGACTTTTTTAATTTCTCTTGATTGCCATTTCTTGTTAGTCTAATTTCTAAATTTCAAAAATCCTATTATTAATTCTGTTTAAACGTTTTATACTTATATACTGTCATTTTTAATAAAAAGATTATTTTATTTTGCAGCTATTCGTAGATGGGAAGAAAAAATACGGAATGGACAGAAAATCGACTATGTCAAATTCATTAACACAGATTACAAAGTTATCGCTGTTCCAAATGAAATGGGTCTACCTTTTGTTTTTACCTATAATGCACCTGTTTACATCAGAGTGTTAGGAAAAGTAGATGCTGTTTCTACTCCTGAAATATCACAAAACGGAAAAATACACATGCCACACAAACTTCAAGCTAACATCAACGTTACTGTTACCGTAGGAGCTAAATTACAAGGCCACATTTCATTCATTACTCCTTTTGATAATCAGCAATACATCTCTGGTTTTGACAAAGTCTTCCAAGCTCACGTACCTGTACGTAGTAATGTTCAAGTAGACTTAAAGAAACATGAGGTACAAATAGATGTTCAACCAAAAGAAGTATACCAACAAGCTCACTTACTCCATTACAGTACCTGGCCCTATACAGCACGACGAAACATTTTGGACTTTACCACTTTACCTACTCAAGGCCATAGTCAACACATTATACCCCAAAATGTTCGCAGCTGGAAACATACTGTAGGCCGCACAAACGCTGGATTGGCTTTTAAAATCGAACTAGAACACGATAGAGATACAATTACAACATCAGATATTGGTGTAATTTGCAAACATGGATTTGTAAATGGATTTAAATATCTATGGAAAGATGCTAATATTCAATATAGTCACGTTAACGTAAGTTATATTCCTGAAGAATCAACAACTAAACAAGTTAGAATTAGGTTAGGATACCAACAAGACTACAGACAGAAAGCTGAAGAAAACTCATTAAACTGGGATAAAGTTGCCCAAGCTAGCAAACCATCATCTAGACAAGAAATTCTTATGAAAGCTACCGCATCTGGTATTAAACATGTACAAACTAGGGCAGTAGATGCGTCTGTTGAATTCCAAGGAGATAATAACAAAAAATACATTGCATCTGTAGCATATTCATCCAGTAATATTGATGATAAATCTAGAGTCTATGGTATTCTCAAAGCAGATAACGAAAATGAAAAACCATTAGAAATTAAATTAGAAGCAGTCAACAAAGTGCCAAATGTTGTATCTCTTAATTTAGAAGATGCACTCAAAAACGTACCTAAAGCTGAATCAACTGTTGAAGTTAAATTTACTTCAGAAAAAGGAAAAGGAGAAGTGAAGGCCAATATTAAATTCACCAGAAGTGAAGAAAGAAAACAGTACTTAAAAGAAACAGCCAAATACGACCAATGTATTCGTGATGTTCGTGAAGGCAATAAACAAACACCTGCCTGTCTCAATATGACAATTGAAGCTAACCTTCTCGACAGGGTATCAGTAGATTTCACACATAAAAATTTGAAACCCTATTGGCAATATTTCATTGAAACTATCTATAGTCATTTCCGTTATATGTATTATCCTAACCTTGATATGAAATTTAACAAACAATCCGTGCAACAGAACCAATTAAAACTTGAAGCCCGTTTCGACCCTGATTTACACTATGTAAACATCTCTGTGCAAAGACAAGAAGATGAAGCTATATTTAGAGGTATTCGACTTAACGAGTATGCCAAGAGAATGTTTGTTGTTCACCCAGTATTTGACGTTTCAGTTCGTACTATGAGTAAATCTTTGGAAATCGAAACTTTCAAACGTAAGTTTAATCAATTTTCATTCACCTATAAAAATAGTTAATTTTTAACTAATAGCTAGAATAAATTTGTTACATTTTATTTTTAGGTGCATGTGTTGTTGATAGAAGTCAAGTTACCACTTTTACCAATTTTACTTATCCAGTTGATATTTCTAAAAAATGGACAGTTGTAGCCCAATATGTACCCCGTGTCTCTGATGAAAGGCAACAAGAAATATCAGTTGACCAGTTATTAACATACGTTCCTACCAACTACGCTATTTTGGTTCGCCAAAATAAAAAATCTAAAGAGGCTAAAGATGTAAAGATCGTGTTAAGTAACCCTGAAACAAAATATAAAGTGGTTGATATCACTCTGACTTCCAGCCAACAAGGTTCAGGATCAAAAGCTGCTGTTACTATTAACGAACAACAAGTAGAAAGTTATGATATTCTTAATGGATATATTCAAATTTATACCTTGCCTAATGGTGAAACTAAAGTTCATGTACAAAACGAATTCGTTTTGATTTACGATGGTCAAACTACTAAGCTCATAACCATAACTGAAACATTCAGAAACAGCATCCGTGGTTTATGTGGACAAGACGGTTACAATCAATACGAAGATTTTATAACACCCCAAAACTGTTATGCTCAAAATATGGAAAAACTCGTAAGAAGTTACGAGGTAGAAGGATCCGAAGGTCAAGAAATTAGACAACAATTTGAAAAAAATACTGAACAATGTATTGATAAGCGCATACCCCGTTATATTAACGTTATTAAAGAAACAGATTTTAATACCAATGAACTAGAAGATGGTTCCCAAGGCAATGATTGTATGCGTTATCAAACCAAATATGTTGAACAAAATAATGAAATATGTTTTACCACACGCACAGTTCCAAGTTGCAGAAGTCATTGCAAAGCTGGTGGATTCTTTACCAAAACCATTTCTGCTCATTGCATACCTTACTCTAATGTAGCACAATTGTGGAAGAATCAAATCGACCATGGACACAATCCTGATTTTACTCATAAACCAGAAAACAGGAAATTGCAAATGGAACTACCACAAACTTGCTCAGCATGATTGTATATTATATAATTAAAAAGAATATTTAAATATTTACAAATAAACCACTTGCAACAATTTCATATTCTTGTTTTTTTTTATATTCTTTTTAGTCCTTATAAATATAATATTACCTATAAAGAAGAAAATAATATAAAAAATAGATAGATTTTTGTTTAAAAAACAATTTTGAAATTTATGAGGGTATTAAATATGGTCTCGAAAGAAATGCTCATTTAAAACAAAAAAATCTACAACATATCTAACCAGAAAATAAGAAAATGTGTGCCTATTTGAAAAAATAAGCAGCTTTTAATGTCTAATATAAACCAAGCAAAGAATTGGAAACAAAATCAATTAATTTGTTGTAATGTTTCGACCTGAGTGCATTTTCATAGAGCTACAACTCAAGGCTAGATTTGGACGTATGGAGGCCCTGAGCTAAGGAATGTGCCATTAAATATTTGTCACACATTTATTGCCAAGAAATAAAAAAAAATTATGTCAACAAAGGATATAGAAATTTGTTAAGTCAAATACAATTTATTATAAACTAATTTGCTGAAATGTAGTTCCCGAAGTACTTATACATTCTATATTAACTCGAATTATCTACGATAGACGGTTTTGTCCTATGTTTGTTCGGAACCTATCTATATATATAAAAATGAAACCCGTTTTCCTTGGTCATGGCATCACGCGTGAATGGCTGGACCGATTTTACTAATTCTTTTTGTGTTGTATTTGTTATTATTAGGAGAAGGTTCTTACGGAAGAAAATATTAAGAAAATCTCTCAGAAATATTGAAAAATAGACATTTAATTTTGCATATTTTAAAAAACGCGCGTAACTAATGTCAATGTCATTCACAGCCATAGACTATATTGAAAGAGCATCGTTTGTTCGGAAACGTGGTTACTTAATTAAATAAAGCTTCCATGTATCAAATTCAATATTGATTAATAGATATCTATACGATTTCATATAAATATAAGTTCGAAAATAGTTATTTATGATATGAGTGTTAAAAGTGAGGTTTTATTTTGTGAGTGAAAACGTTTGTGAAATGAGCGGAGCGAATTGAACAATTTCACGAACAAAATAAAATCACTTTTAACACAAATACCATACAATGTTTTTTGTACAACTTCCCTATTTTGATAATGAAACGAGCGAATTTGCAATGACAATAAACCAAACCGTGTTAAAAGTAAACTAAACCGTGTTAAAAGTAAACTTGTTTACATGGCAATGTGTTAAAAGTATTTTTAACACGCTGCTATGTAAACAATCGTTTTTAACATTGTTTGCTATCATTAAAAGTGTCACTTTTAATGACAGTTGTACAAAAATATATTTTTGGTGCGATAAGTGAAACAAAACTATAAACTTTCTTTCCTTCTCTATCTCTTCATCTCTTTTATTTTTCTTAAATTTATTTTAGTTGTTGGCGTAGCAACGCGCGCGGGGTACAGCTGTTTCATATATTTAAAAGAGTGATCCTTACTAAATTAAGCATTATGACGCCACCGTAAGGTGGCGCAGTTGAGATAGTATAAATTTACATTAGCAATTCTTGCGTAATTAGGTACTATGACGCCACCATAAGGTGGGGCAGTTAATATATGATATATCTAATCGATAATTTACAAAACCGTAAAAATTTGGAAAAATGGTAAAAAAACATCAGTACGCGGTACGAAGTTCGCCGGGTCAGCTAGTTCTTTATAAATTTTATTTTTGAAAAACATTTAACTTTATTCAAAAAATCACTATAGACAAACACCAATTTTCTTAATTATTATCACATTCGAGGATAGGATAGTTCTGCCCTACGGGGAGTCCGGAGTCCCTTTGGGGTGTCTCTAAAACAGACCCATGGGATTCTTGACATATTTTTCGTGTGTAAGTGTGACATACCACCATGTAGTTTATTTGGTAAGATTAGTTAAGATTATTTGATTTAGTTATTGGATATTCGTATTTTGATTATTTATTGTTATTGCTTGTTTCGTTATTAATATAGTTATTGTTTGTTTCCTATTGGTTAGTTTTCTGCTTTCAGCAGGATACCTACCAGGTGGGTAGATATCCACTGGGTGGAAAGTGCTTCTTGTAAAGCTACCTTTCATCCCAAAACATAAGGACACATTCACAACCCCCAGACGTGACATTATTACACCTTTAAAATATGTGCTAACCAGAACGTAAGTAATATTTGACAGTTTAGATTTCATTTGGTTTCGAAAAATCCGGGAGGCAGTTTATTTAGTTTGTTACAACACAGGCGTAATTGTACGCATGTAACTGAAACTTTGGATATTATTTATGCTCGTCTTTGATCTTTTTGTATACTTTTTTTGTTCTTTAACCAATATAAAGGGCGTTCTTAGTTTACCATTTCTTTATCTAATGTTCTTTTTAAAGTTATTTTCTTATTTATTTGTTTTCCTTCTTCCTCTTACAATTAATCTTCGTCTATAGCTAAAAGCCTTCTTAGGAACAAAATGCATTTATTCCGTCACAAGCCTGATTAATTAGTCTATTATTTCTTACAGTTTTTTAAAAATATAAAAAAGGTTAAAATTGAATCTATGAGAAAACGGAACCATTTTTGTTTTTTGGCTTATGGTCAAAGTGCTACTGGCATAACAAATACGATGATGGGTGTTGATGATGACCCTGGAGTAATTCCAAATTTTTGTCATTAAATTTGTGACTATATACCATCATGAAGATTGATGGTGATGAAGATTTTGGTGCCAAAGTAACTGTAAGGTACTTATATAGATATGTAAATCTTTTAATATTTTTTTTATGTATGACTCGCATAACTTTTTACAGAATGGTTCGATAGGTTATATCTCAAAGTTGGTTTCATATTTGCTACCAAACTTTTTTCTTTCATGATTAGATTCGACTTATGATTCGAGCAGCATGTTTAGTAGGCCTAACCATGTTGGATATACTAAAAGTCTGTTTTTTAAGTATTTACTAGCTGAACCCGGCGCGCGTTGCTACGCCAATAACTAAAATAAATTTAAGAAAAATAAAAGAGGAGAAGAGATAGAGAAGAAAAGAAATTTTATAGTTTTGTTTTACTTATCGTACCAAAAATATATTTTTCGAACTTATATTTATACGAATTCGTATAGATATCTATTAATTAGTATTGAATTTGATACATGGAAGCGCCATCTGGTGGTAACTTTAATTAATACATACCCAGATAGCATGCAAACTTGGGGCAAGTTTGATTTTTCTTTGCTTCTTAATTGCTGTGTCAAATATGACGAGACAAGTTTGTGACAAAATCTCTGTAATATTGTTAAGTTAAATATGAACTTTCAAGTTTGCGACAATATTGCTCGAATATTGTTATGACAAAGATAATAGGTCAAGTATGTAGCAACATTGCTGCAACGTTATCACTGCACCCAAGCGCGCAAATGACGCGGGTGCCATCTGCCATGAACTGAACTTGACATGCTGCTGACTGAACATTACTGTTACTGAGTGGACTAACGTGACGCGGTTGGAACATATTTTTACTTCTAGTTTTTTAACTTAGATTGTAACGATTATGATGTCTTGTTGGTGTGTTAATTACTACCTACTAAGCTGAAACTTCTACAATTAACAATGTTCAGCTTAAACCCGATTAGTTTGTGCTTGTGGACAGCGTCTTTTTTGCTTTCAAGTAGTTGAGGTAAGTTTATTATATATTTTTTGTAGTTTTTTGCTGTGTTCACACATTCACTATTAAAAATAAAAAGTCCCTGGTTATTGATATTCACAGCCATATGGGATTTAAATTAATGTATCTTGTTTAAATTAGAAGATATTTCACGTATACACATCGCGGTTTTGCAAAGACTCCGAAATGTCAGGATCAAATAATATAATTAAAAATTGCGATGTATATCCGTGAAAAATCTTTTAATTGAAATAGGTATATAGTCATCACCAAACCATGATAATACAATGTCTCAAGTTGTATAACCTCAAAATTTTTTTGTCACAGTAATGATGCACAGATAGGTATTTACTTGAACTATGGAGGAACCCTCCATAACTTGAACATTAACTCCTTTAGTTTTAAGAGTTTATAACAATTTCTTTGTTTGTTTCAGAGCTGTTAGACAAACAAAAGCATCGGAATCTGAAACTAGCGAATATAATCTGGGTGCTAATGCCAACGACGAATAGTTCTAGACAATAATTTTAATTTGATACTTCAACTAACGTTTTGATTTATTAGTGATGACTAAAGTGATTAATAAATAAGTTATATGATTATAAATTGGTTTTATTCTGATGTGGTTTCGAACTGAACAGCCTGGGTAAAAAATAATATTTCCGTAACAAGGTTAGGGCAAGTTTGCCGTAACAAGGTTAGGACAAGTTTGCCATAACAAAGTTGTTGTAATCTTTGTAAAACAAACTTGCATGCAAGTTTGTCACACTGAAACTAGAAAGTTTGATTTAAACTTGCTGCAAGTTTGTGAAGTTGCCACGGCAAACTTGAAGCAAGCCTTCTTTTTTGATGTATAAAACTTATTGCAAGTCTGAAACAAGTTTATATTGTTATCTGGGTATATCATATTCATCTTACCCATTAAAAATACATCATCATACCGATTTTCATGACAATCGGTTGAACGGGGCAGAAGTTGCTACTATGCAGCGCCACCTGGTGGCAAGTGGCATCAGTAAACATATCATACAAACTTCTCCGTAGAAAAATACATATACATACCAATTTTCATGACAATCGGTTAAACGGGGCAGAAGTTGCTACTCTGCAGCGCCACCTAGTGGCGATTGGCATTAATGAGCATATCATACAAACCTTCTCCGTGGAAAAATACATGTACATACCAATTTTCATGACAATCGGTTGAACGGGACAGAAGTTGCTTCTCTGCAGCGCCACCTGGTGGTGAGTGGCATCATCGAACGGGATAAAAAGTATCCTATGTCCATCTCCTGGCTCTAAGCTACCTCCCTACCAATTTTCAGCCAAATCTGTTTTGCCGTTCTTGAGTTATAAGTGGTGTAACTAACACGACTTTCTTTTATATATATAGATTACACAACAAACAATATAGTTAAAGTACGATTATACAAAAGATAATAGCTAAAGTAAGATAGTAATTAAGTTAAGTAAGCCACAAGAAATCATAAGTTAAAAAGCTTTTAACAAAAACATTGAACCGCCGGCGCCTCACCTCGCCGAAACAATTAAAAGCGCAAAATAATAAACCTCTTTTATTTAAACTTAATAAGAACGTTCTTAAAATAATCGACGTATATCTATTAATTTTGAGTCGGCATCATACGATCAGTGAAAAAAGATTACTAAATTACCTTAAATTTAAAGAAGTAACCAAATTAAATTAAGAACGCTAAATCTCTTTAAATTTCAAGAAGAATGAGAACTTACTTATTAAGGTTGAACAAAAAAAGTTTTGTATCAATGGTTTTTGGGCTGTTAGGCCGGCGTCGATTGTCATGTTGACTTGACGTTTCGCCAACACGAGCGGTTGGCATCTTTAGAAGTTGCTTTCTGGTTGACAGTCTGCGAAATACTGAGCTCTGCGTGAACGGAGCCCGTATTTATACGTCGGGAAGGAAGTGGGCGGGGCCTCAGTTGCTTTCGATTCCAATCGGTTCTGGTCGGTGTTGTTTGTTAAGGGTAGAGTTTTCGCACCCTTAGTTATGGGGACCCATGTTTTGTTGATCTTGACTGCTTCCTCTTTTTTATTAAAGTTGTTCGGGTGCTTCTCTATCTCTATGGCTTCTCTATAGAGTCTGGAATGGTATTCTGATGTAGTAGGACTTGGGTCTCCTCTAACTTAATCCGATGGTCCATAGTGAGGGTATGTTCCGCTACGGCGGATTTGTCCGTCTGCCCCAGACGACAGTTAGCCTTGTGTTCTTTAATCCTGGTGTTGATCGAGCGTTTGGTAGTTCCTATGTATACGCTTCCACATGTGCACGGAATGCGGTATTTTTCATGGGACAACAAGATTTACGAACAGATCGAAGGAGTAGCAATGGGAAGCCCTCTCAGCCCGGTAATAGCAAATTTCTTTATGGAAAAGTTCGAACAACTGGCTTTGAACAGTGCCCCATACAAGCCAAAGGTTTGGTATAGATATGTAGATGACACATTTGTAATATGGAGCCATGGGTACAATAAATTGCAAGAATTTCTGACACACATTAACAGCATCCATGAAAATATACAGTTTACGATGGAAATCGAAGATAACAACAAGCTAGCGTTCCTTGATGTGTTATTATCACGAAAAGGAAGATCATTGAGCCACACAGTTTACAGAAAACCAACACATACGGATCGTTATTTACATAGGGATTTCAACCACCACCTATGTCAGAAATATGGAGTCATCAAAGGGCAAGAAGAATTTGCGAACCCGAGGCACTAAGCGCAGAGCTAACTCATATTCATGATGCTTTAAGGGCCAATGGTTATTCAGAAGGGGAAATCAAAAGATCGATTGGACCAACAAATCGTAGACCCAAAGAAAATGAGCAAATCCAACCAGTGGCAAAAGCATTTCTGCCTTTTATTCCGGGAGTGACAGACAGAATTGGTCGATTGCTAAGAAAGAAAAATCTGAAAACTATTTTCAAACCAACGAGAAAAATCAAAGAATGTCTTCGATCGGCAAAAGACAGAAGAGATCCACTGTCGGCTTCGGGAATTTACCGCATTCCGTGCACATGTGGAAGCGTATACATAGGAACTACCAAACGCTCGATCAACACCAGGATTAAAGAACACAAGGCCAACTGTCGTCTGGGGCAGACGGACAAATCCGCCGTAGCGGAACATACCCTCACTATGGACCATCGGATTAAGTTTGAGGAGACCCAAGTCCTCGCTACTACATCAGCATACCATTCCAGACTCTATAGAGAAGCCATAGAGATGGAGAAGCACCCGAACAACTTTAATAAAAATGAGGAAGCAGTCAAGATCAACAAAACATGGGTCCCCATAACTAAGGGTGCGAAAACTCTACCCTTAACAAACAACACCGACCAGAACCGATTGGAATCGAAAGCAACTGAGGCCCCGCCCACTTCCTTCCCGACGTATAAATACTGGCTCCGTTCACGCAGAGCTCAGTAGTTCGCAGACTGTCAACCAGAAAGCAACTTCTGAAGATGCCAACCGCTCTTGTTGGCGAAACGTCAAGTCAACATGACAATCGACGCCGGCCTAACAGCCCAAAAACCATTGATACATTAGACAATGCCCGCGAAAGCCTTTCACAGTTTAAAAAAAGTTTTATTATTTTACACCTTTCATTTTGTTCGGGGGTTCAAGTTTTTGGTTAAAAAGCTTTTATCAAGGATGCGATAATAAAACAGCTCCAATCAACACTGGGAACACATCTCTAGCAAAGCACACAACAGAATATGTTTTTCATATCACATGCATTGAAACAGCTAGTTTTGATCCCTGTTTTACCAGTCGAAACAAGACAATTTCAGACCAATGCAACTGTCAGTCAAAAACTGACAGTTGTTTCTGCCCTAGGGGAGAAACAACGTTGTTTCTTCCCTAGTCATTATTTCAAGTCTGTCAGAATGTTTCTGCCTGACAGTTACATTGGTCTGAAATAGTCTAACTTCGACTGGCTACAGAGGTCAAAACTCGCTGTTTCAATGCATGTGATATGAAAAATATAGTGTCTGGCACGGGATGAAACAATAAGACGATTTCTGACTAGGGCGAGAGTTGACTGTCCGAGCGAAGCGGTCTTGTTTCACCCCTTGCCACACAATATACTATTGTTCCAAAAGAGCTGAAGCACTGCAAAAAAATTAGCAGGAATCAGCTACAAGTCATTACAGGATTCGGGAGGGTACCGAGATCCTGGAGTGAGTATTATGAACCAATGAAAGAAGTGCAATAATCCTAACTAGGCTGTAGTACGACCGCTGACGGGGTTTCTCTTAAAAAAATCGTCACCAAGACTAGGTTCTAAAAAGTTTACTAATTCTCTGCAGCAGCATACAAATTTGCATCATCTATCTCTTCTAGGTGATAGAGACATCCAAATGTCGAACGAACAGCTTTTTTTACAGGTAACCTTTTATTGTGAGAAAAACAAAGTTCATCTACCACTAGGATAGAACCGTACACTTCACATTTTTCTCTTAATGATTGAAAAAATGGCAAATAAAGCGGTTTTGGGACCACTCATCTTGTCTACAACATGCGCTGCATCATTTATCACGATATCTGTGGTATTTAACTTTAATTTTAATGTATATATATATATACATGCCCAATAATTTTCCCCTTTTGTATATATATATATATATATATATATATATATATATATATATATATATATATATTCTTGTGTTCGTGTGTATGTGACTGAACTCCTTCTAAACGAATGGAGCGATTTTGATGAAATTTTTTGTGTGCATGTGTTCAATGGAATTCGAGAATCGTTTAGATTCACAATTTGGTCCACTGGAAAATGTGTTTTTTTAATTAATTTTTTACTTATTTGTGTATTTCAACAGTAAAATATCCCCTAAGAGACATTTATTGTTTAGCTCTACGATTTCCTAATAGATGACAGTTTTAGTTAATTGAAGTAACTCTAGGTATACTCCTTTGACATGTACGTTAGAAAGACAACCATTAGGTAGATGGTACTGTATTTTGATTTCTAGATTATTCAACATTTAGGTTGTGGGAAAACATAGATACTGTTGAATTCCGATTCACAAATAAATAAATAAATAAATAAATAAATAAATAAATAAATAAATAAATAAATAAATAAATAAATAAATAAATAAATAAATAAATAAATAAATAAATAAATAAATAAATAAATAAATAAATAAATAAATAAATAAATAAATAAATAAATAAATAAATAAATAAATAAATAAATAAATAAATAAATAAATAAATAAATAAATAAATAAATAAATAAATAAACGAAAAACTAAAAGAAAGTGGAAAATTAAAAATAAAAAATGAAGCCAAAAACTTTCTAAATCAAATAATATAACGCCACCATATCTCATATATTTAAACGAGCAATTACTACTGAATTAACTACTAGGACGCCACCGTAAGGTGGCGCAGTTATTATCTCATAGGTATATTTAAACGAGAAATTCTTACTAAATTAAGTACTACCGTATGGTGGTGCAGTGGATATCTTATATAAAATATCTAATATAAAAATCATTGAAAACAAAAAAAAGCAAAAATGGTAAAAATTTGAAAAAATGAAAATTGGAAAAAAAAGTCACGACAGTGTTATGCGGTACAAAGTCCGCCGGGACAGCTAGTGTATAAAATAAAATAAATAAAAAATAAAATATTAAATCAAACCATTAAAAATTTATAATTTTTTTTTATTATTATTTTTTCCTCTTAATATTATCATATATTTACACAATTCCTCATTTTTTGTTTTAAAATTAAATATTTAAAATAACGGAATTCCCTTTTTAGAAATCTCTTTAAATTCTAAGAATTCTATAAATTCTTAGAATTTAAATAGAGCACATTCCAACCGTTTCCATAGAAACGATGTATTTGACCTAATTTCCTATTGGCTAAAGTCAGTCGGCCATTATTAAAATTCCAAGAAATGACGTTTCATTGACAGAAGTTTATTTACTGTGTTTTTAAATATGTAAACATTGCAATGTTTTAGTAAATAAATTGTTAAGAGTTGGTATATTTATGAATACGCAGTGTTATAATTTGTTTTAATACTTTTATATCTTGTTTTATATGCGTTTAATGATTGAAAAGTCCTGTAATATAATAAAAAATTAATCAAAAGTGTACCCAATTGTATTCTTCACTTCAAAGTTTTTAATACAGTTTAAAGCTAATATAGGCATTGACATTCAGTAGTAAAATGTTTGTTTTAATTTTAATACTTATATATTAAGTTTTACCTGAATATTATCATTAATAATTGTTTTATTAATATATATTTATATAAATAATTTGATACATGACGATTACCTGTCAATGTTAAGGTTGTTTTATAGATATAAAAATGATATTTTAAATAATTAAAAAGTCTTATTACTGTTTATTATATATTTATAATTAACATTTGGTTTTATTTGTAAATTTTAAAATTAAGGGATATAAATATTTGTTACATGAAACTAATACGTAAGTTTGACAATTTAATTACAGTGGTTTTGTAGCGCAATTATATAAGCGTTAAGTAAACACTTATTGATGAGTATTATAGTGGTTTCGAGCCTGCACAGAGGTGGAGTTTTTTTTATTTTTTTTTTTAATTATTAATAAATATTTTTTTACATTTTTAATCGCTACAACATAAAAAAATCATTCCAATCTCTGATTTTTAATCTCTAAACTTCAACCAACCTGTTTTTCAGCATGTACCCAAGTGAGTAAAAGTAATCTTAAATGAGTAAAAAATGATCGGAAGTTAGTAAAAGCGATCGGAAATGAACAAAATCTATTGACTAGAACTAGAAGTGATTGAAATTGAGTAAAAGTAAAAATCGTAAAAATTAGAAAAAATGGAAATTGAAAAAAAAAAACAATATTAATTAGGAGAAACGAAGTTCGTCGGGTCAGCTAGTATATTATATATTTGTTACTGCTTTATATATAATCTAACTTATTTTTAATTCTGACATATTTGTAATTAATTAGTATCAAGTTCTTTACTGAATAAAGCCAAGTTTCCATTAGTAAATCATTCATCAATGTATTCAGTAAAGGTAAAAAAATATTTATGATTCACCAACTAAATCTTGGATTTATACATATTTAAATATTCTCTATATATCTGGAAACGATTATCTGAGATATCTCTCATGGGATTTTTAAAAATTTTGAAATTTTTGAAATTTTTTAGAAAGTATACAAACAAGAATATATTAAATGAGAAATTGAAAAAATGTCGGAATTAAAAATAAGTAGGTTATTGATAAACTAGTAACAAGTATATAATAGAAACCCCTGTAACTATAACTATAAACTAATTTATGATGAAAATCCAAAGCAACTTGGAACTCGTCTTTCACGGCATGTAGCTCATAAAACAGTCTCCACTACAAACCCAGACTGTATTATCGGCTTTTAGAACACTGTCGGGGTTTGTATCAGCATCCTTCGTTTCAATTGATAAATCATTTATCAATTTATTTAGTAAAAAGTTTGACAACTATGATATAAGTCAGAATGAAAAATAAATAGCTCATTTATTAATTAGTAACAAGTAAATAATAGAAACTACAAAACCTTAAAATAAGATACCACAAAATCTTTCCGCTTCCTATCAGAAGATATTATACTTCGATTTCAAATTATTGCATGACAATGGCCTGTGTGGCTACAACTGTACATGACCAGCGAGTGCCATTAAATCTTTCATAATTATTGTAACATTTTTATTTTACCCTGTATATTTATTCCTATTTTTAAATACAAAACAAAGTCTTTCTGTTTTCTAACGATCTCTTTTGTTTCTGGAAACTATTGTCTCTATTCATATAGGAGTTATTTAAAAGCTTTTTTATAGAATTCTCGTCCTTTTGCGCGTAAAGAACCCCTCTCCTTTCGTTTCGAAGAATATACCCGCACTTTCTACTTTAGAGTGCAGCAGAAACCATTGTAACTACGAGAATAAATTGCTAAGAATTTGAACAGCTCAGGGCGAGCGTTGGTGACGTTGTTACAGCTGTAGCTGTGCTAAATCTTTTAGCACGTAGAAGCATGGATAGACCACGCTGCCATACATTAGCATAAATAGAGCATTCGCCCGAATTCTTGATCTTATCTTATCTAACCTTTCCTTACATAGTGGCTGGTCAGATCTATTTCGTAAAGAGTGTAACTTCAGTTTTCGATAGTACAGATCAGTATAAGTTTTTTTAGTTCGTTTGTGTTTTTTATATGGCTAACGTGGATACCGTAGTTATTTAATTCATTTAGTGCTCTGTAAACAAAGTAAAGTATCCACTATATAGCATTAAGTTTGGTGAAATTTTTTTATGGCTTTGTGTTAAGAAAGCAGGTGATCATACTATGCGAGTTATCTAAGCAACCACTGTTTTCTCAGCTTATAGAATAAGAATAACAGACCTCAGACTCCTCAGAGAAATGAGAAATAAGACCCCAGGGTTTCAACCCAGTTATATGATCAGCTAGAAGTTCTAAATATTTTTTTGTAGTAATTATTGATGCAACATCTTACAAAATTTTTGCTGTATTTATAAGATTAGCTTTGTTCACATTTTTTTGACAATTCTAAAGAATCATAATTACAGAACTGAAACAAAAAAAACAACTTGTTCACTTTGTAAGTGGTATGTTGTTGTTATCCTTAATATGGTTGTTATCTAAAATCTTAAAGCTTTCTTTCATTTAACGAGTTCACTAATAACATCTCTTTCAGAATTTTGAGACTAAGAAACAAACAGTAAGTGTGTGGCCATCAATCTACAGAGCTTTTGATAAAATGGTATTTTCTTCATCGGTATTAGTCCATTTGTCATCGTTTTTATAAAAATAAGGTGACGCTCTATATACCATCCATCAAGGTATCTTCTTTTGGTTTATAGTTAGCTTAATTTAGTTTATCTGCCCGTTACTGACCTCCGTAACATCTTGATTGACGCTAGAAAGGCCAAGGAATCGTGGAAAAATCATCGGGGAAACGACATACCAAAGTCTTCATAAAAGGACACTCAGTGAAATTTAGTGCAGAGCAGATATCACAATTGCAAACCGATGTCAAAATGATTGTCAGTCTCTTAACAGGACATTGACGGCTCAAAAAAACCCTGAGTCCGCTGAACTTGGCAGACGAAGATACCTCTGTGGATACTGCCACAGGAAAACCGCATTTCATGATGTCCGACCAATAAGAATAGAGATATTAGAGAAAAACAGATTTTTGTGAACTTTGACTTTGAATAACTTTCGAAGCGAACACGATATCGACTTTTTGCATTAACAATTTATAAATAAAAGTAGATACAAAAAATTATTAGGTGTTGGAATTAATTTGTAGCATTTGAGGAGAGATGGAGTGGTTATTAGAGTGTTCTGTTATTACCTTACGGAATCAAATTGATCGTAAATCAGCTGTTATTGGGCGTTATTTTTACAACGCATCTTGTTCTTAATTGTTAATAACAACAAGTGGCAGGTATTTAATTATGTCGAAATTTATTCCAAATAAAGTGAATTTTAATACATTATTTTGATATGAATAAAAGTAGTGCGGAAAATTATCGGTTTTGAGTGGAAGTTTACGGTGAAATGCTTTAGCTGATCAAACGTGTCGGAAGTGGATTGCGCGTTTTAAATGTGGTGATTTTGATTTAGACGACATGGAACAAACTGGACAGCTAAAAAAATTTGAAGATAAAGAATTGGAGGATTTACTTGAAGAAAATTCATGTCAAACACTTCAAGAGTTCTCTACATCGTTGGGGGTTAATTTATCAAAAATAGGAAAACGCTTTAAAGCTTTGGGAATGATTCATATAGGAAATTGGGTCCTATATGAATTAAAACCGAGAGACATTGAAAGACGTTTTATGACCTTTCAAACGGTACAAAAAAATTCTTATATCGTATTGTTAGTGATCATGGAAAAATGGATATATTACGACAAACTAAAAGGCAGAATATCATGGGTTAAGCCCAAACAACTATCATCATCAGTGGCAAAACGCAATATTCATGGATCTAAGCTCCTCCTTTGTATTTGGTGGGATCAACAAGGTGTGGTATATTATGAATTGTTAAAACCCAATAAAACCATCAATATATATCACTACCCGTTATCTACAATTGATGCGTTTGAGTCATGCATTGAAGGAAAAATCGCGGGAATAAAGCAAACGTCACGATAAACCAGTAAAAACATATCCGGAAACATTGAAATGAAAGGTCTTAACCCACCCACTGTATTTTCCAGATATCGCCTCTTCGGATTAATACCACCCATTTCGATCAATGGCTCATGGTTTATCAGGGGAAAATTTAACTTCTTATGAAGATTGCCAAAACAGGATACATTCATGGATTGCCTCCAAGGACTACTACCTGAAAGATGGGAAAAAGTAGTGGCAAGCGCTGGGCAGTATTTTAAATAACGTTATTTTTTATTTTCATTTCAAATAAATCGTGTTTTTTAATAAAAAAATGCTACGAATTAATTACAACAATTAATAGTTTTCTTGGAATTTTTTCGAAGCGACCCACTTTTTGATCTAAAGTTACTGGACTATGTATGTTTTTTATTTACTTTTCTATAGGTATGAAAAATAAACTACTTATTTTTTGCTTACGATTTATATTTCCGAATTTATAATTCTATTCTTTTGCATTGTTTTTTAATATTATCTAGTAATCGAAAGTTTTATAGCATAATACAAATAATATAGATTTTAATAATAATATTAAATAAATAATACATTACACTTAACCAATACATAAAAAAATAAATTATCAACCAATCAATCACCTATTATTCTACTAATCTAATATCACACTCACTTTGCACGAACACAATTGAAATTATTCTACCGAAAACAGCTGCTCAAGAATGTATATATTTTTATGATTCGTTGTTTTCGGTTTACACAAAACATATACCTACCCAGAGATTTATCCTAATACCGTTATTAAATCTCTAATTTAACGTGAAGAAGTTCATGAATTTATTTAAGGAAACTATTTCAAACTTCCGAAATTAGAATAGGTATGTTCTAATTTTCATCAAATATTGCGAATTCGGGGGTATAAACTTTTTTAAAGATCAAAAAGATTATCGCCAATTTTTGTTTCACATTTGCCTTTAAATATTAAATAACTAGAAGAATCCGACTTACATGGACAGCCGTAGGAAAGTTAAACAATACGCTAAAAAATCCCACCTAAAAAAGAGAGTCTTCAACGCATGCATTCTTCCAGTTATGACTTATGGTATGGAAACCATCGCCCTCACTGTTAAGATGTTAAGAATAACTCAAAGAGCAATTGAGAGAAGTATGCTGGGAGTAAGCAAAAGAGAACATATTGAAAATAAGGATATCAGAAAGAAGACAAGGGTGGATGATGTCATAGAATATATTGCTCGTCAGAAATGGAATTAAGTGGTACATGTGGTAAGACAGGGAAACGAAAGATGGACAAAACGAATTGTGCAATGGAGACCTAGGGAAACCAAAATAAGCGTAGGACAAAGGCGATTACATAAGAAATATATTTTATTGGTATTTGGTAAGGCGGTTGTGGGTGAGTGTTTGCTGTTAGTTTTATTTTTATTTCACGGAATAAAGAGTAGAAGTTAATTAAAAATTACTAAAATATTTAAAGCAAAATCTGGTTTTTATTTAACAATTTGGTGAACTTTGATAAAAGTGTAAAAGGAAAACTATCGCGAAGAAGATTTTGGATAAATTCATGAATTTGTTCACAATTAAATTGTAGAGATAATATCGGTTTTAAACATTCTCTCCTTTTTAATTCATTCATATTGTTTTAAATTAAAAAACTTAGAGATTTTTTCAAAAAAAATGAAAATTTCGCTAAGACACAATGTATCAACTTTTTATACCTGAAATTCCCTGAGTAAACATAACTATTTTATACACCCAAATATAAATTAAGAGGTAATAGATACAATACATTCACACAAACATTAAGATCATTTTGATTTCACATATATCATATTTTGTTATTATCAATATTTCGGCTCGTTGATAACCAAATTTAACAGTTATAAGTATCGGTGGATATTAAATTACCATATCAATATAAAAATTAGTAAATACTGATATGTTTTTAAACTAATTTAAAATCAATGACTAAAATACTTTTCAACACAGTGATCAACGTAAATAAGTTTACAATTTTTTTTTAGTTGATAAGACAAATAAAAAAAAAAGGTACTGTTTAGTTAAAGATTGGCTATCAAAATCTGTAGTTTCCTACCTTCAAAATGAAAATGGAAACGTGTAAAACTGTGAATTCCGATGGAAGCAAAGATTTTAATAATATCTGGTGTACCCTACTCGAAAGTGAAGCAGAGGATTATAGTGGCAAGAGGCGTTGTCGTTCACGACAGTGGTTAGATGAAGTTCTATTACTCACTTTTGTACAAAATTTTTCTGTCACAAAACATAACTTTTAAGCAAGAGAAGCTATAGAGAAACATTATTACACGGAAACTAGGAATATATTAGTAAATACATAAAGAAAAAAAGTTATTACCTCAAATACTTGAAAATATTGAATAGGACTTTAAATTGGAATTAAATATAAACAGTACCTACATTGTATGAATGAATCCATACTTATTTGTAGAGAAAAATATAATAGTCTATATATAATAAAAAAATTTATATTCTTCCTTCCTCGAATTCGCACTAAACTAATCAGATGATTATGTTTGTATTATTGAACTTTAATAGGAGCAAAAGTCCAGTAATACCGTTGCTTAGATTGAATTTCATCATTTAGTTTATTTGTAATTTCAGTATATCGAACAGATTAAGAATACATAGAATTTAAACAAAACGATGTAATAAACTACAACCGAAACATGACAAAAACTGTAAACTACTAGAAAGCTACTCTTTAGCTACCATTGTCTAATAACGACAAAACACACTCACTATGTAAATGTTGGTTATGTTATTTTCTTAGTTATATTTGAGCCTGAAAATTGACTTCTTGGTTTCACTGGGATCTTCAGATATCACTAGTTACAATACTGTCAAAAAGAAACTAATATTTTCTAATCCACTTTAGTTACATACATCCACAACTATCCACTATCATATTCGATAATAATTTCGTCGTTAAAGTCTTATTACTCTGCATATAAAATAACTGTAAATTTTGAAATTGAATTGCTGTGCAACATGGAGTTATCTCTGGACCCACCACTCTATTCCGCTTGTGACCACTCATAACTTTCTGAAAAGAAAAAATAATATTAATTATTTAAACAGAAACAAATAAACGATGATGTTAATGTTAGATTCGGATGAGATGTGGTGACAGAAAAAACATCACAAAAAAAAAACTTCCTATCTTTCATTCCCTATAGCAGGAGAGCTAGAGTCAAAATTTTGCCGTCATCCGTAATATGACATTTTTTCTTTGCAACATACTCATTTAACACAGGTATTTACGTTCCCACTAAGGCCGACACCCTAGTAGCTATAAGGGTTGAAACTTGCCAATTTTTACGGAAAATTGTAGTCATCGTTAATATGGATGAAAATTTTTCCAATCGAAAATGTTAATACGACAATCCGAAATCCCGACGGGCGGACACCTGAGTAGATACAAAGCAGGTGGTGGACAAATGTAAAGAGGGCCAAATTTTGGCCCTCTTCACCCTTGTCCGTCATTTTTTTGTATGTCCTAGCGGCGTTTATTGACATTGAAGGAGCCTTTAGTAATGTGGGATCCGAGTCAGTGACCAACGCACTTTCAAGGAGGGGAGTCCCCCCACTAATATGCCAATGGGTGTATGCTAACCTAACGCATAGGATCGTAGTGTCCAAGTTAGGTGAGGCGTCCATTGAGGCAACAGTGGGAAGGGGCTGTCCGCAGGGAGGGGTTGTATTTTTTGTAATTGTATTAAAGTTGTGTGAATTAGTTAAAGAAAATTGTTATTTAGTTGTGTTTACTAATAAATTGTTAAGTTTGTCTGTTGTTATTACTTAACCCAAATCCACGAAGGAAAAATTATAACAATTGGTGTCAGAAGTGGGATAAGTGAAAGAAGACGTCGAATTCGATGGTAAACACAAGAACTACTAATTACAACGAGATGGAAGAAATCGGGAAATTGTTGGCAGCTATGGAACTGCGTCTAGAACAGAACAGAAAAGAAGAACGTGAGGCTGATGAACAACGCAGAAAGGAAGAAAGAGAGGCTGAAGAACAACGCAGAAAGGAAGAACGTGAAGCTATGGAACTGCGTCAAGAACAGCGCAGAAAGGAAGAACGAGAAGAGAGAATAAAAGAACGGGAAGCTCTGGAACTGCGTCAAGAACAGTTCAGAAAGGAAGAACGAAAAGAGAGAATAAAAGAACGTGAGGCAGCGAAGGAAGAACGAAAAAGAAATGTTCATGAAGATATTTAATGATCTGAAAGAAAATAAAGTAAATAAGCAAGAATTCCAAGAGCTTCAAGAGCACGTTAAGGAAACCAAGGAAGAGCTTCAAGAGCACGTTAAGGAAACCAAGGAAGAGCTTCTACAGAAAATCCAAGAAACTAAACAAGCTATTCTTCGACTCGAGGGACAGAATGTAAGAAACTCTACTCCATCTACGATTGTGACTCCATCTCACCAGGATATAATTAAGCCCCCTACGTTTGATAGTGAAACCCCCTGGAACATCTACAGAAGGCAGTTTGAAGTGGCTGCAGAAAGTACCGGCTGGAGCAATGAAGAGAAAGCAACAGCTCTTATGCTAGCCTTGAGGGGAAAAGAATCCGAAATATTACAAATTATACCGATTGAGAAGTAGCGCAATTATGAGGCGGTTGTGACAGCCCTGGAAGTTAGGTGTGGTAGCCAATATCTAAAGCAAATGTATCAGAGCCAATTGAAATCAAGAATGCAAGGCACATCCGAGACACTGCAGGAGTGGGGCTACTGGATAATACAACAAACGAAATAGCATGGAAAAATTATAAGTCAAATAATTTTGAAATAAAGGAAGGATTACGACAAGGAGATCCACTATCAACAGCTCTGTTCAATCTGGTATTGGAAGGAATAATTAGAAAAAGCAGGATAAACATGGAAGGAATATAATAAAAGAGGCAAGAAAACTTGGACTTGCATAAATGAAGAGAAGACAAAATATATGGTACTATATGGTAATGGGTAAAATAGAAAAAGACGACAACATATTACAAATAGACGGAGAAAAAACATACATGTTCAAAAGAGTTCAAGAAGTTACTTACCTGGGTTTTCAAATAGATGAAAAGGGACACGAGGAGCAGGACATAAAGGCAAGAATAGGAAAAGCAAACAAAAAGTATGGAGTATTACGAAAACTAACGACATCCAAATACGTGCCAGGAAAAGACAGTTATTAGGCCCACAGCTACATATGCCAGCGAAACATGGTTGGTCAACAAATCAGAAATAAACCTTTTAAACAGATGGGAGAGCAAAATACAAATACAAAAGGTGTGAAAATAGATGATTAGTGGAGAAGAATAAATAACAAAGAATTAGAAAAATTATGTAAATATCCAAAAATAACGACTGTAATTAAATCTCAGAGAATACGATATTTAGGACACATCGAAAGAATGGGAAAAGAAAGAATGCCGAAAATGGTACTCTCATGAAAGCCAATACAAAAGAGAAGGAAAGGTAGACCAAGAAAGAGATGGAAAGACAACGTATATGAAGACTTCTAAAGAAGTAACATTGAGAACTGGAAATAAAAAGCATTGGACAGAAGTAAATGGAAGAAAGTAGTTAAAGAATGCATAAAAAGACTTTCGTAAAGAAATTGTTATTAAAATAAGTAATGTAATATAATGTAATCTTTTTAGCTCTAGGCCTCCAAATCATTTTTTTTAATACTGATATGCCATTGTAAACTTGAATTCCTTTAATTAAAATATATCGTAATGTATACTAACATAAAAAGTTCAAGTGCATTTTTCGATGAATTTAGAAGGTTTTTTCATAACCGCAAACTGCTTCATTATTCCGATGAGTTGGTAACTTTAATTGACACAAACTCTTTATTGTAGGATAAATAATATATATTAAAAATACTTCAACAAATAAAGATCATATAAATTATTTCATATTGAAAATAAACACATTTATTTAGATTTATATGTTCAAATTGAACGTGTTATTAATGCGAGAATTTTCAAAATACGTATAAAATTAAAGAAATTTTTTAAAATCAAATCATGAAGGTTATGAACCATGATTTAACTGTTATCTAAACGCCAGCGACATTTAGACTTTGACTTGCATTGCTATAGAAACAGAAACTACGTATACATTGCCCTGGGATTTATATTTTTTAAACATAAATACAATATTCTTTGTTATACCTACTAACAAGCCTTGACCCAAATATTTGTGTCCCCCTAAATTAATGTATTGACAAAAAATAATACACTTATCCTTACAGGAATTTCTCTATGAAATTTATTGGGTCACATAATAATATTCAGAAAAACATTTCATTTGTTTTTCAACAATTAGCTCTATTACTACAAAATAAATTAAATAAACACGCATCAGCTACAAAATTTGAGCAAAATAAAACATCTTTATTTTACAAGCTTATTGGAAATTTGAAATATAAACACTACAATTTTCCACCTCTCAGAGCAGCATAGGGATTATAAACCCACAAAAAGATGAAACAAAAGAAAACAAACGATCGTGAATGACAAATGACAACAGACCATCTACTAAGCAACAAGTTTCAGATCATCCATATAATAGAAAACTTTATAAAATAAGGATGATGCCATCACACCCCATTACTTCAGTAAACAAATCTGATGTGAGGAGGAAAAAATAATTGGATTTGTGAAAGAGTTTTCTCTATGGGTTTAAAAAAAAACACCATGAAAAAAGTAGCTAAGAATTGGATTTTAAAGATTATTCCACTTATCCAGAAATCGGCTGGATATTCTTTGTCACTATTAGTTGCGCCAATAATAAATACAAGGACGTTTATAGGCAGGTAATAAAGGAATATAATGAGAAGTCAAGGTTATATAAACAAACTAGTTATATAAACTAACTAAGCAAATAGAGCTATCTGAAAATAAATCGAAAACTGTATGGGATATTGTAAATGATATAAAGGGTTCAACATCAAAAACAAAGCACATTTTAGTTGAGGGTGATCCACAACGACTTTAACAATAAGTTGGTAACAACTCTTCAGAATTTAAGTTCTACCTTTCATAATCCTAAATTTCAATGTAAAATACAGGAAAACTGTAATTCAATGTTTTTACAACCAGTGGATGAAATGGAAATGGTCGTTGGTAAATAAAAAATAAAATCAGAAGCGGAATAGATGAAATACCTGCCAGAATGTTAAAATTTTGCATACGTAGTATTAAACCTTTAGTCAACATCCTTAACAACTCACTAATGTATGGAGTTTTCCCAGAATAGCTTAAAATAGCTGTTATAAAACCAGTATATAAAAAGTTTTTGAATTAATATTGTCAACACATTTAGTTAGTTTTTTAACAGCCAACCAACTTTTAAGTGATCGTCAGCTTGGTTACATACAAGAAAAATCTAGAAAAACAGAATGTTTCGAATTTAAATAGACTGAAAAAGGGTGTTATGGTATTGGGATTATTTTTGGACCTATCAAAGGCATACGAATGTTTAAATCATGAAATAATTTTAACCAAGCTAGAAAGAGCTATGACATTAGGAGATTAGAAGAACAGCTTTAAATTGAATAAAATCTTACCATAATAGGAAACTAGTGCCAATAAAACAAGATGATAAAATTGCTCATTCAGATATGATAAATACAAATATAGGAGTACTGCAAGGGAGTATTCTTGGGCCTATACTCATAGTAATATATTTGAATGATTTAAGCACTTTAATAACACCGCAAGATAACTTGAATAATTATGCTAACGACACCAATTTCATCGTAAGTGAAGGAAACAATTACAAATAATGGCAAATAATAAAATGTTAGATATTCAGAATTGATTTTATAACAACAGACAAATATTAAACAAAGACAAAACAAATATACTGCTTTTAATACTTACCAGTTAAGAATTGATTCACCAGATAGCATAAACCTAAACGGCTCCGATATTCGAATAATTGTCAATGGGAGAAGATTCTTGGGTATTGAGATTGATGTCCATTTAGATTGGGAACAAAATATAAACTGTATTTATAAGAAATTAAGCTCAGTGTGTTACAGTATATTTGTTATATCAAAATATCTAAAGGTTAAATAACTAAAATTGTATACCACGCAAGATTTGAAGCTAAGTTTACGTATGGGATACTATTTTATGATTTATGACAGTAGTAGGAAACTGAAAAGAGTACTTATACAACAAAAAAGAGTAATACGTACAATTTGTAACATGAGAATGAGAGATTCATGTAAAGGGAAGTTTAAAGATTTTGAAAATTTAACTGTGTAACATTTAATAATGGCTGGGTTTTTCTTGAAGAAGAAAAAGCTTTTGTTTTTTTTTTGTTTAAAAATAAGTCAATGTTCAAGAAATGGGAAACGCCAAGAGTATATGGTTCAAGATTGTTTAATTGCATATATCCAATTTATAAGTTAACTCTATTTTAGAAAAGGCCTTTGTAATTCTGTAATTAAACAATATGTTAGATTAGATTAGATGTTTTTTGGGTTGGCTGTTAGCCTGTATCACTGCGACCTTTGCAGATCTATTGTGATCACCAATTATCTCAAGAATAGGATTGGAGAACCTTGTCCAGCCCTGCCCTCTTAATGAGACTTTTAATAGCCTTGACAGTGGCCACTCCGTATAACTTGGAGCAGCCGGTTTCTCCTCTCCCAGTACTAGATACCGCGTCCTTGCAAGGCCTTCGCATTGGCATAGGACATGAAATGCGGTTTCCTCCTCCTCTTGGCAGTATCGACAGATATCTTCATCTGCTAAGTTCAGCTGACTCATGTGGTTCTTAAGCCTACAATGTCCTGTCAAGAGACTGACAATCATTTTGACATCGTTTCGCCTTTGTGATAGCAGCTCTGCAGTAAACTGCGCCGAGTGTCCCTTTATGAAGACTTTGGCTTTTCGCTTGCCCGGTGATTTTTCCCACCAGTCCTGAGCCTTCTCTAGCCTCCATTTCTCAATGGCTGCCTTTGTGAATGTGTCAGCAACTCCGCCGAATGGTTCCGGGCCAATCATTGGGGTATTAGCTCCTACACGGGCCAATTCATCAGCCTTCTCATTGCCTCGAAACCCTGAGTGTCCTGGTATCCATGCCAGTGTCAGAGAAGTTTAACTTGCGGCATGGTACAGGGCCCCAACGCAGTCTCACACCAGCTGTGAGCTTATTTGTGCCGAGACTATCGCCTTTAGAGCTGCTTGGCTTTCCTAGTATATGACTACGGTTTTACCCGTTATATCAATAGGTTATAAGCTACCACACATAAATAAACTATTTAAAAGAAGTATACATTCCTTGTTACTAGCCTAGTCAATTATTTTGGGTTATATACAGTGACGTTGTGATTGGCCATAACTCTATTTCCCGCATATAACAAGGTAATAAGAGATTTTAATTGGAAAAACGAAATGTGTCCCAATATATAAATACAAATGTCGTCTGTTTCTTTACTGAATTAAAGAGGTAGAAAAAAATCCTAAACGAAATGTTCCCGTCATAGTAATGAAACAAAAGAAAAGAATGATGTTTCAAAAATAAATAAAACAGATACTTTTGGTAAAGTTTCCAGATAGTTTCTACAACTATCAAGACACTAATGATTTGTGCATATATATTTACTAAATGTTTAGTCTTACCTGTAGGATGCTATTGTGTTGACTAGCGCTTAGAGTAATGGCAGTTGCTGTGGTGCAAGATCCTTTACAGAAATATGCATTATATCCCTCGGGTTTAATAATCCAGTCGTCCCAACCAATATCGGCAAAAGAGACATAGAAATTTTCTCTGCAGCATTCACTAAGACCTGTGTCACAATTCGCTGATCGTTTCTGTCTTCTATGAGATATGACTCTGCGTTGCTGAGTGTGGGTGTAAATGACCAAAAATGGTTTTAGGTCGGTTGTAAATGATATTGGAGATTGTGTTTTATCCATTCCACATGTTTTACATACCACATTAATGGCATGTACAGGCGAATCTTGAAAGTCCAGCCAATTTTTGACAACGTAAGTTACATCGATTTTAAACCAACCTTCTAGAAAACAAAGAAAGATAGGTTAAACATTGAAAACACGAAAGTCGCATGAAAAAATTTTTTTTTATTAATCTTTTATTTAAATAAAAATTAAGTTTCAAAAAAATAAAAGATTACATTTAATTCTTACCTGTCAGACTCGTTTCTTGAATAGCAATAGGGGTAGTTTTCTGAAAACTCTTTTTGGTATCCCAATGTGCAACTTCGTAAATAACAAAAGTTTGATTATATTCATCCAAATCATCTTTTTCTTTATGGAACCATAGCTCAGCGTTAGCTACATCTGTATTATGAATGTCATTAGGCATTTGGAATGGTAAACATGCTGAAGGAAATCTAATACTTCTTGAACAACGTACTTCATCTGAAATAAAATAAATTTTATTAATAACAGAGTACGTGCTAAAGTAGTTTGCTTTTTCAAAAAAAGATGGAATAAAATTAAAACTATCTTTTAAAAATTAAATATCTCAAATTAGATACAGCTCCTACCATATAATCGAAGAATTTGTCAAAGATTAATGAAGCTGCTCTTTTAAAAAATGATCTATTTGGAAATGATATGAGAAATAAAAATAGATAAATTACTAATTCTATTCTTTATTTATCTATCTGATCATTATCTACCACTTCTTAAAGATCTTCTATTGGTTCAGTCTCTTCTATATGAAAACCTGATCCAATCATCAATCTATAACCTACAACACAGTAGTCACATATGTTGACTAACAAAACAATATGGTTAAAGATATGATAAAAAAATAATAGCACACAATGATCAGCACAAACCAAAATTTTTTTTTTAATTAAATCAGAATTTGAATTTTAATACTAATTATCTTAATGAGCATCAAAATCTAAGTCACTTTTTTCATCCCTGGGTTATATTTGTATTCAGTGACGGGACCGGAACCACTTAATTATTTCAGAAATTTCTCATGGAATTTTTGAAATTTAAAATTTTGATTAGAATTAAGGTTAAAGAATTTTTTTTTTAAATGTTACATGTTTAGAGATGATAAAGATCGCAGGTAAAAATTCTGTTGCATATAATATTTTTAACAACTTGTCTTATTGTCAAATCTTGTTCTCTTAAAATTCTAACGACAGATGCAGAAATTAAATTTCTGATCTCCTAATTGTTAGATAAATTAATCATTTTCTTCCATTAATTGGAGAAAATTATTCAATATACTCGCACATACCTTTACTTATTTTATTAGTGTTGTTAGATTTGTCAAAAGAAGTCTTTTAAATTTAAAAACCCCTAACAAAATTGGATTTAATATAAAAATGTGTTGATTTGACTCACAGTTTTCAACAACCGAATCGGTCGCTCCCAGGTTCTTAAGCGGTTTTAAAAGATTTGTAAAATGAATATTCTGTTCGTATTAATATCACAGGAACGCTTTCAAATTAATCAATTCAAAAAGACCATTTTAACTCAATATAAAAGCTGTCGTACCAAGATTTGTGTTTGACAAACCCTACAGAATATTAACAGACAAGACAGCAGACACCATCGTAGAGAACGCTCAGAGCGCCTATATGGATGGATCAAAAACGCAGCAAGGTGTGGGATGTGGAATTTACTCTAGATCCTTGATCCTAAAAATGAAATTGGCTATGGATGGCTTGTCTAGTGCGGTTCCATGAGAACTCACAGACACAACCATAGCTGCAAAAGAATTAATAAATAGAAAAATCGCAGGCAGTACTTTCAATAGACCACGTATCACTTCAAGTTTAGTACTAGAATGTCACCAAACTCTAACTGAGGCAAGCCAGAATAACATAGTCACTCTGAGCTGGATCAAAGGACATGGGAACTCTAATGACAAGCGCATGGCAGACAATTTAGCAAGGAGGGCTGCGGGCTACAAATATGTTAGCCCTGGCCCATCTGCCAAGCTAACAATGTCCGCTGTCGTGGACCTTATCAAACAGCACTCTCACCAAAACTTTATGCAGTACTGGGATGAAACAACGAACTGTAGACTGGTCAGAGAGTTATTACCTCATTCTGGCGAGGAAACAGCAAGAAAATTTCAGACATTGACCAGACAAAATTTCCGAACAACTGTGGGAATCTTAACAAGTTACTGCCAATTGCAACAACATCTCTTTAGGATGCAATTAGCAGAATCGTCTCTATGCAGAGATTGCGAACAAGAAGAAGAAACAGTAGAACATATAATGTATGATTGCTCTGCTTTTCTGAAATTAGAAGATCCTTGTTGGGCGAGTACTGGCGTACACCAGCGGATGTCAGGGAGATCCCCCTTCGAGAGCCTCATCGCCTATTTTAAATCTCTACGCCTGATGACAGCCTGAGCTGTGGATATCCCTACACACGGAAGGATGCACAATGGACCATATGTGCCCACAGTGCAGGCAGAGCACTTGCTCGCCCCTCCCTAAATTTCCAGATTCAGATAAAAGCTATCATTTATTTACTTTACATTATATTACATTATATAAAAACTATTGCTTTCAAATCTCGAATGAGAGGCTAGTTCTAATTTTCGATTTCTATAATAAAATTAAATGAACCAATATATACAAGAAGGTCAATTATGGAGTTGCAGTCAAATTTTTTAAATAATTAGGATAGATTGAATTGAAAGAAAACTGTTTGATTTTTTTGTCAAGCTTTCGAGTCCGTTTTGACTCCTAATTTATTGTAAAATTAACCATTAACAATATGTTCGGTCTTACTTTATACACTTTTATTTTTATAATAATCATAAACACACACAATAAAAAATCATTCCTATTATGTCAATCAAATTAAAAATTTGCCTTTAACTTAAAAATAAAATATAAAAACTTTCTAAAATGTAGTAAAAAAAATTATTATTATTATTATTCTACATCAAGCCTTTTAAAAGATAAATAATAAACAAAAAAATTAAAATATTATAACCTTTCTCTCTAAATGTTGCTTGTTTTGATGTTTTTGGTTTTGAATTTACAGAAAATATTTAAATTAATCACGTTCGAATCCGGATTAAATACCGTGTTATAAATAAAAACAGATTCATTTTAAATCAATAAACAACCAATGTAGTTAAAATAGCCTAAAATTAAATTTAATTTAATAGATTCATATATCTTTCATTACACAGTTAATGAATGCTTATTAATTAAACTTGAAATTTAATTGGCTAAATGAATAATGTCTCCAAATTGATTTACATTTTGATATTTAAACAAGTGTTATTTTTTGCTTCATTTTTAGCTTGCTCGTAGCAAAATACTACAAAATATGTGGAAAAATGTTTTTTGTACAACTGTCATTAAAAGTGACACTTTTAATGATAGCAAACAATGTTAAAAACGATTGTTTACATAGCAGCGTGTTAAAAATACTTTTAACACGTTGCCATGTAAACAAGTTTACTTTTAACACGGTTTAGTTTACTTTTAACACGGTTTGGTTTATTGTCATTGCAAATTCGCTCGTTTCATTATCAAAATAGGGAAGTTGTACAAAAAACATTGTATGGTATTTGTGTTAAAAGTGATTTTATTTTGTTCGTGAAATTGTTCAATTCGCTCCGCTCATTTCACAAACGTTTTCACTCACAAAATAAAACCTCACTTTTAACACTCATATCATAAATAACTATTAATATTACAAGCTTTCTTATTTTCGTTTTTTTCGAATTTTTACGATTTTATGTCTTTTAATGTTTTTTTTTTGGTTTTGTCGTTTTCATCATATTTTATCGGTATTTTCGTTAAATTTTTTAACTTATCGATTAAATATATTATATATCAACTGCGCCACCTTACGGTGGCGTCATTGTACTTAATTTATTAAGAATTTTTTCTTTAAATCTATGAGATATTAACTGCGCTACCCTACTATGGCGTTAACGTCCTTTAATTAGTAAGATTTATTCGTTTAAATACATGAGATATTAACTGCGCCACCTTACGCTGGTAAGTATTTTTTTTGGCTATTTTCTATTTATTTATAAATCGAAACACAACACCACCTACTGGGTTTTCCCACAACATATATGTTGAATAATCTAGAAATCAAAACACAGCGCCATCTACCAGATGTCTACACAACCTAGATGTCAATTAAGTCACACCGCCGTCTATTAAGAAATCATAGAACTAAACAATACATGTCACTTAGGAGGTATTGTCACTTCAAAAAATAATTAAAAAAACATTTTATAGTGGACCAAAAAGTAAATCTAAACCATTGTCAAATCCTCAAGAGGATTTGACAATGGATACAAAAAATTTCATCAAAATAGTCCAGCCATTTAGTAAGAGTTCAGTTACATACAAACATTGATTTTTAAGGTTAAATTTTCTACGCGGTATTAATAAACGAAGCCAGGGAAAGACATTTCCCCAAAACTATCGTCCTATCAGCTTTCTACCAGCACTAAGCAAAGTAGCAGAAAGGGTGGTACTCCGAAGACTATTGCCAGAAGGACAATTTAGATTCAGAAAGGAGCACTCAACAGAATTTCAAGTTTTAAGGCTAGTGGAAATCAGTGAACAGGAAACGATCAACCAGAGCAGTACTTTTAGAAGTCAGTTAAGCGTTTGACAGAGTATGACACGAAGGATTACTATACAAAATGGCAGATATGGGGATTTTAAGAGCAATGACGAAGCTAGTAGGGTCATTATGGAAAACAGGGAATATAGGATAAAGAAGGCTCAGTAACCTCAAGATATGGAGGAAGAAGCAGGAGTCCCATAAGGAATGCTATCACCACTGCTGTACACAATATATACTGAAGACTAGCCTAAAAGACCACATACCATGTTGTCACTATACGCTACCGACACTGCAATTGCAGCAAGAAGTACACAACGAAGGATGATTACAAGAGACCTACAAAGAGCAATGGTCCATAAAATGGATAAATCAGGAAAAACCCACAGCAGTTTTGTTTAAGAGAAGATACAACCAACCATATAAAGATATAACGATGCGAGAAAACAACATTGAACAACGAACTAGATCAGTAAAATTAATAATGCAAAACAAGAAATAGACTATGTAAAACTGATATCTTATTAACTTAAAATATTTTATTGAATTTAATTTTGTGCAAATAAATGCTGAAATCAGCAAGGAAAATAGAATAATGTGAGTGTGACAAATGAATAAAATTTAATAAAAATTATACTCTGAATTTCACGTATTATAAGTATTTTGTATGATAAAATGCAAAATAATACACACCACAATGAAAATAAAAAATTCTGTCGCACGATGATTATGTTGCGTTTATGTCACATGGACGAAATTTGAGCACAAAAAAATTAACACAGCGTCATCTTTTGCATATTTACACAATATGATTGAGGAAAATTGTATAACTCTGACCGCCATCTATTGAAAACTCGTAGAACTTAAACGTGAATTTAACTCTTTAAGTATAAAATCTTATATTTGCAATGAAAAAACTTTACGCTTATTAATCGAGATATCCTATGTTTTAAATTAGAAGAAATAACACATATCTACAAAATTTCATTAAAATCGGTTAACTGGTTTCGGAGAATAGTGCAAACGAACATCGTGACACAAGATTTTAATATATAAAGAAATATTTATCATAAACTATAACGATGTTTAATTTAATAAACCACCTGGTTATCCAACATCCTTTCATGTTGTCTTAATGTGAACACAGAAGAGAATGAGGCACTTGAACAAATTTTACAAACTGATTATCTTCTATAAGAGGAATATTTGAAAAATAAGGTGATAGTAAAAACAATTTGTAATCGTGAAAAACCAATTATTATAGACTATATTATTATCTAACTAACTGTACCCGCGACGTAGTTCGCGTGGTGTGTTAATTGTTATATAAAAATTTCTCCCCCGAATTCGTTAAAGGGGTGGGGGGAGAAATTTTTATATACCAGATGTTAAGTTGAAAGAAGACAAATATATCTGTGAAAACCGCATTCGAATCGGATCAGTAGTTTTAATATGATGCGCGCACAAACATACAGACAGACAGACAAAAAAATCTAACCACATTTTTGGGTTCTATATCGATGTAGTAACACCCCCCGCTAATTATTTTTTAAATATCTTTAATGTACAGAATTTTCATTTCTACAGATTTATTATACGTAAAGATTATTTTTCACTTCCCCGCATGCCCCCTTGTGGGTGGAATTTTCTAAAATCGGTTCACAATTGACCTCAAAATTATAAAAATAACTATTGTGCAAAGTTTCAAAACTGTAGGACTTATAGATTTTAAATTTTAATTTTAATTTTTATTGTTCACGCCCCCGCAACCCCCCTGTGGGTGAAATTTCGTAAAATCAGTTCACAATATTGACCTCAAACTTATAAAAATAACTATTGTGCAAATTTTTAAACCTGTATGACTTATAGATTTTAATTTTTTTTCACGCCCCTGCAACCCCCTATGTGGGTGGAATTTCGTAAAATCCGTTCACAATTGACCTTAAAATTATAAAAATAACTATTTTGCAAAGTTTCAAACCCGTAGGACACATAGATTTTAATTTTATTTTATTTTTATTTTTCACGCAGCAACTCCCCTGTGGGTGAAATTTTGTAAAATCCGTTGACAGTTGACCTCCAAATTATAAAAATAATTATTTTGCAAAGTTTTAAACCTGTAGGACTTGTAGATTTTAAATTTTAATTTTTTTTATTTTCATGCCCCCGCAACTCCCCTTGTGGGTGAAATTTTGTAAAATCCGTTCACAGTTGACCTCCAAATTATAAAAATAAGATGATTTCTATATAGCTTTAACCATTAAAGTTGCACACGCGACGAAAACTTAAAAAATGGAGTAACTTCTCCCGTTTTCCCAACATTTCCCTTCACTGTTTTGCTCCTATTGATTGTAGCGTGACGAAAAGTATCCTATAACTAGCTCAGGAGTATGAAATAGTATATTGTTTTACGAGCAAGGAATGATACTCATTTCCCACGAGTACGATGTTTGCAGCATGAGCCGCAGGCGAATGCTGCAAATCGTACGAGTGGGAAATGATTTATTCCTTGCGAGTCAAACACTATACTTTTTCTACGGTTATACCACAAAATAATACAATAATTTAAAAATAAATCAAATACAAAACAAAACATAACGATATAAGTTATATTATTTAAGTAAAATTAACTATTATTTACAATATTTACAGTTATCATACCTTAAATTTATTTGTTAATTCAGAAAAATAAGCTAAAAGCACAGTTTCTGAAACGGAATTTGTGGCCTTTTTCTTTTGCCAGGTCACGAAACTTTCATATGCATTCTGGTACTTATGTTTTGAAATTTCGGGAATCAAATTCTGACAAGCTTCGTTTGCCGCTTCTCTTATTTCAGGAGGAGTTAATTCTAATTTATTTTCATCACTACTGAACATTTTTACTTAAATAACAATCTAATTTAAATAATGTATTAAAAACTATCTGTTGTACCTGTCACTACTTTATTACTGTCAACCTGTACTGTTATTCAAATATATGAATACATGATTGTCACAGTATACTTGATTAAGTTAACACAATAAAGAAATGAACACTTTGTGTTATCAGATACAGAAATGAGATATTTCTTTATTTGATATAACAACATACCCCATTTCTTTAGAGATTACTGTCAAAAAATGATGAATTTGTATAATAACCGTAGAAAAAATAATTTTACCAAGTTTTGTTAAAATCTGTCGAGTAGTTTTTGTTTCTATAGCGGTTATACAGACAGACAGACAAAAATTTTACTGATTGCATTTTTGGCATCAGTATCGATCCCTAATCACCCCCTGATAGTTATTTTGGAAATATATTTCATGTACAGAATTGACCTCTCTACAGATTTATTATAAGTATAGATTAAAATTACGAGGTTTGCTCAATATATCAGGCTACATGTTACTCATCAAAAGACAAGATTTTGAAAAATATTTTTTCCTGGTATGATAAAATTTTTGTTATTATGGTTAGGTTATTCAAGTGTAATTACATTATTTTTGTTTAATAAGATTAATTTAATTTTAATAATTATTGTGTTACCATTTTTTCAGATATATTGCAGTGCCAATTAAATTAAATTATTACTGCTTTAGGTAATCAACATCAGAAAAAATTAAAATTAAATTCTATTTATATATACATTTATTTATTAACAGTTTATCAACTTTTTACATTATAAATATCTTAATTATAGAATTTGACACGTGTGGAAAGCAAAAATATATTCTTTTCTTATCTGTCCGTTGAGTTACCTACAAAATTTTGATAGTTAAAATGTAATATAGCTTATAAACTGTTCTTGAAATTGGTTAATAGATTTGGAGATAAACCTACAGTTTAATATTTCCTGTATCCCTAAACAGAGGGCTGAATTGCTGAGATATGTGAAATCCGAAAAACTGTAGAACGATTTAACGAGCTAGACGACAACACGGTTTATCATATTTCCTTTAAAATAAAATTAATGGAAATTATTAAAATAAAATAAAAATGTTAACTTACTTTCTTTAAAATTGATGCTAAATATTATCAGTTTATAAAACAAAGTTTAATATTAATAAAAGTTTTTCATACGGTTGAATAAAATTCAGAGCGTTAAAAAAACGTTGCTTTCCTCTGTCATTCCCGGAATACCACATCTGGTCTTTTTCGGTTTTATGCACACACGAAAGGGATTTTTAAACGATTTGGTCTGTGACAGTCAAAGACGCTTGGTTTATATGTAAGTTAGTGGCCGAAGCCTGAAAAATTCGTGACATAGCGGATCCGCTGGTAGTACGCCGGCGCCGGTAGTTCCGTCCTGCCACAGATCTTCCGTTTATAAATATCTGCCAGTTAGTTTGCGACCACGTGCCTCAGTGCGATTGCCAATTGTTTATTTCTTTTACTTAGTTCTAAGATGGAGTGGACAAAAGAAATCATAACAGAAGTTATTGAAATGTACCGAGTGAGACCGTGTTTGTGGAAAGTAGATAGTTTTTAAAGTCATGATGTTCGTGTTGCCGAAGTTCCTGTACTAATACCATATGACCATATTTAGGTCTTTCTTTAATCCATTCTTTCACCCATTTACTTCTATATCATGTTCTTTTCTTTCTTTCTATTTGTAACACACACAAACACTTTTCTTTTTTTTTTACGTTCAGACATATTCGTAGGTACAGATACAAGACTGCCAGGATTTTAAACTGGTATAAAATATCTGTCCCGCCGTCCAATCCCCTCAAATTGTTACAGATTTAACCCTTAAATAAGGGATCTGTTCCTCCAAATATCAAATCCGTTGATATAATAAAGGGTGAAATATGTAAGTTAATGGAGACTAAAAGATTCGTCCCGCAGCAGTCCAGATATGCGGGACAGATATGACATATCTGGACGGCAGGATGGATCTTCAAAAATCCCTTTCGTGTGTGTTTAGCTAATGAATCTTCTCTCTTACTTGAAAAAACTTCAGTTTTGACAAAATCCATAATATAGGTAAACATTACTGATATATCACGGTTTTGGGTCTTATTAATTAAATCCCAAAAAAATATTACCTATGACCTATATGATAACTGTTGATGTTGTAAAATAACTATAGTGACCTATTTGGTTTCCTTATAATAAACACTAAAATATCGAGTAATTACAAGCGCACTATATCAGAGTTTAGTAAAATATTTAAATAACACAAATAACGTTGTCCACGAATAATCGATCTTTTTTAATCAAACTAATTTTCTAACTACTTGTAGTTAATCTTTGTTATTACCTTCCGTGTAAGATTTAAACTGTATCCGTAAAACCGGACCTTAGTCAATTCAACATCAAAAAATATATAAGTAGAGTAGAAAATATTTAACCATTTTTATAAAATTTCTAAAGTAATGAACTTCACTTAATTGTAGTAGTAATAATAAACGTAAGTAATAAAAATTTTTACCTTCATAAGGAAAAATAATAGCTTGTGTAGTTTTTCCATAAAAATCATCAGAGTACGTTTGTATCCCCATTTCCTGTGTAGGTAGAAGATTTTCGTATTCTTTAATAGGTTTAGGTAGTTCTGCGAGTGTAATCGTTGGCTTTTCTTTAAGCCTCAATTTCTTTAGTATCTGATTTTTAATATATTCTATTCTGAGTTTAGCGAATTCATCTTCGATCACTGCGTAATCCGTTTTTTCGCTCGTATCAGCTACACTATTATCCTGTAACTCTTCATTTTTATTAGAACTCGAAAAAAACACTCCGAATACTGAAGGCACCTTTGCACCCACGGTAATCGCGAGAACCAAATATATAAGTACCACCAACATGATCTTCGTAAACTTCATTCTATTGACGCTAACTCAGATCGAGATCACATACACACTTGTATATAAATTGCTTTGGATTCTGAGCGGTGCACTGGTGCAGGCTCAAAATCATTATAAACTTTATTTACCCCACTCTTTTTCTTAACATTTCTGTAACGAATGATAGGTTTGAACCTTGAACCTTGTTGGATCTGGAGTATACACAATTAGATAATAAGGTATATGTATTTACTTCACTATTCTTTGAGCACGTGCTTGCCACTTTCAAAAAATTAGATTTAAATCTATTTTTGTTATCAGTTATACATCAAGCGAGTTAGCAGATACGGACTTCGAAGATTTTTGTATTTTAAAAAGTTTATTTTTTCAATGCCATTATTAGTATTTTGAACTTTATTTTAATTGTGTTTGTCTTGACAATATATATAATTAACCTAAGAGTACTAAGAACTTCGGTGTATACAGAAACGGACTCGCTTAAAAAATATATTTAAAACAAACAAAAGCTTTCTATTAAAAGAAATTTAATTTTTAATCCAAATTTTGTAATAAAAGCTAACTGATTTATGTACCTACTGACAATTTTTTGACTTGCAAAAAAGTAAGTAATATCAAATCAAATTTAAAATTATTTCTTTTTAATAGCAAATATTACATTAAAAAACTCGCATATTAACCAAAATAGATAAATCCTAGATAAAGGAATAGTCAAATTTTAAGCCAAGCATCAAAAGTTTAGTGGTAAAGTTTAAAACTTTATCTAAAAATGTATACCAGAACAATGTTATCAAATTCTTAATTCTACATAGTGACCGATAAAGCCAAAACTGGTTTATGGTTTGCACCCTTGAGTCACTTTGGTCAGCGAGAATAGTGCAAATTTCTTGAGTTTTATTGCTTTTCTATCGTGTTTAATAAATTTTAATTTCACATTAGTAATTATACCGGGAGCCAAATAAAAGTTGTTTAATCTCATTATGTCATCATAGTATCTTGGAATTTTGTTTGCGTTATTGAATCTAATTTCGAGGTCTATTTAACTTTATCAAGGTCATTTCAGGGTCAAATTGAAAAAAAAACTTTAAGTTAATAACACCTATTAACCATTCCATATTCTATTTTGATGTACGCTTTTGATTGGTTTTAATTTTTTTTTTTTTCGGTTTTATAAGGCTTAATTAAGACCTCACGTATATGGAAAAACTATCTATTCATCCCTTATTATGCCTTTAACTGTATTTTTTGTTTTCAAATGATCTATTTCCATATAATCTTTTTCAAATCTTTTTCAAAGCTTTTTCGTCTTCAGTATCTGTGTTCAGTAACCAACAGTAGGTTACCATCATATTAACATCCTATTTTCCTTGAAACCTCCGTTCAAATTGTTTCATATCCTGATGGAAATGCTCGTCGCTGCAATTTCCTTGAAAATAACTTAGATATGAATCTATTAAATGGAGTTTGATATTCATCAAATATCTCGAACGCCGAAAGTTTCTGATCTGACTTTTGATTTCCCAGAAATTAATTAGCAACTTCTTGTAAATTCAACCAATCTGCTTTTTCTAAGTCATTCATTGTATTTATATTATTGAAGTAAAACTTCTTTAGCGGCACTAGGAGTAACTCAGTAATTCTAACGGACGTGACGTCATTCTAATGTACCGCGTACCGGAAACAAAACCTGATACAAAATACCTAACACGATTCTGCCTACTATATTAAATAAAATTAAATCTGTAATTGTATGAATTGACAGCTTGTCAACCAAAATACATTGGTGATAAATAGTTTAAATTTGTGTATAAAGTGTTTGTTTTAAATTTGAATAAACAATGTGGATTTATTAATGAAGAAAGTGATGAAAAAATATTGAATGAAAATGAGTAAGTACCTACTCTATATGCATACATTTTATTTTTGGTGTGTAATTACACTATTTATACCTAATTATTTATAGTACCTATTATTTATACCTAGCTATTTTCGTTTTATAGACTTAAAGAGCTAAAAAGAAAAAGAACTTGTAAACGTCAAATGGCATATTATAAGCGCCAGAAAGATTTGAAGAAAAATGAAAATGAAAAAATGACGAGACAGCGACATTCCTTATGATTTGATTAAGTAAGTTTATATACATACATACATATTATGATAGTAAATAATTATTTATAGGGAAGCTTTACGTTAAGTAAAGATGCATGTTGCACGTTTTTGTTCATAAAATAATAATATTCGAAATGTTTCAACACTTGCTTATACTTATTTTAGGTTTGGTTAGGTAGCCATAAAGGCCATAAAACCACTAGTCAGGATGGCTGATCTTTTACCAGCAATAACAGATCATTCGTAGAACTGAAGAAAACAAACTCAACTCATGATTTTAAATTTTATGGAATATGCTATAAAATGCTACAAAATGAAATGGTTATCTAACTATCGAAGGCTCTTGTGTTGTGATGTATTACAATAAGGTAGATACAGCTACAAAATCACACATTCTACACGTATGTGTGTATATTTTTAATATTGTTTACCTATTATTGAAGCAAAACTTCTTTAGGCACGACTAGGGGTAGATTCTAACGGAAGATTCTAAAGGAAGTAACTGTATAATTTCAGCTGTGGGAGGAGTTTAAATTTCCGAAATTTATTTATGAAATTTTCAAACGGTTTCAAATACATTAATGGTATTTATAGACTAAAATCTATGTTTCACATTTTAGTTATCATAAACCTATTATTTCATATATAAAAAAAATAATGATAACTTTCAAATTCCTATTTCTAATGAATAATATAAATATAACATCTCATTTTTTTTGTAAAGTATATAGGCAATAAATATGATTGAATTGTAATTAAATATTTATTTTCCGATACGTACGTCAACAAGTTTTACTTCAATCGCGCGTAAAGGTTACACGCACACTGTTTTTTTTTCATCGTAAAACATTTTACGGATCTGACGATTTCAGTCAATTGAGGAGATTAATTCAGTATTGCTGACTGTCCGTACTTACCTATATTGATAAATTATTTCACCAATCCAAGTTTTATGTTAAGAGGCAGAAGTAATATTTGGATCAATTAAAGGTTGTTTCATTACATTCCAATTCCCTGGTCCACATAATGATTCGGACGATCTGTACAATCCCATAAATACAAGAAGCAGGAATCCTAATTTTTACCTAGTTGGATCGCTATGATTTATTTATTCTTACAAACTTGCCTCCTGTTGCTCATAACGAATTTGGAGGACCAAAATTTAGAACCATATTGAGTATATTGGATGAATCTTAAACACTATTTCCTAGATTCACATCTTAGCTATTTTGCAGAAAATTTAGGAGATTGCATACAGAAACAATTAAACCGAAGTGGTAATAAAAATGGAATGTCAATATAATATGATAATAGAACTCCGCCTGGGGTAGCAGTGAGATGAACCGAGTAGCCCTAGGCTGCCCTTGCCGGTCCCAAGCCCGGAAAAGTGAGGAGGATTGTAGCAGCAGGCAGCAGGCCAACTCCCTGCTCTACGTAAAAAAGGTTACGGCTTAAAAACCTAATCACAAGCCTCGGAATCGGACGGAAAACACACGAAGACGAAACATGTGAAGTAAAAGGTCAAAGAATTGTGGTACGTACATATTCAGGGCCTTTTCCGAAAAATAAACGAAATTGCTAGTGAATTGAAAAATCTCAGAGTCGACATCGCAGTGTTAACGGAGACAAAAAAAAAGGACAGGAATCCGAAAATTGTGGTAATTATGACCATTTTTATAGTGGAGTACCCAAGGACTGCAGAGCAAAGCAGGGAGTATCCATAAGTATATCACCACATGGAGCCAATCAATGAAAGAATGATAAGAATGACCCGCAAAGTATTGGGAAGGAATGTAACTATAATATTTTGGGAGTGTACGCTGTTAATGATGACGAATTAGTCCATAATAAAGACTCATTTTTTGAACAACTAAACCAAGAAATAGGAAAAATAGAAACGTCTAGAGAAATAATACTTCTGGGAGACCTGAATAGTAGAATCGAATGAAAGGAAAATGACCGGTTCGTTGGAAAACATTGAGAGGACGTTATTAACGATAATGGAAGACGCTTAATAGACATATGCAAACAAAATAAGATGACTATACTAAATCGTCGGTTTCAACATCGAGAGATCCGTAAATATACATGGACACTCCATAAATATACATGGACACAAACAACAAAAAACCTAAAAAGTATTATTGATTACATAATAACAACACTAAAATCTAGATTAAAATTCATAGACGCAAGAGTACTAAGAGGTGCCTCCTTTGAAAGTGATCACTACCTATTAAAAGAAAAGATAACTTCAAGTAATAAATCGAAAGAAAACCCAGAAATCATGAAACGGGAAGAAGAAAAACCGACAAATGATGAAACACCACTAAGATTTAATACTTTTAGCCTAGAAAACGAAAGTACCAGAATACTATATAACACACCACTGGACCAAAAAATACAAGAGAAAGAATTGAAGAATTGAAGAATATAGAAGAAGAATACAAACATATAAAGGCATACATACAGTCAGCCGCAGAGGACGCACTGGGTTATCAAAAGAGCGAAAAACAACAAAAACCATATTGGTGGGACGATGAGATTGAGCAGAAAAAAGGAAAAACTATCACAAATTCTTGGGAATGAAAAACATGAATGAAAAACTAAAATAAAAAGAATCACAAGCAAGACTACAAAGAATGATAAGCGTAAAAAAGAATAACCAATGGGAAAGGACATGCTCAAGGCTCAACACATACATAGGAGGAAGAAAAAGTACAGAAAGCTGGAGACTTCTTAGATACATGAGAACGGAACAAAAAAATCTCACCAATATCACCCCAAGACTGGAACCAATACTTTGAAAAAATGGTCACTGACGACAGATTACAATTTAAAGAAGATCAACATAGTAACCAATATATAGCTATACAGGGATGAGATTAACAATCAGAGAAATTAAGAAAGTATGCAAAACTTTAAAGAATTACAGAGCTCCGGGACAGGGAAAGATTTCAACAGAACTTGTAAAATACGGAAGTGAAAAACTGTATCATGCACTAAGGAACTTATTCCAAAGATGCCTTTACGCATCGGAAGTACAAGAGGAATGGAGAAGAACATCCTTCTTGTCAACTATACACAAAAAAAAGTAAACAAGAGCAATAATTGCGACAATTATCGAGGTATAGCAGTTACAAACTCAATTAGTAGAATATATGGGAAAATACTCAAAAACCGAATAGAAAAGGAATATGCAGACATGGAAGCAGAAGGACAAGCAGGCTTTAGAGTAGGAAAATCCACAATTGATCATCTTTTTACGTTAACACAAATCCTAGAAAAAAAAGCAGCATTCAACCAAGAAGTTCATCTACTATTTATCGACCTGAAAAAAGCGCACCGCTAGTGAAGCTTTGGGATACTTTACAAACAAAGCAACATCAATTCTGAAATAATAAAAGCGGTGAAATCCCTATACCATGACACAAGAGCGAAACTGAAAACAAGCAAGGGATTAACAACAGGCTTTAAAATTACTAAAGGTCTGATGCAAGGGTCCTGTATATCTCCGACATTATTTAAAATCTATCTGGAAACTGCATTAAAGACGTGGGAACGAAAGTGCCATAATATGGGAATACCAGTAGACGACGATTATACCGTCTACTCTACATCCTCTCGTTCGCAGATGATTAAGTAGTAGTGGCACAAGACATGGACGACATCGAAACCATGACCCGAAAGCTGATTGAGGAGTATGACAAATGGGGTTTAGAAGTCAACATCGACAAAAGGCAGCAACGGGACAAACAATCAAGCACTGCAGATAATACAAATATCTGGGAATAAAAATCTCACAAGACGGAACAATGGATGAAGCAATAGCTGAGATAAACATTCAAGGAAGAAGAGCAATTTCCATGCTAAACAGTATACTATGGGACAAAAGCATACATATAGAAAACAAAAAAAGAATTTACAACTCGATCGTAAAAAGCATAGTAACAACGAGCTCTGAAGTATGGCCACTAAAAGAAAAAACACAGAGAATACTAATAACAGCGGAGATGGACTTCTGGAGAAGGGTCGCAGGGAAATCTAGACTGGACAGGATACCGAACGAAAGGATAAGACAGACTATGGAAATAAAACACGACATTATCGATGATATAAGAACCCAACAATTAGTGTGGTATGAGCATGTACAGAGAATGCCACAAGAAAGAATACCAAAGAAAATGTTAAACTGGAACCCTCAGGGACGAAGAAAAAGGGGAAGGCCACGCAAAATCTGGAGGAAGTCAAAAAATAAAGTTTTTTCTTGAGCCTGAATAAAAGCTAGTATTAAATAAAATATGGTGGGAAACGACAGCAATTAATATGAGACCGCATATCTAGGACACATATCTCGGCACCATAGATACGATCTCCCAAAACTAGAGGCCTGCAGAGGATCTGGCCGAAGAAAATGTTCGTGGCTAAAGAACATCCGTGACTGGACGGGACTTGATTCACATACAATCCTGAGAGCAGTGTAGAATCGCACACAATTCGCCGAAATTGGTGCCATCCTCCACGAAGGAGACGACACTTAAAGAAAAAGGTGTCGAAAGGATATTTGGATTCGAAATTTGGTGGTTTTCTTGACTTAAACGGTTTTTTCAATTTTTCATTGAAGTGACCTTAACTATGAATACATCCCGAAATCAGAAAACTTTTTTGTGCCGGTGTTATCTATTCCAATATCATTCTTGTGTGAAAAAAATTTATTCGACAAACGTGTCTGTAATATTTCGTAAATATAAAAATTGATTACATAATTTTTTTTGAAAAATTCCTTAACAAAATAGTCAATTTATTTCAATAAAATGCCTTCTTTTAAGTAAAGTTCATCGAAACTAAATATAATCAAAATTTCACAATATTTGCAGGAAATTTTGTCGCGATATCTGTTATTTTTAATTAAGAAACATTTGAATATATCTATTGAATCATTCAAACAGTTTACAGTGAACACTTGTTTGATTGGAATTAATATTTCCGAAGGATAAATACATAATATATACGATTAAATCACACGAGTACTTTTTGATATTTACTTTTATGTTACAATAATAAGAATAAGAATACGCTAATTACGCTGCTATGTGTTCAGCATTTTGTTCTATGGAATGGAAGCATGGACCCTCACGGAAACAATGTGCAAGAGGATTGAGGCTTTTGAAATGTGGACTTACCGCAGAATATTGAGGATATCGTGGATGGACAGAGTGACAAATCAAGCGGTAATGCAGCGGTTAAACAAAGAAAGAGAAGTACTGAATATCATAAAAAGAAAAAAATTAGAGTACTTTGCCTACGTGATAAGAAATCCGAAATATGAAATGCCACATGTAATTATTCAGGGAATGATAGAGGGAAAGAGCGGCGCCGGACGTAGAAAAACATCTGGCCTTAAGAACCTACCTCCGTCAGTGGTTTGGAGTGAACTATTTAGGTCAGCTTTGGACAAAGTAAAAAACATGTTACTAATCGTTCTGGGAGGACAAGTCACTTAAAGAAGAGGAAGAAGAATATTTTTTTAAATTTTTAGCACTGGCGTTTCGGACGTAGGGCAACTGGGCAAACGGTTGTTAAAATTTTTGGGATTACAATTTTACCTGTTAATCCTATACATCAAATGGACAAATCTCTCACAACAGTTCTAAGTAGGTACTAATGATTATTTTATTTATCAAATAATAAATTTGAACCTTTAATAAGTTTCCTCTCTAAAACATGTAAATTATAAAGAGTGGACCTGGTCTGATGGTGATAAATAATTTTAAATTTGGTTTTGGTTATAAAAACTATAATAATGTTGAAATATGGCGTTGTGTTGTTAAAACGTGCAAGGCAAAATCTCTACAAATTCAAAAAAAAGTTGCGTATTTACAGAACAATGTATGCATGCATAACCACAACGCTTCAGATTATATTGTGTTTCAATCTATAAGCAATAGTGTAAAACGCAAAGCAATATTTTTAAGCAACCGTTTTGCCATTTGCCCAGTTTACTATTAGGATCAACAGAAGACTGACCATTTTGCCCAGTTGAATACTGCCGGGCGTTTTAGCTTTTCTCTTAACTTGTTAGGCGTTTATACATAAACTAATTGATGATTTTTACATTAAATAATTTTGTTTAAACATGACCTATCTGCAAATAGTATACAGTTGAACGTTTTTCGTTTACATGTTAAACAAAACATTATTGTTAAATACTTCATCTTTGAAATAATATCAAAACTAACAAAGTATATCATAAACTGATTACAACTGCTTTTAAAACTCATCAAATCATTAAAAATAAAAGCGTTTACAAATAAAACTATCTTAAACTAATAACTAATAAGTAACCCTATAATTTTATATTTATTTGTTTGTTTGAGGGTTATAATAATATTTATTTAAATATTTTTTATAGGTGATATAAGAAAAGTTTTTTAAAGCAAAGCTTTTTATGTGGGCTTACGGCACTGGGCAAGAGAACCGACTAGGCGAGAACAGTGGATGGAAAAAAGTGTCCGCGTACCTATTATAAATATTATAATGGCGTGTTTACATGATGCCAGTAACTGGCGCCAGTCTTACTGGCATGCCAGTGCTTGATTAGGACAGCGCTGGACTGGGACGTTTACACGTATCCAGTAGCTGGCGACAGTCTCACTGGCACCCTAGTTCCTACTTGGTGAAGTTTACCCTTCACATGTACGCCAGTTACTGGATCGCTGTGTTTACACGTGTCTACAACTGGCATGAAAAATAGACCAACTTTCTTTCTATTCGAGACAGCGCTGGCAGACAGCGCTGGACTGGCACAAGAAAGTGTTTACATGATGCCGGTACCATGCCAGCGCTGGCATGCCAGTGAGACTGGCATCATGTAAACACGCCTTTAAGCTGACACTTTAAAGATCAGGGCCGTAATTGGATTTATATTATACCATCAGGTATCGACCCAATAAAAGACTACTATTTTTAAAATTTTTGGATTAAAACGTTTCAATTAACTTAATTAATTAATTGATTTGTTGATTAGCACTTCTTTCATTTTCGATTCGATTTGAATGCTACGTAAAGTAGAATAATTTTTTTAGTCTATATCTATACATATAATAAAACTGTAGAAATGAAAATTATGTACATTAAAGATATTTAAAAAATAATTAGCGGACGGTGTTACTTCATCGATATAGAACCCAAAAATGTGGTTAGATTTTTTGTCTGTCTGTCTGTATGTTTGTGCGCGTATCACATTAAAACTACTGATCCGATTCGAATGCGGTTTTCAGAGATGTATTTGTCTTTTTTCAACTTAACATCTGGTGTATAAAAATATCTCCTTTCTCCCCTTTAACGGGGTGGGGGGGAGAAATTTTTATACAAAAATCAACACGCCACGCACACAACGTCGCAGGTATATCGATATAGAACCCAAAAATGTGGTTAGATTTTTTTTGTCTGTCTGTATGTTTGTGCGCGCATCACATGAAAACTACTGATCCGATTCGAATGCGGTTTTCACAGATGTATTTGTCTTTTTTCAGCTTAACATCTGGTGTATAAAAGTTTCTCCCTCCCCCACCTCTTTAACGGGGTGAGGGGAGAAATTTTTATACAACAATGAATACGCCACGCGAACGACGTCGCAGGTACAACTAGTATTATATACAATCTCTCGTACTTGTCCTAAAGGATGAGTTTTTATAACCTTTGAAGAATCGCAATCAACACGCATACGCTACCTATCCCCTCTCTCGGTCTCATCTCAAACCTATAGTGTTATAGAATATGATAGGTTGTAAATAAATTTCCAATGTATAATCTTAATATATATAAATTAGGTGTCACGTTGTTTGTCCGCGATGGACTCCTAAACTACTGAACCGATTTCAATGAAATTTTGTAGACATGTGTTATTTGTTCTAACTTAAAAGATAGGATAGTTTTTATCTCGATTAACAAGCGTATTTTTTTTCAGTGCGAATTTAAGGTTTTCTACGAGTTTTCAATGGAGGACTGTGACAGTTATACAATTTACCTCTTACACTATGTTTAAATTATCTTCAAAATGCTTATCTGGGGGCACGGTAGTGCCCCCGCCAAGACGAGCCAAGCGAAGCGCACGGGCACTACCTACCTTTTCTCGAAGCGCTTCGTCGTTTTTTTGAACCCTCATAACTTGGGTTTGGATTATGCTAGATCAACAAAATTTTCGGGATATATTGTCAATAGCGGACTTATTGAACATATTAAGTTTTAATTACATTAGCTTTTATACTTCAGATTTTATTTATATCTAAAAAACGCTGATTTCGTCACTGACTCACTGATGATCATCAAAATTATTAAGGTATTTCCTAATGTCCTAGAAAGCTGAAATTTTGTATGTAAGCTAGTATTAGCACACAAACAACAAAAAAATTATAAAACTTGTAACTTTCATCCCCCAACCCCTTAAACTAGGGGATGGGAGTTTGTATGAGACCTGTAATTTTAAATTAAATTTTGATGTTGCTAGAGGTCTAATCTAATAATCTAATCTAAAACTTGGTGCCCCCAGATATATATATATATATATATATATATATGTATAGGTACTCCTTGTTAAAAAAAAAAAAAAAGAAAGAAAAAAAAATTTAATCGACATATATTGAGACATATCGACATATATTGAGAGACATATACTTCAGATCAGATCATATAAATATGAATGAATAGAAGTGTGCGAACGTCTCCTGCCTCTTATGTCCACACAGTAGCTAAAAATGAAAAAAATTGTCCTTGACAGCGAGCGCGTCGATTGTCGATTGTCTTGTTTTGTTGATTGTCGATTGTCTTAGACATAAATAAAAAAAAAATTTGTTACAAACAACTTACAAAAAGAAATGAAATCCCACCAAAAACATTTTCATGTAAAATGTTGCCAAGACGAACCCATATGACTCGCACTGTCAAAAAGTTATTAGATCTCATGTAGAGCCAAGCTTCTAACACTACACGCCCTAACTCTACAAGGCCTAACTTCACAAACTCTACACCTTAGTCAAAATATGTGGCTTGGCCGTTCGTTACTACAAGAACTATTGTATAACACAAAAGTAATGAACAGTGAATTGATTTTTCACCTTACGCCGATGTGAATGTAGCGAAATGGCCAAGCCACATATTTTGACTAAGGTGTAGAGTTTGTGAAGTTAGGCCTTGTAGAGTTAGGGCGTGTAGTGTTAGAAGCTTGGCTCAACATGAGATCTGATAACTTTTTGACAGTGCGAGTCATATGGGTTCGTCTTGGCAACATTTTACATGAAAATGTTTTTGGTGGGATAAAATTGTCGAAAATGATAACAAGTTAAAAAAAGGAAAAATAAGAAAAAAAGAAAATCAAAATAGGGAGATAGATAGATAGATATTTTTAGGGTTGGCTGTTAGCCTATATCACTGCGACCTTTGCAGATCTATTGTGAACATCCATTATCTGTGGAATAGGATTAGAGCACCTTGTCCAGCTCTGCCCTCTTAATGAAAATTAATAGCCTTGACAGTGGCCACTCCGCATAACTTGGAGCAGCCGGTTTCTCCTCTCCCAGTACTAGATACCGCGTCCTTGCAAGGCCTTCGCATTGGCATAGGACATGAAATGCAGTTTCCTCTTCCTCTTGGCAGTATCGACAAATGTCTTCATCTGCCAAGTTTAGCTGACTCATGTGTTTTCTGAGCCTACAATGTCCTGTCAAGAGACTGAAAATCATTCTGACATCATTTCGTCTTTGTGATAGCAGCTCTGCAGTAAACTTCGCCGAGTATCCCTTTATGAAGAGATTGGCTTGTCGCTTGCCCGGTGATGTTTCCCACCACTCCTGGGCCTTTTCTAGCCTCCATTTCTCAATGGCTGCCTTTCTGAATGTATTAGCAACTCCGCCGAATGGTTCCGGGCCAATCATTGGAGCGTTAGCTCCCGCACGGGCCAATTCATTAGCCTTCTCATTGCCCCGAAACCCTGAGTGTCCTGGTATCCATGCCAGTGTCAGAGAATTTTGACTAGCGGCGTGTGTCAACGCAGTCCCACACCAGCTGTGAGCTTATTTGTGCTGAGACTATCGCCTTTAGAGCTGCTTGGCTGTCCGAGTATATGACTACGGTTTTACCCGTTATACCCTGACTTACGATCTCCGTTGCACAGTGTTGTATGGCTGTTACTTCAGCCTGAAACACTGTGGCATACGCACCTAGCTTTAGTTGGATTTTTATCCTGTGTCCTCTACTGTATATACCTGACCCTGTGCCTTTCTCAGTCTTTGAGCCATCGGTATACCAAATTGACTCCCCTTGGATTGGGGGGCCATTGTTCCATGAGTCCCTTTCCAGTATTTCTACTCGAAAGTTTCTCACAAAGTTATACCTGGGGACTATCCTGTCCTGAGGCATACTCATTATTTGATCTGCCTTAACCCTATTGTATAACTCTGCTTGCTTTTTGCCTTTTAATAAGGTAATGGGGGCCTGGCCTTGTAGCAGTCTGTAAGCAGTTGCCATAGCCTCGCCCTGAATGTAAATGTGCAATGGTGGTAGGTTGAGTAAAACCTGTAGTGCGTCCGTTGGGGCGGTTCCCATGGCACCTGTAACATTCAGACATGCCTGCCTTTGAATGCTTTCCAGCTGCCTGATCACCCCGGACTGCTGCGTTCTACTCCACCACACCACCGAGCGTTATTGGGCGTTATTGGTTGTAAGCCTTGTAACGCTCTTTTATTAGTGAATGGGACAATTGATGCTTTTTATGTGGATTGACTGTTAGGCCTTCATCCTTGCACCACTTGTACACCATATTCATTGCGGACTGCATCCGCTCTGAGACTGTGCCCAGAAACTTCCCCTGAATGATTATGGCCATATCATCTGCGAAGCCTAGGCAGTGAAGGCCTTCATTGAGGAGTTTCTTAAGGAGGTCATCCACAAGTGCTGACCATAGCAGAGGCGATAGTACCCCTCCCTGCGGACAGCCCGTTCCCACTGTTGCCTCAATGGACGCCTCACCTAACTTGGACACTACGATCCTATGCGCTAGGTTGGCATACACCCATTGGCATAATAGTGGGGGGACTCCTCTCCTTGAAAGTGCGCTGGTTACTGACTCGGGTCCCACATTACTGAAGGCTCCTTCGATGTCAATAAACGCCGCTAGGGCTACTTCTTTGTCTTCAATTGACTTTGATATTAGCCTGTTTAGGTCATCCAGCGGTAGGTCTGTGGATTTTCCCCGCTGGTATGCATATTGACGATCACTTAATGGATTCACCGTTAAGATTTCGTCCCTTATATATCTATCGACCAGTTTCTCCAGCGTTTTTGCTACGAATGACGATAGACTTATCGGTCTGTATGACTTGGTTGTTTGGTCCGTCATCCTCCCCACTTTAGGGAGATATAGGACTTCCACCTTCTGCCACACAGCTGGTATAAATCTATAGGCCAAACAAGCCTTAAAGATTTTACACAGATGTGTTATAATTACTTCCAGCCCCTTCTGGAGTAGGGCTGGGTATATTCCATCCATTCCCGGTGTTTTGAATGGACGGAATGTGCTGATAGCCCATCTGTTTTTTGCAGGTCTGGTTATTTCGGTAGCTAGCTTCCAGTCATCCCTTGATGGCCTTACTGGCCTTTGACCGTGGCCTGCGCTATCCGTTCCCGCTTCCATAAACCGTGAGCCAGAAAAGTGTGCCAATGTTAGCATTCTTAAACTTTCCTCCAACGTTTTACTGTATCCGTCCTCCTTTTTAAGAAGGCTGACCTCTTTCGCTGTACTATCCTTAGCCAGGACCTTGTGGATTCTTGAACATGCGGGGGTCGTTTGGACTTCCTCGCAGAACCTCCTCCAGGAGTCTCTTTTGGCTTTTCGGATTTCTTTATTGTACAGCGATAACTTTTGTCGATACTCTTCCCAGTTATGAACGGTTTTGGCCTTATTAAACAGCCTTCTCACCTGAGCCCTAAGCTTCTGTAGGTGTTCGTTCCACCAGGGAGTGTTTCTTGTGTACATTCTTGTCTGTTCCGGGCAGCTTTCACGATAAGCCGACACAATAGCCTCGCTTACCATGTCCACCTCCCGGTCCAAACCAGACACGTCTCTTATTGACGTTCTGTCCTCGAGATTTTCATTGAGGGAATTTACATAGTCCTCCCAATTCGTACTCCGTGGATTTCTGAACGTGGTCTCAATAATTTTGGGGGTAACAATATTGAACCTAACATGCCTGTGATCCGACCCAGACGGCTCGTCCGAGACATGCCAGTTTTCAATCTTGTCGTAGATGTTGTTTATACAGAGGGTCATATCAAGGACCTCCCTGCGCGAAACTGTTACAAACGTTGGCTTTTTGCCTCTGTTTAATATCTGTAAGCTATTACTAAGTATAAATTGTAATAGATACTTACCTCTAGGGTTGACGTCCGTGCTACCCCACGCTATGTGATGAGCATTGGCGTCGGCCGCCACGATCACTGGTAGGTTTTCCCTCCGACTGTAGCTTATGATGTCCATTAGCTGGCCTGGAGGGCAAATCCTGTCTTCTCCAGGGAAGTACGATAAACAGACCATTAGCCTTCTGATGCCTTCTTCCGTGGATATTGACAGTATGGCTGCAACAAAATCCCCAGTGCATAGCACCGGAATTAGCTTACATCCAACTGTCTTAGTAAACAGTATACAGGCACGAGGCCTTGTAGCCTTTGTGTCATATATTAACTCACCTTGGTGCGGTTTTAGGCCTGCGACCCTGCCTCCATATAGCCAAGGTTCCTGCAGGAGGGCTACGTCCACGCCTTCTCTCTCAAATCTCCGACACACTATGGCCGATGCAGCCTTTGCATGTTGGAGATTTGCCTGCAGGACCCTGACTGAACCTACGTTTCCATGGAAGGTTGACACTCACTCTCCCCAGTGATCGCTTCCACAGTTGTGGCGCGACCTTTGCTGGAGGGGGCTGTGGTCCTCCCATCTTCGGGCTGCTCATTGTCGTGGTGGGCCGTTAAGCCTGCCTCCGACTCTGGGCTTCCCTGAGTCACAGGACGCTCATCCCCCTTTAGACGGAATTTAATTTTCTCTATCCCAAAGTGGGTGAGCATGTCCTGTGCTTTTAGTGCCTCCACGGACTCCTTATCCATGGAGAACGTCCATACCTGTCCCTTGTCTGTTGGACTTTTCCCAAAGACCGTCCACAGCCCGGTGTTCAGCTTGTGGTTGCCGACCTTTAGTCTTCTAAGGATGCGGTCGGCATCGAGCCTCACCCCATCCTTATATGTGCACGGTGCATGTACACGGCTTTGGGATGTCTGTCCCGTCCTTGGCCTGGAGGCTTGCGCCTTCCCAGGGTCTTAGACTTGGAACTACATCCTTTAGCCATTGCGCACTCGCATCATCTGCACATGTGACCAGCAGAAAACCCGGCCTCATCTTGCACTGGTCCAGCCTTACTTGAGGGCCGTCTTCCGGTATATCCTCCAGTGCATTCTCAATTGCTGATTCTACTATCTTAAGCCTTGTAGGATCTAGCTTTCTTTCTGGGTATCCAGCTTCTACAACTGCCACCCTTACAGCTGTCCAGGCCTCTTTAAAAGACCTTCCCTCAATATTCCTCTTTTTGAGGTGTACCTCGGGAGGTGTACTTTTATCGGACCTTGACCGCTTTTAGGAGGTGCTCGACTGTTGGCCTTTCTGCTTAGGAGTTACCTGTGCTGTAAGCTTTGGCTTCTCCTTCTTCTCCTCCTTATTTTCGGTCTTACCCTTTTCTAGAGACTTCCTGAAGTTGTCTCTTATCACCTGGCGTTTTGCCTCGGCGAATTCGAGACCTTCCTTCACAAGTCTCCATACCTTGTTCTTTGAGGTACCCGATAGTCGTGCCTGGATAACTTCCTCGGTCGACATTAGGTCAATATCTTCCTCCGAATTGACCTTCAGACTGCCCTTTCCCGCTTGCCTTTCGGCTTGTGGTTTCTGGGCCTTTGCCTTTTCCACCTGCCTTACAGCTTCTGGTTTTGGCCTCTCCGCCTTTTTAGCTTGCCTTTTGGCATTAGCTTCCCGGCGTTTTCCTTTAACCACCTGCCATTCGGCTTCTGGCTTCGTTTCCTTTTCTTATTTTTCTACTTCCATGTCCATATGAATCCCACGAGAAGCTAGGGAAGGGATGGTCCGCCTGATCAGAGCCCCGCATGATCAGGTAAGGCTGGTTACAAGGGGGTTTCGCCCGGTGCCTCCATGGGACCGTTCGCGACCAACTTAACCCGTTGGCCATTCAGTACATCGGCACGGTACCTCACACCTTCACTTAGGGTTGTTTGTGTAATTATTAGCCGTAAGATGAGGGAGGGACAGAAGGCCCTCTCCCAGCTTGCCGTTGCCCGGGGTGTGCCACTGGGAGGCTATTACACCAGGGTCCTGCCGATTCGGGAGGTGGATCCAGAAGCCTAGTAGCGGTCAGCCACTCAAGCTTCTGCATCCAAACGTAAAGTAAAATAACAAATAATCGAAAAAGATAAGAAAAAAATGACAAAACCGGAAAAATTACAAAATACAAAAAAAAGAACGTAAAAACTTAGATATAGACAACAAAATATGATAAAATCGACAAAAACAAAATAAAAAACAGGGAAATTAATGAAAAACAACGAAAAAAAATGTAAAAATTGGAAAAAAGGAAATGAGAAAAAATTATTTATTGTTAGGCGGTACGAAGTTCGCCGGGACAGCTAGTATACAGTATATTAACATTTTATACTAATTTTTGTATTTTATAATATATTATTATTTTATTCCAAATATAGTTTTATAACAAAAACTCCAGGTGACAGAGAAGGAAAATTATAGCTTTCTTGAAGTTTTGAAGTATAATTGACCGAACCAAAATATCGAAAACATCCAATTGCTTGTGATACCTTGCAATCACTTGCGATGACTTGAAATCAATTATAATCACTTGCCATAACTTGAAATCATTTGCAATCAATTGCAATCACTAAGTTTTTATAACTGTTTTTGGGCTCTTATTACCACTCCTTTCCAAAATGTTCTGTCTTGTTTCTCCAATCACTGATATTTATTGCTCCCTTGGTCTTTCATTTCTTTTTTTTTTTCTATTGGCTTTCTATTTGAAATAATTTTAGTCATTCGACTTTTTTCTAATCTTTGCACATGCCCTAGCCATCTTATTCGCTGTGCTTTTATTAGTGCTGTAATTTTATGTTTTTTGTAGATCGTCTCTAATTCCGTGTTAGTTCTTCTTATTCAACCCATCTCTGTGTGTTTTTCTTCGTAGATGGATATTAAAATTTTTCTCTCCCATCGCTCTAATTTTTCTTCTTCCGCTTTTTTCAAGACCCAGGTTTCCGACGCGTACATAACTGTTGCTCTAATTACTGTTTTATAAATTCTTTCTTTTGTTTTCCTTCATGTCCGTTTTCTATTACTTTGACCCCTAGGTACGTAAATTCTGTGACTCTTTCGAAGCAATAGGTCAGGTCCTCTGTCTCTTGTACCTCTAAAAACTGCTCTTTGTCTTTCTCTATATCCCCTATTATCATGTACTTTGTCTTCTTCTTATTTATTTTCAACCTGAATAGCTTTGCTTCTTTTATTATTCGTTTTAAAATTCTTTTTAACTCTTTTCTCGTTCTCGCCATAATTGTCATCAGCATTTTTCATTATTGTTTCTACAGTTTTTACAGAACTATTTCTCATTATTACTTCCAATATAAAGTTGAACAACGTTGTCGACATCGGATCACCTTGCCTTAGCCTTGTTGATTTTCAAAGTATCCTGAAACTCCTTTCCAAACAAAACAAAATGCAAAATATTTTTACTGCATTTTTACTCGATTAGAGATTGGACCTTGTTAAACAATACGGTTTTCTGTTATATGTACAATTACAATGTTCTGTAAAAAAAATGATCTCATTTTTATCGTCGTAGGGGGCGCATGAGTACTGGTGTACGTTTAAGTCTCTATCTTAAGTTCATTTTTTATATTTTTTTTATACAAATATTTGAAGCTGGCCCTTAAAAAGGTGCGTTGCTATGCTAGTGATGGAATGAGAAAGGAAAACCGTTATTGGTACAGATGATAAGGTTATAGTTATTTTGATCTCTTACACAATAATGAAAAATGTTTCCAAAATTAACAAAATAAAAATACAATCAAAATACAAATAAAAATATCCCGATTTCTATAACAAATATTATTTTATTTGCAAAGAAGTGTAAATAATTATAATTTTATAACCACTCTCGTACAGCGAAATATATCAAAGATAAGAATAGTGTATTGACTCACACTTAGGCCATAGTACAAGTCCGGGATCAAGAAATAACGACTGTTTCCATATGACATCGTTAATCATTAAAAAATACATATTTTATAGCACTTCTTAACGATAAAATATTTTTATCACTCTTACATTAAATTTGTACACAGTACAAATTGTATTTAGGTGTTGTTTGGCTTTTTTTTACTTTAAAAAATGGACTATTTTGAGAAATATTAAGTTTGATGACCAATAATTCTAAGTTAAACATAACAAAGAGTATAAATGAGTTGATTATAACAAATCAGTATTTATAAGGGTGTTAGTTTACTTATTTTGAATCTCTTAAGAGAACTATAACCCGATTACAATAAAGATATAAGGGAAACATCATTGATCATGGATTAATTGAAGTAGGTAGGTATGTTAGATGGTTTGTAGAGCTACAGTAGAGTGCTATTTTTTATATTCTGAGCTAGCGAAAGAATATATGAAGTTAAATATTTATTCTAGTAACAAATAAATACACAATACAAAGTTTTCTTTTGAAGTTGCTTCTATTATGCATGTAGTTTGTTTGATTGATATAAATATCAGGTACCTAATAATAATAGAAAAAAAAAGTGAGAGGTATCAAGGGACACCCGGATGGAACGAAGTTCCTTTCGATTAATTAGTGAAGGAATTGTAATTTGTAAACACAACAGAGAGTTTGTACATACATAAGCATTTATTATCGTCTGTATAAAATCTCTACTTACCTAACTCTATCAGCAATATCCGGAACTTGTGCAGAAACACTGTCAGGATACATTATTGTTTTTATTTTCTATTATTTTAATATTTATTATCCACAAAAAACCTGTATAAACTTAACAAAGTCGCGACACTACTACACTGTTCAAAGCAAAATAGAAAAAAAAAAGTAAATCCATTATTTTCAACAGTTCGTTTCTTTTAACAAAAGTGTCCATTTATACAATACCAGAGGTTTAGAGGATATACATCTACCTAGAATTACTTTTTATTTCAATTTAATTTAAAACAGGAATTAACAATTTAATACAAAATTTTAAAATTAAAATATTTGACAGTAACTGACAGTTAAGGTAATTTGACGTAGGTACCTAACTAGTCAAGTTAAGAACTATTTTTGAAATGTTTATAAATTTATTGATTTATAAAAACAGGATGAAATAAAATATAATACTATTTAAATATTCTCGATAGCTTCTTTGTGGCATAATAATGTCTATTTTACTTCTTTATTCGGGGATCTTTTTGCCACTAAAACAAACTTATAAAAAATATAAATCAATATTTTGAAAATGACCCTTGCTTATTGATGTTGATAGATATGTCAAATTTGTCAAGGGTCGTCTTTTAAAACTGAAAGTGCCTAACAAAAATGAAAATGATTTGTTTAAAAATAATTCTGAGCTTTCGACAACCAGATCGGTTGTCGTTTTCAAAGATAAAAAATTTTTTAGTCTATACTTCTTTATGCAGTTTAGATTTTAAAATTTTGATTTGTTTTTTTGGTAACTATAGATATATAGATTATTAACTCATTCTTTTTTTAAGGTGGTTAGCCAAGATCTAGATAAATCCAAAGTAAAATTTGAAATACATTCATTTGGATTTAATAAAATGTGTGCTGTTTCTTTTAATTTCCTTTTTATAGAATTTTCTTCTTTACATAAAATTTTTGTTTCAGTCCATTTTAGTATGTGATTTAGAAAATTAAAAGCATGTTCACAAATTTTAGATTTATCTATATCTCCTTTTTTAAGATAATTTTTGTGTTCATTTAGGCGAACTTCAAGAGGTCTTCCTGATTCCCCAATGTAGACTTTGCCACAATCACATGGTATACTATATATACAATTTTTTGTTTTTTGATCTAAATTAATTGGTTTTGTTTTGGATAAAAGTGATCTAATTGTATTATTTATTTGAAAAATTGTCCTTATATTAAAAGCATTACCAATTTTTTGAATTTTTTCAGAAATACCTTTTATATATGGAATTTTTGTTGTTTTTAAATTTTGTGTATGGTCAATTTGGTTATCCAATCTCTGATGGTTTTCAATTTTATTGAAAGTTGATTTAATTAATTTTTCGGGATACCCATTATTCATTAAAACTGTTTTTATTGTTTCTTTTTCGTCTTTAAAAGAAGCAATATTTGAACATACTATTTTAGCTCTGTCATATAAACTTTTTATAATTCCTTTTTTAACCGTCATACTGTGATTGGAATTAAAATTCAAATATCTGTTAGTATGTGTTTTTTTACGAAAAATGTTAGTATTAATTAAATAATTGGTTTCCTTCGTAATTAATATATCAAGTAATGGTAATTTCTCATCTTTTTCAATTTCAATAGTAAATTTAATAGAAGGTACTTTATTGTTAATATTTTCAAGAAATCTGTCTAATAAATTAAGATTGTAAGGCCAAATTGCAAAAACATCATCTACATATCTCCACCATATTTTTGGTTTAAAATATGATGTTTCAATAAAATTCTTTTCAAAAAATTCCATATAAATATTACTTAATATTGGTGAAAGACAACTTCCCATTGCCATTCCTGTTTTTTGTTTATAAAAATTATTTTTATATTGAAAATAAGTTGATTCGATACACATAGTTAACAATTCCATAATGGTATCTACGGATAAATTCGTTCTTTGATTTAAGTTATTATCATTTTCTAATAATTGTTTGACTATTTGTAACGTTTTATCAACAGGTACGTTTGTAAAAAGGCTTACAACATCAAAACTTACCATAAGATGATTTTTATTTATATTAATGTTTGATAATTTTTTTTTAAAAAATGTTTATTGTTTTTAATGAATGATAATTTACTGAAAGGAAAATTGATTGAACTTACAATTGGACGGAGTGGTATTCCTTCTTTATGAATTTTAGGTAAACCATAAAAATGAGGTGGTTTACTATAATGTGGAGTTAGTTGTCGTCTTTGTAAGTCATTCAATTCGTTTTTATGTTTAAAAAGAGATTTATATATTTTATTTTCTAACGATTTTGTTATATCGTTATTAATTTTGGTATAAGTTGGGTCTTCCAGTAAATTCTCCAATTTCATCTCATAATTATTTGTATTTAACATAACTGTAGCATTTCCTTTATCTGCTGGTAAAATTTTTATTTCATCATATTTTTTTAAAGAATTTAGAGCCTTAAATTCATATGATGATAGATTTTGTTTTATTTTAATATCTTTTTCTAATTCAATTTTGCATTTAATTCTTTACTCATTTCCTTCATAAAATGGTAATTTTTGTGCTGTTTCCTCAATAGATGTAATGAAATCTAATTTTGGAATCTTTTTATGGGTTATTGAAAAATTTAATCCTTTTGATAAAACTGAAATTTCCGAATTGGTTAGTTCTTTATATGACAGAGCTAAAATAGTATGTTCAAATATTGCTTCTTTTAAAGACGAAAAAGAAACAATAAAAACAGTTTTAATGAATAATGGGTATCCCGAAATATTAATTAAGTCAACTTTCAATAAAATTGAAAACCATCAGAGATTGGATAACCAAATTGACCATACACAAAATTTAAAAACAACAAAAATTCCATATATAAAAGGTATTTCTGAAAAAATTCAAAAAATTGGTAATGCTTTTAATATAAGGACAATTTTTCAAACAAATAATACAATTAGATCACTTTTATCCAAAACAAAACCAATTAATTTAGATCAAAAAACAAAAAATTGTATCTATAGTATACCATGTGATTGTGGCAAAGTCTACATTGGGGAATCAGGAAGACCTCTTGAAGTTCGCCTAAATGAACACAAAAATTATCTTAAAAAAGGAGATATAGAAAAATCTAAAATTTGTGAACATGCTTTTAATTTTCTAAATCAGAAAATAAAATGGACTGAAACAAAAATTTTATGTAAAGAAGAAAATTCTATAAAAAGGAAATTAAAAGAAACAGCACACATTTTATTAAATCCAAATGAATGTATTTCAAATTTTACTTTGGATTTATTTAGATCTTGGCTAACCACCTTAAAAAATGAATGAGTTAATAATCTATATATCTATAGTTACCAAAAAAACAAATCAAAATTTTAAAATCTAAACTGCATAAAGAAGTATAGACTAAAAAAAAAGTGTGTGGTGTCAAGGGACACCCGGATGGAACGAAGTTCCTTTCGATTAATTAGTGAAGGCATTAGTAATTTGTAAACAAAACAGAGTGTTTATACATACAGAAGCATTTATTATTGTCTGTATAAAATCTCTACTTACCTAACAGTTCGTTTCTTTTAACAAAAGTGTCCATTTATACAATACCAGAGCTTTAGATAACACATCTTTTTAGAATTACTTTTTGTAATTTAAAACAGGAATTAACAATTCAATACAAAATTTTAAAATTAAAATATTTGACAGTAACTGACAGTTAATGTAATTTGACGTAGGTACCTAAATAGTCAAGTTACGAACTATTTTTAAAATGTTTATGAATTTGTTAATTTATAAAAACAGGATAAAATAAAATGTAATACTATTATAGTTAATTATTATTTTTTCTACAGTATTTTCTTTTTAATGTACATTTTCTTTTAATTTAAAATAGTGTCTTTTTAATTGTAATATATCTATCTATGAGAGAGAGGGAGAGAGAGTTATTTATTTTTTGGTCTGTGAGAGAGAGAAACATGCGTGTGTCGTGTCATAGTGTCGTGACAACTTTTGGTATGAATTTTTTTTGGCTAGCTCCTAGCGTCAGTCGTAACTGTTCGTAACGCGCGAAAGGGAACTTCGTTCCAAAATTTTTATCTTTGAAAACGACAACCGATCTGGTTGTCGAAAGCTCAGAATTATTTTTAAACAAATCATTTTCATTTTTGTTAGGCACTTTCAGTTTTAAAAGACGACCCTTGACAAATTTGACATATCTATCAAGATCAATAAGCAAGGGTCATTTTCAAAATATTGATTTATATCTTTTATAAGTTTGTTTTAGTGGCAAAAAGATCCCCGAATAAAGAAGTAAAATAAAAATATAATACTATTATAGGTACTTATTTTTTTCTACAGTATTTTCTTTTAATTTAAATTAGTGTCTTTTTAATTGTACTTTTATTAGTATTTATTTATGTATATTAGGGTTTCCTATTTAAATAAAGATAGGTATATCTATCTATGAGAGAGAGAGAGAGACAACATGCGTATGTCGTGTCGTGTCGTGACTAATTTTGGTATGAATTTTTTTTGGCTAGCTCCTAGCGTCAGTCGTAATTGTTCGTAACGCCCGAAAGGGAACTTCGTTCCAAAAATGTATTCAAATAAAGAAAAACGCTTTTATTTTATAACATTGAACTTGGCATCTTGGCATTAATAAATTGATAATGTAAATTATTTTTAAATAAAAATATGTTAAAACTATGGATAGTAAAATAAAAAATCTGGTGTGGGCACCACACGACCTTCCGAACAGTAGCATGTATAATAAGAAAGTGAAAGAGCGAATCCACAATTTGTATTTCACATATTTCCAGTTTTTGATAAAAGTGTCAATATCTCGAAAACTAATAAAAATATCAAAAAAATGTATTCCTTCAAAAATGTCGGAAATTACATGTTCTTTCCACAAAGTATAAACATTTTGCCAATAACTATATGAAAACCCAATATTTTTAAAAAATTCCATTTTTTGATTTTACTCAAATTCTATCAGATTCCTCCGATGGTGATTATAATAAAGGTTTTATAGTTTCATTCCGATCCGATTAGCCGTTTAGCCGCAAATGTGTTCACAGACATACAGACAGACACACAGACAGACAGACAGACACACAGACAGACATTTTTTATTTTTGGGTTTTTAAGGCTCAAGGAACCCTAAAACGCGTATTTCCGCTAAAAACTCGAGATCGAAATTTTTCGCGATCACAATCTTCCTCTAACAGCGTTGCTGTTCGGAAGGTAAAAATTATAGGTACCGCTTGATGCTCCTTTAGTATTTCAATTATTTATCCAAATTAAAACAAATGGAATGACTCAGTCAAAATCACGTGTCGGTGTTCTATTTTCCCGTATATATCTTTTTAATTGCCATTTTTGACAATATAATATTATCTTTGTAAAACTGTAGCTTTTAAAAATAATTTATTTCGCACCTACAACACTCACGGTGGCGGGGGAGTGCAGTGGAAGGGGATGGATGCGGATCTCCCCCCGATTTGGTACGACCCTTGTGTAATAGCATCCTTGTGGCACACCCCAGGCAACGGCAAGCTTGTAATTAGCCTTATCTGTTTATGCGGGTCTCTGACCAGGTAGACCATCCCTTCCCATGGAACAATGTCCCCCCAATTCAAGGGGAGTCAATCTGGTATACCGATGGCTCAAAGACTAAGACAGGCACAGGGTCGGGTATATATAGTAGAAGACACAGGATACAAGTCTAACTAAGTCTAGGTGCGTATGCTACGCGGTATCTGGTATTGAGAGATGAGAAACCGGCTGCTGCAAGTTATGTGGGTAGGCCACTGTGTCAAGGCTATTAAGTCTCATTAAGAGGACAGGGCTAGACAAGTTGCTCTAATCTTATTCTAGAGATGATGGGTATTCACGACAGGCTAACAGCCAACCCAATAAAAATTTATGAATGCCAACTGGAGCACGCGCTGTAGGGGGTCTTTAATGTCCCTGGTCAACTGGGCCAGCGGCTGATGGTTGAGGATTAGAATTAAAAGGTCTATAAATAAACAGATATGAAGATGTGAATTATAAAATTCGGCATTCAACCTCGAATGAAAGATTCACACGAATTTATAGTTTTATATAATTGATCCTGATGAGAATCTCATATCTTGGGAGGGAATGGAGATGCACTCTCAAGTGAAAAAGCTAAACTTTCTTACTTGCTCATGTTCTGGCATGTTTGCAAATAAATATGAACAGAAAATTTCTTCAACTTCTTTTGTTTTTAGGTAGACATACCAAAAAAACAGTTTTAATAAATTTCCAATTTCCTTAGCCAAGCTTGTCCCACATGAAATCTAAATCCCACTATGTGTTCATTTTTCCAAATAAATCTAACTGCATTATGGATACTTCTTTCGAAATCGATGGCGACTTTTTTGGTCCAATTCAATTGTTTACATTTTTCTTGAACTATTCGGAAAGTATTAATGTAAGTATCCATTTTTAACTTCCCGCTAAAAAAAATTAAATTTTTTTTTTAAATCGGGAAGTTATTGGTTTCACCCCGTTTTTCGAAAATCGAGTTTTCATCGGATCTCAACGTTTTGAGGTCTTAGGAACCTCCCCTGACTATTTTTACGAGGGTGTCTGTATGTCTGTATGTACGTGTGGATGTGTGTGTGTGTGTGTGTGGATGTATGTAAACCTCTTATAACTTTTGAACGGTTTGACCGATCGGAATGAAATAAAAAGCATTTCAAAGAGTTCCATCTAACTTAGATTCTCTGTAAGTTTGAACCGATTCAAACCGGTAGATTTCGAGAAATTTCAAAATAACCGAAAAAAACAATTGGTAAAAATGATGTTTTTTGGGCATATCTTTTTGGCTATTGCGTCGATCAATTTCATAACCTAATCAGCTCTCAAGCTTAAAAAGCCACGTCGAATGCCGTTTTGCAAATTAAAATCGGTTGATTCGTTCGTGAGATATCGTTGTCGAAAAATTTCAAAAAAAGTGTTTTTTTTAAATAACTTTTGACTTTTTTGACTAACCGATTTTGCACTCCCGGTAACGTTTTTAGGTCTCAAAAAACTGCGTCCAATGACATCTTGAACATCAAAATCGAATAAGGCGTTAAAAAGTTATGGCTTTTTAAACATTTCAAAAAAAGTCAAACAAGTCAAAATACGTCACGTTACTATAGCTTTGTGGTTAAAACTAGCGGGAAGTTGCAAGGATGGCCTTTATGGTCAACCTCTTTTCGAATTTTTTTATTTGTTAAGAGGCAAAAAACCAGTGGTGTATAATGGCCGTTTTTAAAACCATGGATGGTATAAAGTTTGTAGAAATATTTAGTGCAATACTGAAAAGTGCCATTAGCGTAAATAGTTTTAACTGTACATAAAAAAGTTAAATTTGTATTGCATGTAAAAATACAAATTTTATGTTCTTTTTCCATGGAATATAAAAAACTTTCATTTTTATTGATTTTTACTTTACACTCTTTTAATACCTATTGTTAAAACATCTTTCCTACATGTAGGCCATGGTGGTACGCTGCTTCTTCTAGCAATATACGCATTTCTTCTAATACAGTTAGTGGTCAATGTACTGTTTTTATATTCGTCTAGAATAAACAAAGAATATAAACAAGAATGAAGAATTCTACTACTATTAAACAAAATATGTATCACAAAAAAATTGAACACATACATGTATTAAAAACTTGTCCGATCTTAACTGTAAATGAATTGGCTTAGAAGGTTTGGTATATTAATTTTCAGTTACTTTTCTTTTTACTGCATTAACTACTAACAGCTTCCCTATTTATATTTTCATTTTTTTTTCGTGATTATGAATCATATGGCTCTCATCAAAAATACTTTATTTTCACAGTCTGTGTAAACTTTCGCCGGACATTTCCGATTACTGCATCTCCAACGAACTTTTCCTTCTTCACTAATATGTGTTTTAGAAAATTTAAATCCGTTGACCAACAAAAGTTCTACACCTCTCTGGCTAAAAATAGTTTTCACTTCGATATTTACACAATACCACCAATTACACTTATTAGCAATGAATGACGTTGATATAATCTTGCAGTTCTTTATATATCCTTTGTTTACGGTTGTGTTAACGAATATTAAACTTTTATAACAAATTCGTAATTACTTTGTACACAATTATTTTTGGTTTATAAATAAAATTGAACTGATTAAAATATTACAGATAGGAACTGTTGCAGGTATCGTGGCCCACCTCAACAGATCATTGGGGTTAGATAATCCCCAAACATTCAAATCAGATAATTTTCAGGTAAGAGTGTTCCAGTTGACATACGCCCATAAATATAAAAACTGAGATGTAGATTTAGAATAAGAAACAAATGTTTACTTAAAGCAAGGCACATTTGAGTTCTTTATCTATATATATAAAAGAAAGTCGTGTTAGTTACACCACTTATAACTCAAGAACGGCAGAACAGATTTGGCTGAAAATTGGTAGGGAGGTAGCTTAGAGCCAGGAGATGGACATAGGATACTTTTTATCCCGTTCGATGATGCCACTCACCACCAGGTGGCGCTGCAGAGTAGCAACTTCTGTCCCGTTCAACCGATTGTCATGAAAATTGGTATGTACATGTATTTTTCTACGGAGAAGGTTTGTATGATATGTTCACTGATGCCACTTGCCACCAGGTGGCGCTGCATAGTAGCAACTTCTGCCCCGTTCAACCGATTGTCATGAAAATCGGTATGATGATAAATTTTTAATGGGTAAGATGAATATGATATATGTATTAATTAAAGTTACCACCAGATGGCGCTTCCATGTATCAAATTCAATACTAATTAATAGATATCTATACGAATTCGTATAAATATAAGTTCGAAAAATATATTTTTGATACGATAAGTAAAACAAAACTATAAACTTTCTTTTCTTCTCTATCTCTTCTCCTCTTTTATATTTCTTAAATTTATTTTAGTTATTGGCGTAGCAACGCGCGCCGGGTTCAGCTAGTTGTAAATAAAACTAGAAATGAAACAAAATCAACGAAATAAAAAGTTAAAAACTAAGCAATATGTAGCCATAAATTTATTTTATGCAAAATAAGCAGATAAAACATTTCAATAATGAGGTTGAAACTGCAGATAGCCCAAAATATTTATAAAATTCAAGAGCTTTTTATTTAAAAAAATGTGAATACCAGGCACGAACCAGGAAGTTGTGATTTCTTTATCATCACTGGATTTAATGCAAAATAATAAATCGTAATTAAATTATCGTGCTCATAGGGGTTATCGATAAATGTTCAAAAATAATCAAATACTTACTCATGCTCTTAAAATGTTAGTGGTAAATGGATTTAAATAAACGCAACTTACTTACAAAATTGCTATAGTCAAAATTACATATAATTACTATTTACATAACATTTTTTTATTTATATAAACAGTTTAGGATGATCAATGATATTTCATAGAAAACACTCGAGATGAACTTATCGATACCAAGAAATAGTAATCCATACCACTAAAGGTTACCGTGTTCAACTTTGGAGAATTTTAGACTTTTAATATATGGGTCAAAGTTGAAAATGCACGAGACTTTAATCACATGTGGAAGAAAACCATAACTATAACTAAAGCAAACGATTTTAAATATAAACAAGTCTTATAAGCTAAATTCAATTCAGTAAAACTAGCTAAAGATAAATTAGTTAAAAGCATAAAACGTGACAAAATATCTTGTAACCTCTTTTTTCCTCATGATGTTAAATGCTCGATTTGAGAGGTTAACATATGCGAACGGCACTTAGGGGGTAGGAGGAGAGCGAGCGTGGATTCGTTCGAGCTAGATGAATAATTTTGAAAAGATAAAAAGGAATATACTTAATAGAATAATAAAAGATAAAAGAAGTTAAAGGGGACAAAAGAGAGTAAATGAAAGAAACTAAAGAGAAAGGAAAATGGGCGCCACTTTTTTTTTGTGTTCGCCGATTTATGTGTGTCCCTGTCTGGTACCGTCTATTCAACCTACTTCAGACAGGGCGGCTGGAGGGGAAAAAATACTTTATGTACACCTGGCCTTTGGTTGGTCAGGCCAGGTAGTGTGGGACTTCCGAGGATACTGTTCTCGGTTACCCACTAAAAAACCCTCCTCTTAGTCTTTTCACTTATCTTGTTCTGTCTTTATCAGACATTTGCAGCTCTATCTGCTTCTTCTTTCAATTTCACAATCTTTTTGACGGCTGCAAAACCCTTTTCCCAATTTTCGGACGTGTCCAGCATCCAGTCCAGCAGTTCAGCAGACGACTGGACTCTAGGGAACACCTCTTGCCTAATGTTTTCCCACTTTTCGTAATGTAGCACAGTATGATCCGGACAATCGAGATCGGCACCGCAATCGGTGCAGCCCGCCTCCTCCCTTTTACCTATACGGTGCAGGTATTCACCAAAACATCCGTGCCCACTCAACCATTGCGTGACATGATAATCGGTTTTTCGGTGTGGACAGCTCAGCCAGGCCATTAGGTCCCGGATGATTGACCTGGTCCATCCTGCCGCTTCTGTGTTATTCTATGCTGTCACCCACTTTCTCTCTGTTGTCACCTTTTCCCTTCTCCTATCCTCTGCTGTGGGTTTTCTTGCCAGCGCGTGAAGTCTCTTTCGTTCATCTATCATCAGATCGATAGGGGGCGTCCCGCTGAGTACACAGGCTCCTTCCGCGGACACCGTCTTGTACCCACTTATAACCCTTATAAGGATTCTCCTTTGAGCACTTCGCAGCAAGTTCTTATATTTTTCAAACCTTGTGACGCTGCCCCATACCGGCGCTGCGTACAGGATGGTAGAATGCACCACCCCGGACAGAAGCCTCCTCTTGGAGCAGCCATGTTTTTTATCCTGAGGATGGGGAAATATAAGAAACCCAGATGGAAAAAGAAAGATATAAGGAATATAAGATAAGATAAGGTAAAATTAGATAACCCGGCAGATGTTCTTGCTAAAATTTAAATTACACACTTTTATTTAAGATACTAAAAAGAAAAATTATACTTACACTTTCCTTTTACTTATCCTTATGGTTATAAATCAAATCGGTAAGATAAAGATATATTTAAAAAACAAAATCTATTACCTTAATAAAATAAGATATATTTAAGAAACTAAATCTATTACTTTAATAAAATATAGATTAGAGAAACTGAAAGTATTGATCAGAGTAACAGGCTCTAGCTAGGAAAAGAAAAATCTATAGTTAACAATAACAGAATTTATTATCAACTGTAATGATAAAAGAGACACAACAACAATAAAATAAAAAAATATAAGATACATCTCGGTACGGTAGGTATAGTACCTAGACACATTTTACTACACACATTTGTGTTTAGTTCAAAAACAAAATTATTAATACACATAAAATAATAGCTAAGTACACTGTTTTGTCATTTTCGTGTACTCTGATAAGCGAAAAGTGAGAGGTAAAATTTAGATGAAAAAGTTATAAAAAAATATCACTTTTTGCTTTGATATTAACTCGAGTTAAGAGTACTCATATTTAAAAGTATAAATCTTAATTAAATCAGTACGAGAGATAAATGAAAAAAATTAAAGAATATAAGTAAAACAGTTTACAGATAGGAGATACAAAAAATATAAGTTATAAAAAAAATTACAGGTAAGCAATACACAAAAAAAATCACATCCCGGTTATTTTCATTACGACACTGTGCACTGAACTTATAGATGTTACAGGTAAATACAATTAGGATAAAATGTTCCATAGAAATAAATGGTACTCTGAGACTCGATACAGTTATAAAAAAATTGTTAAAAACTTACGTTATCTTCTAAATATTTCTGAGATACTTTGTTAGCATATGGCTTCATTCTCTCGGTAATTGGTCTTAACGGTAAGATATAATCTAGACCCATTCTTGTCTAGATTTGTAGATATTTAGAGAAAAACCATAAACTCATTCTTCGTAGCTGGGGTTCGAAGAAAAGACGGTAACAATGGCTGAATTCTGCCGCCATTACTTTACGATATACGAAGGAAACTTAAAGATAGCACTGTCTGGAAATCTTCAGGTAAACCTTCCGGTACGATAAACGATAGTCGATACAAGAAACATTTAACTGCTGGTAATTTTTAAGATAAAATAAGAAAATTGCCGGGAATTTGAAACTGAGCATTTCGCGAACGGTCTTAATCGCGTAAAATCTAAACCCAGAGTGAATAAAAATCGTTGGTACTAGAGAGACGCTCTCCTTTCCCGCTTAACCACCTGATCTTAAACTCGGAACCTCATTGGTCAGTTAGGAAAATCGATAAACTGCTTAGAGACAACGGTTAGATTAGCTACGTTCTGGAAACATCTCGAATAAAATTTAGGACAGAGTCGGCCTAAGTGAAAAGAACTGTTAAAAAAAAAGCAGAGCAGTCATACCTTATATGTTCTACTGTTTCCTCTTCTTGTTCGCAGCCTCTCCATAGCGGCGATTCTGCTAATTTCATCCTAAAGAGATGTTGTCGAAATTGGCAGTGACCTGTTCCCACAGCTGTTCGGAGATTTTTTCTGGCCAATGCCTTAAATTTTTTCCCTCACCAGGATGAGGTCATAACTCACTGGCCTGTCTACAGTTCGTTGTTTCATCCCAGCACTGTATAAAATTTTGGTAAGAGTCCTGTTTGATAAGGTCCACGACAGCGGAGATTGTTAGCTTGGTAGATGGGTGAGCCCGCAGCCCTCCTTGCTAAATTGTTCGCAATGCGGTTACCTTTAGAGTTCCCATGTCATTTGATCCAGCTCACAGTGACCACGTTATTCTGGCTGGCCTTAGTTAGAGTTTGGTGACATTCTAGTACTAAACTTGAGGTGATACGTGGTCTGTTCAAGGTCAGTAGTGCTTCTCGGCAGACTGTGTAAATATTTACATTTCTGCCTGTGATGTTCCTATTCATTAATTCTTTTGCAGCTATGGTTATGCCTGTAAGTTCTGACTGAACCACACTTGACAAGCCATCCATAGCCCATTTCATTTTTATGCTCAAGGATCTTGAGTAAATTCCACATCCCACACCTTGCTTCGTTTTTGATCCATCTTGATCCGTCTTGTTTGTTAATATTTTGAAGCGTTTGTCAAGTTCAAGTGTAATATTATTATATTTAATTTTAAGTTCTTTATTCATTCTAGTGCGTCCACCGTGTCCAATAGAAATATTCGTCTCATGAAAAATGTCAAAATTTTTTCTAAATAGGTATAGAAAATAAGTGTCTCTTTCTCGTCTTTCACTGGAACTACTAATTGACAAGCGTCGATAATCCTCGGGCGTTTTCTGCTTTATTTTCTCTTTAGTAGTTGTTACTTTGTTTTAAAATGTGAAATATCTCGTGTAAACAATTGGTGATTTTTCCCTTTCTTCGATTTTATTTCAAGACATTTTTCGTTAAATCTGGTTATTATAATAAGTAGATCCTTCATTTTAATATAAAAACAGCACTCAAAAAGGACAAATTCACAAACTTTTTACGTAAGTAGCCACAAATAACGTGCGTGCATTTAAAACAAAACACGAAACCTATTGAAGCATCGCGTTGCGTGACGCTGCGCCACCTACCTCGTGTACATTTATCGGTACTAAGTTTAATTATTTATTAATAATCACCGACATTTCTCAGATTTATCACGACTTTCGGTAATAATTAATAATCAAATTTACGGTAACATATATAATGTTATCTGTTGTATATAATTTGCTTCTGAATATGTATAAAATGTACCTACTGCTGATAATTTCTTCTTTTCTTTTTTTCATTTCGTACTTGACGCTAAATAATTTTGAGTAACTTTTATGTCTATTGATATTTTATACAAGAACTAGTCTTTTCTTTGTTTTCAAACTGGTCTGTGTTAGAATTCCACTGAGGCAACAGTGAACGACAAGTGGCATTGATACTTGTTTCCTAGGGTTGCCCATTGTATTCATCCGACATTTTGTAAAGTGTGTAAATAAAATAAAACGAGGAAGCATAAAAAATAAGGAAAAAATGAAAAAAAAAATACGATGGAATTGGAAAATGGAATAGAACACGAAGAAATGGGCTAAAATAGAATATACGAGAAAATGTAAAAATGCGAAACAAAAATATGGAAGATCGAAAAAGGAGCAAATTTAAAAACACAAGAATAATTGTAAGAACAGGAAAACAAACAAAAAAAAACTAGTATGGCAGTCAGTGGGACTGCCGGCAGAAGTTATACTTCTATGCACGCGCATGGATTCATAAATTTGTATGCGAATGATTTAGCAAACTCATTATATGATATTCGTGGTTAGCAACCCCAAAAACCTCCTAGTACCGTGTACACATTCTTTCGGGATATACGAATTTCTAACCGCGGTCATAAAATTTGGGGATTAGTAAGTAATTCTTTAATGCTATGTCCGAATTCCTAACTCAACATCTTCTACCTGATCTTGGCGTCTACTTTAGATTTCTTAATCGGATTGTATTTATGTATATATATTTTAACTATTTTTTTATATATTTTGACATGTATGTATGTACATATTTTATCAAATTAATGAAAATAAATATATATTTGCAATTTTGAAGTTTCTTTAATTTTATTAATCACACGAATTTAGAAAAAAAATACAAAAATAAAAATATAATTGCAATTTTGAACTTTTTTTAATTTTATTAATCACACAAAATTAGAAAAAAAATACTTCAAACAGTTTATCTTCTACTATACAGTTTATCTTCACTAAAAACGTTCACTTCAAGATTTTAACGCGCGATACTTTTACGACTCAAATCTAATCGTATAAAAAAAAATAATATAAAATTCAGAATGAAATAATATTAGTACAATATTACAGTTAGGAATTCGGACATAGGATTAACGGAGAGGGTCTGAGCCCGGTAGCTCAGCTGGGGGTCGATCGTAACGATCTGACCATAGTTAGGAATTCGGTACTACCCCATTCTTTTTGTATCGAATTTGCATAAAATTCCTGGAGACGAGTTCCGTCTTAAGCACTAGGTGTTTCGAACACCATCGCCATTATTATAATGGTATTTAGCGACTCAAAAAATCACCGAGTACCAGGTGTGCACTGATTTCGTACAGAATTTACATAAAACCCCAGGAGAAGAGGTAAATACCCTAGATACCAACTGCCGCGGAGACTTTCGGAATCGTGATACTCGTGTTTAGCGACCCCAAAAACCCCGAATATATAAATTGAACCCATTTTCAGCAATACTTACCGAGTTGTAAGTTTTCTCTCTATTGTCTGTTCGGAATGTACTTTTCGAATGCAGAAATGCAATTTCCATTTTTACATTATAAAAAGTAGCGACAAATTTCCTGATACTTTAACGAATCCAATGAAAAAAAACGCATTCCGATACATCTAACGTTACAAAATTCGGAGGTTTTGGTGCTTCATTTCCTCGACTATTCGTAAAAACTCTGTTTATGTAGCCAACAACCTCAAAAGCATAGTCCAGGATATACTGCAACCATGTGATGGTATTTTAGACTACAATACAATACTCATTACTGAATATTATTATTAATATTATTAATATAAAATACTAAACTTAATATGTTAACTTACGTGACAGAATTAAAATATAATCTGTCAAATAATCATGTGGTCCGTCATTATGATATTTATACATTAGTTCAGACTGTTTTTTGTATATCTATCCCTTTTCAATGTACTGAATGTTGAAACGGTATTCAAAGGACTTATAGTTATGACTAATAACATGTGGTAAATATTTCATCTTTGTTGTTACTGACCAATATACCTTATAAGTGTGTCTGTCTCTCTTTTACTCACACCATCACATATGTAATGATTTTTCCCATTTAACTGTACATAAATCTTTTCCACCGAGTGCATGAATAGAAGTATAACTTCAATAATAAAAAAAAAATGGAAAAAAGAAAAACCGAGCAAATATCACAAATATTAGAAACAAAAGAATATCAAAAAATTAACAACTGAAAAAACTGTTAAAAAAATTACAAAATAAATGAAAAAAAAAATAGTAAAAATCTGGAAACAAACGGGAAAATTTGTCAACAACGACTAAAACTGAAAGAAAACATCAAAAAGAAAAGGAGGAAAAAGTGGAAAATGAGAAAAAATCATTGATTTATTAGGCCGGACGTAGTTCCCGGGTTAGCTTATAAATAAATAAATTAAGGAAAAAGAAATGATCATCCACAAAGCTTGTGTATTTAATACCACCACCTAAATGGTACATGCATGATTATTGCTCATAATTCATTAGTGACATTCCATTATAATCACAAAAGGTTATTTAAACAAATTATCAATTGACATTTTGGCCAATTAAGTTGAGGTAATCGTATATTTCTCTAGAGGGTTTTAAGCCACAGAATTAAAATTATTATCTTGTTTACAAAATAATTGCCTGGATATCATTACTATTATCTAAATTATTTTTCTGGATTGACCTATCGAAAACTAAATTATCAATATTTTTGTAAAAATAGTTTATTTTTTTTATTGGGCTCTGTTAGATACAAAACCAATATCAAAATTGTGATTTTTATTGATATATGGTAGTTTAAATTTAAATATTATTAATGCATTTTAAACTATCTCCATCAATAAGACCAGTGGTTGCCCGCATGGGGAGTTGCATCCCAACCCATGTGGAGTCTTACTGTGGACAGCTTACTCTGGCAATTGACCGAACTAGTATACCTTGCCAAGGGTATTCCGATGACGTGGTTATTCTTGAAAGAGGGAGATATGAAAATGTCCTATGTGACATAGTACAAAAAGGACTGAACAAAGCAAAGCAATGGTGTAATTTTGTGGGAATATCAATCCCACCAAGACCACTTTGGTAACCTTTTCAAGAAACAAGAAACCTATCTTAAAGTCCAAGTCAAAGTAGGTGAAAATATCGTTGAGTAGAAAAAGAGGTTAAATATCTAGGACTTATGGAACAGTAGCTTGGGACACGAGAGCTAATCTGACTAGTACGAGGACAAAACTCTTGAAGATTCAGAGACTAGCCTGTGTATACATCACTGGAGCTATGGGAACTGCTGCAATGAAAGCAATCCTAAATCTCGCACAACTATACATTCAAGTAGAAAGTGTAAAAAAAACAATGTATAGAATAGTCAAAGAAGGATCAATCAAGGAAAGACCTCTATCACTTTAATTTGATCAAACTTGGGAAATGTCTCAAAATAACATGCTAAAGAAATTTAACTTTGTAGGAAAATTCACCACAAAACAGAATGGGACAAAGACACCATATTGGGGTTAAATCATAAAATGGTATATGGATGGCTCCAAGACAAAAAAAGGAACAGGAGCAGGGTTTTTGGACTTAGAGCCAAATACTCAGAATGCCTGGGTGCATACCCAAGAGGAAATCCGTGCCATTGAAAGATGTGTAGATTTTAATATATAAAGGAACTATCATAGACAAAAGATTGTGATCATTTCAGCAATCAAAGCTCTGAACTGAACTCACACACAATCTGTTCAAAATGGTCTGGAAATGCTTAGGCAAACTATGAACAAAATAACACTAAAAAAACTCTTATGGGTTCCAAACTAGGAATAGAAGGAAACGAAACAGCAGATAAGCTGGGCAAAAAAAAGAGCTGAAACCCCATGCTTGGGACCAGAACCAGCTTGTTGAATCAGCAGTAGTACAGTCTTAGAAAAACTAAGAAAAGAAGTGTATGGAGAAAAATCCAAATGCTGGAATGATCTAGAAGGACTTAGACAATCGAAGACGCTCCTGGAAAACTATAACCAGAAGAGATCTTTCAGCTGTCGAAACCTTAGTAAAAAGAACCTCCGTATTATAACGGGAATATTAACCGGGCACTGCCAATTAAGAGAATGAAGAAGCTAGGATTGTTAAATGAAGCAAAGTGTAGTAGATCCTGTGAAGTAGAAAATGAAACCTCAATACACATACCCTCAGAATGCATTACATTACGTTACTCAAGAGGCAGAGTCCTAGGGTCATACGAAATAAAAGAGAAAGGTCTACCTAACGTCAAGCCCAACGATATTCTAAACTTTCTAAGAAAGATAGGATTAGAAGAGCTGCTTTAAGTCTGTGGAAACATCAGAATTATAGCAAGAAAAGGGGGACACAATAGATCTTATAGGTCACAGGTGTATCTGTCACCCCTAATTTCGCTCATACATACATACAAAACTAATAAACACAGGCAAGAAAAACAAAATTCAATTTTAACATCAGTAACAGAAATATTGGAAATACACCTAAACAAATCAAACAGTATCAAATTAGTTTTTGCTTAAAGTAAGCTAATATCTAAACATACATTTTTGTTTAATCTCTCTAATAGAAAATTAAAGGTTAATTCAAACAAGGATGTTTTTATTGGTCAAATTGCTTAAATTTGCTTGTTCCAAATCGATTATATAAAACTTTTGTAACATAATCAGTAGAAAATGCCCCAATTTCGAGAATACTACGTGGAATTCAAAGTCTAATCAATTTACATCGACATCAATTAATTTGCCTCCGAATAGTTTAAATTTAAAATTTGTTTGTCTTAAGGTTGCAGACTATTCGTCTCTTAAACTATCATTTGCCGCGATAAGCAGACTGATGACCTACATTTTTGGAAATCAAATTGTTATATTACGGAATTACGGTTAGTCCAAGGAGTCAGTTTTATAATTGATGTGTTAAATTTTGAATATTTGCTCAATATCGTTAATAAAGATTATCGAAAAATATACAGGTACAGAAGTATCATCAAAATAGCCATGTGCTTCATTTGCAGGATGATAATCAGGATGGGATTCAGCAGATATGCTCATACCATGACAATGTACGCTATTTTACGACTTTGCTTTCGAATGTCATTTAATTCTAAACCTAAACTACAGGGTAGGGGTTGCGGTGATCGAAATCACTCGTGATTTGGCTCTCGTAGTGAAAACTAGTCACAAGACTACTGCTGCAAGAAGAAAAACACTCTTGATATACCTAGTCCCTGAAAATCACAGATTATAGTCCTAAACTAAACATGATATATTAGGAGCCTTAAATTTAACGTCGAAATTGTCAATCTTGTCTTGATAAAAACTGTAAAATATTTCGGGATCATGCTAAATAGATACAGATGTGACCAATATACAACGGTGTTATAAGGAAAGGCACCAAGGTAAAATCCAAGACAACCTACCTTTTAACCTACCACTGGAGGGGAATCTATATATAGTAGAAAAGTTCACGATTCCCTAAGGAGCTTCAGTCTGACATTAATAAGGTTCCAAAAATATAAAAACCCAATGGAGAGCCTCCAACGAAAAATACTGCTATAAGGGTCATTGGCGGGTACTGAATATATCAACAGCGGCTGCTCAGAATATCGCAGGAATAGCCTCAGTCGATTTACTCGTCAATGACGCTACCCCAGTGTACGAAAAGGAAGTTAGGAGAAGGACTGTTGCTTGTGGCAGAAAAGATCATAAATTGGCACAAAAGGCATATGGACGAGAAAATTGTTTAAAAATATTATGACGTCAACTGAGCATGAATCGTTTCAGCACTGTGCTTACCATATAGGGAAAGCCAGGGATGAGGCGTATATTGCAGATAACAAGACACCAGTGACTATACCTTCTTTCTATGCCAGAAACAGACAACAGAGGAACCCAGAGAGCGAATATAGCAGAAGAAAGAAGAAGCTAACAGGAATAGAAGAGCTGAAAAGTGGTAGAGCAGAGAGGCCAGAGATCGAAAGTTTAGCAACGGCAAGAAGAAGTTGGAAAGAAATGGAGTGGAAAGAGCAATAAAAAATAATATATTACATAACGAGTGGGGAAAGTGTTACTTTTTACACGAGTGGGATATATTGTCGCACGAGAAGTATGCCGAGTGCGACAATCCCACGAACAAAACAATTAAAAAACTAAATATTTGTAAATAGTAATATATTGGAAACCTATTATTAGAAATTCTCAGATATTTATTCGGTGTAATTGTCTAATGTGCCATCGGGAAAAATCAACCTGTATAATTTTTCTTCGTTTGTGTTTTGTTTTATGTTTGTAGTTATTACCCTTGTAAATATAAATCAGAAAACCGGGTTTTATTGCTTAGGCATCCTTCCGTGCGTAAAGCAACTTTCCGCACGTTTGGCACCCTACAAAAGAGTTGGAAAGTAGACAATTAACAAGTGTGGAAATTGGTCACTTTCCACCCCGGGTGATGTCGTCCATTTTTTCTATTTTTCTCGGATACAATTTTTAAACTGTTTATTGCTAGAAATATCTAAGAATTGTAATTGACTAGTAAAGCCTCCAGGAATGACTGCCATTTCTGTATTCTGTTGTATTTGTTCTGAATTGGTTCCACACTAACATCGCAAGGTTTTTAGAGACGTATTATTGAAATAAATATTGTAATGTTTTCTTCTTACCATACGACGCACCTAAAATTGGAGTCCATTTTTAGGGTTCCGTAGCCAAATGGCAAAAAACGGAACTCTTATAGATTCGTCATGTCATGTCATGTCTGTTTGTCCGTCCGTATGTCACAGCCACTTTTTTCCGAAACTTTAAGAACTTTACTGTTGAAACTTGGTAAGTAGATATATTCTGTAAACCACCTTAAGATTTTACACAAAAATAGAAAAAAAAGGGTGTGGCAGTCAGTGGGACTGCCGGCAGAAGTTATACTTCTATGCACTGTTAAATAATAAAACTTAATAACTACAAACACAGGCAAGTAGAATTTTTTTTTTAAATTAACTGTATTCAATTAAATAAATACAGATTAGAAAAATAAGACCAGTTGATGTGTGTCCTTACTTTAAACACGAAAACCAAACAGTAAAACGATCAATGTACAAAAAAAGTGTTTACAAAACCCGATTTGCTTACCGTGGGCTATTACAGATTTTAAAACACTAGAAAACAATGCAAAACATTTTCTAACAACATACTTTTACAAAATTTTAAGGCACTTTGAACTGCACTTTTCAGTAACTTTGCAGGAACAGGTTTTAACTCACACGCATGTCTTCGACTCAAAAGCATAGTCAAGGATATAATGCAACCATGTGACGGTATTTTAGACTACAATACCTACAATACTCATTACATTACTGAATATTATTATTAATATAAAATACTAAACTTTATATGTTTATTTACGTGATAGAATTATAAAATAATGTCAAACATAATGCGATACGTCAATGTAATACAATAACAATAGCTCAGACTGTTTGTTGTATATCTAACTCTTTTCAATGCAATGAATGTTTAAACGGTATTCAAAGGACTTATAGTGATGACCAATAACATGTAGTAAATATTTCATCTTTGTTTTTACCGAACAATATACCTTATATGTGATTCTGTCTCTCTCTTACTAACACCATTACATATGAAATGATTTTTCCCATTTAGCTACACACTAATTCATTCCACAGAGTGTCCGAATAGAAGTATAACTTCAAAAAAAAATTGGGGGTTCCCCATACTTAAAACTCATACTCAATTTTTTTTCATCATACCCATACGTGTGGGGTACATATGATATTTAGGTTTCTGATATCATTTTTTTGAAAACGGAATAGTTTGGGCGAGAGATAGTGGTAAAATATGTTTCCCTCCCTCTAACTTCTAGAATAAGAGAATTATAAAACTAAAAAATATATATGATGTACATTACCATGTAAACTTCTACAGAAAATTGTTTTGGCCGAGATTTAGTAAGAATTTATTTTTCAAAACATCGATCAAAGTCACAACGTACTACAAGAACTTGTTTGTATATTATTACTTGCTGTTACGGAACCCTTCCTGGGCGAGTCCCACTCGCAGTTGGTCGATTTTATTTATGTAAAAATGTACGTCTTTTGCAAAATGAGGCAAAGGACTAATTTGAGCATGAACACTGATATTTGTTAATTGTATTTCACAAAATTAGAATTAGGTATATACTTAAATACATACCCATATATATTAGAATTTTAAAAAACAATTAAGTTAAATAGATTATATCTATAATCTGACACAGGCCAGCGACTTCAAAATTTTCTGTTGGCCTTTTGTACTTTAAATCTTTAACTAATTTGAATATTTCGATAATTTATTGTCACTCTTTGACAACGTGATACTTATAAACATAAATTGTTTCCTAAGTGGTAGTTATAAGGGGTCAAGCAAAAGACACAATGTGTTTTATATTAAAGATAATTGAATAATATTGGAAGCAATAATTAAAAAAGTTTCTATTTAAATTATCACAGCAATATACGAATACGTAATGTATGGTAATTTATAGTTTAGCACTTGTTTTTTAATATAAGGAAAACCTGACAGTTTAAAAAATTGTGATTGATTAACGCTAAATATAATATTTAGTTTTAATGTTTTCTTTTATAAACTGATAAATATAATATAAAATATTTTTATTTTTTACGCATTTAGTAAAAAATATTTTATATTTAAATGTAGTATTTATTGATAACTTTAACTGACATGATGAAATACGTTTGGCTTTAACTATTTTATTTCTTTTTATTAATATAAAGTAGGTAAACATATTTTTCAAAGATTACAATTATTTATATTTTTTAAACTTTATCTCCGTAATGCAATTTTTTAACAATATTTTTATTTGCATTTCGAAAAAACGGAAGACATTAGTTTTCTGTGTGCTGTTGTTAACGAAGAATTTAATGTTTGAAAAAACATAATTAATTTATTTTATTTTAGGTTCACTTATTTTGTGTATAATAAATCAAAAAGTGATAAGTCATGCTCGATTAACTTTTAAATGTTATTAATCACAGACATTGCTAATCGCAAATATTAGTAGCGGAAAACAAATTTTTATCGGGGTACCGATATATTTTATACCAAACTAGTGGGGCTGCCACCGAGTAGGACCACGAAAGCAAAGCAGCAAATAGAATGATTTTATGTAAATTGTTCGAATGTAAATTGTTCGAAAGGTAAGTTGTTCGATTGGTAAGTTGTTCGAAAATACAATTATTCGAAAGATTAATTTTTCGAATGGTATATTCTTCGAAAAGTAATTTGTATCTATTGTAATCTAATGAATATAAACATGTTATTTCATTATAAAGCTACTGTTGTATTCTTGAGTGGCAAGATTTAAGGGTTTAATCACCATAATGGATGATAATCCAAAGCACCGTCATTGTCATTAATTTTGAGGAGAAGAAGAAGAAATATTTATTAAGTAGGTTTCCCTAATATACAAAAAAAGCTCTAATATATTTATGTAAATAACAATAAGAATAAGAATAAAAATAATGTATCACAATGTTGTATGGATTCATCTTATATGAATGATCTGTTAAGTAGGTTATTAATCTGAAGTAATAAGAATAACATATTACAATTAAATATAAAAACAGTTATAATACAATACATAGTAAAAAAGAATAGTATCACAATGTAATGATTAATCCTATAAGATTGAACAGTAAACTGGATAATAAGAATAACATTATAAATAAAAATAGTCCTAATTTAGTTCCATTATATGTATCAACAATTTGTGTCTGAAGTTTTTACAAGATCCACTAGATTTAACATTATGTGGTAAGTTATTGAACTCTACCATACCTTTATAAAACAATGAATTTCTCGTATTTGATAATTTCATTCTTGTCACATGAATGTTGTTTAAATTACGGGTGAAATGATTGTGAATCTCGTGTTTGAAATCAAAATAATCACGAAAGTAAGAAGGTGCTTCATTATGTACTATTTTATAAATAAATATCATTGTTAGGAAGTAGAGTCGTTCCGAGACTGATAGCCAATGCAATGTATTCAACATTATTGAAATGGGGGTATAGCGATTACAGCTCAAAATAATCCTCATGCTTCTATTTTGTAGTTGTTGAAGCTGTGTCATTTTATTTAGGTTGAATTGATATAGTAAAGTTGCACAGTAGTCAAAATGAGGTAGTAAAATTGACCGGTACACAGTGATTCTTGTATCCATAGATAAATGCTTCGCAATTCTAGAGAAAAAGTATAGTTTTTTCGAAATTTTTTTAGTAATATATATAAAGTGATCATCGAAAGTAAGTAAATTATCCAGTTGGAAGCCCAAATACTTGACAGTTGTTACGATTTCAATTGGCTCGTTATCAATCCTTATATCAAAGTCATTAACATTTATCTGCCTATATTTGTATTTAGTTGTCATTATCATCGCCTTGGTTTTTGCAACATTGAGTTTCAGCTTATTAATCAACAAATATTCACTTACACTTATTAGAACATTATTCATCTTTTGTAAAGCAGTGTTAAGACATGAATCACTACAAGCTAATAGTGTGTCATCAGCAAATAAATTGATGAACTCACAATTCACAAAAAGGTCAATATCATTCAGATACAGTATGAAGAGGAGTGGTCCTAGAACACTTCCCTGAGGTACCCCAAGGTTATTGCAAATTTCTCTTGAAGTTGCATCCCTAACTCTGACTCTCTGCTTTCTACCATGCAAGTAATTTTCAAACCATTTTAGTACTTTGCCCCTAATTCCGTATTGAAACAATTTGTTCAATAGTATATTTCGGTCTATGGTCTCGAAGGCTCTTTTGAGATCTAAGAAAACTGCTACAACATATTTACCATCATCTATGTCACTTTTAAACTTAGTTATAGAAAGCTGCAATGCTGTCTCACAAGAATGCTGTTTACGAAAACCGAATTGATTACTAATCAAAATATCATTATGATCAATATGATTCAGTAATTGATTATAAACTACAGTTTCCAAAATTTTTTCAATAGGTGGTAATGTGTTTACAGGTCTAAATTCACTTGCAAGGGTTGTGTTAGAAATCTTGGCAATTGGAATAATAGTGCTAACTTTTAATAATTCTGGAATTTTTGATTTTACAAGTGACGTATTAATGAGATTTAAGATAACATGTCCAATAGATTCAAAAATATTTTTCAAAATTTTAGCATTGAGGATCTCGTTCAAGCTGCATTTATTATCTAGAGAAGAGACTACATTGTTCAGTTCGCTGAGTGTTATAGTTTTGAACTCTGAAAATTCGAGATACATATTATGATTGATATTACACCATGATTGCTCACCATTAAGTCCTTCTGTGATTTTGACAATACTATCAACAAAATATTCATTAAAATTATTAGCCATTTCTGAATCATCGCGGATAATCATCATTTCATCCTCATTTTGAAATTGGATATAGTTGGGAAACTCCCGTACATTTGTATCAACCAGTTTTTTAAGTGTTTTCCACATTTGTGTAGCATTGTTCTTATACCTGTCTATTTTTTCATAGTAATATTCGGTTTTTTTATTTTTCAATAACTGAACTACTTCATTTCGTTGTTTCTTAAAGAGTTTCCATTTATTTTCTCTATCAATACCAACACTATTTTTGAATTCCTTGTAACATCTATCTCTTTCCTTGGCTTTTTCAAGGAGGGATCTAATTTTTTCATTAATTGTTTGATTCCGTTAGTCTCATCTGTTTCCACAACGTTTACCTTGTGAATTGCGGTCGTTACCGGTTCTAAAGTTCCCATCTCAGTGTCTTTTTGGAGAAGAACTGGATGATCGTTTAAGTTAATAACTCGGATAGGTACCTCTTTGGCGAATCTAACAAGAATCTTACCCACAAGGAGTCCTTTTCCCAATTCATGGTCATGGTTCTTTGGTTCTATCATTGCTGGGGTTCCATCTGGCTCCAGTCCATCCAACCGCGCTGTTCCGACACATTCGCAGCTCGTTGAAAGTTCGATATCATCGATTAGCTTAGTATGAAGAATACGTCGGCGAAGTCCAAATGAAAACCACCGTGAAGCATAACGTCCATTATCAGGACAACATCTTCGTCAACGTCAACCACCAGCACTGAGTGAACAAGAGAGGTTAAACAAAACTGTAGCGTCGCCTGTATCTTACCGTAGACTGTAGCAGATTCTCCGGTAGCACTACGCAGTCTGGTAGGTTGGACGATAGTTTTCGTAGCTCCAGTGTATACCAGCATGCTGAAGTTCTTTCCATCAATGAGGCCATCTACATATAAGCTGCCCACGTGGTCTCGCAGATTTGTCAATTTAATGGTGTAAGGGGCTTTGGAACTGTTTGGAGTCGATGCCGCCCTCCAGGAGTCGACACGTTCTAGTTTTTCCTGCTGCTGGTAGGGATGAACCAGGGATTAAGGAATGGTCTTAATTTTTTTCTTTTTTAGGTTTGTTATCAACATCCAACCCTATGGAAGGTTATCATGGCCCTGAAGAAAGAGTAGTTAAAAAGTGGGGTTAACCCGCAACCAAGCCGCAAAAAGTACAGAGATTGTACTGATAGATTATATAATTTGATTAATAACTACAACGAAAATGTCGAAATATGTGATTATCCCAAAGAAATTGCTCATAATCTTAGTTTTTAATAAATACTACTTAAAATGTATAAATATAATTGAAAGTCAATTATTTTCCTTTTCGAACAATTTACTTTTCGACCAATTTACCATTCGAACAATTTATCATTCGAACAATTTACTCTTCGAACAATTTACTTTTCCAACAATTTACAGGATACCGATAGAATGTATTTGTAGAGATTAAAAATGTCGAGTCTCACCACCAGTGACAGGTACCTACGATCTTCTTTAATCCTCTTTAATCTTTACAAATATAACTCATTTAGAAAAACCTTGGTTGATTTATTTTATTAGTTTCGGGAAAATCTATTTCCTCAAGTCACCTAAAAGTAATTATATATAAAGAATTCATAACTAACTTTCAAAAAGTTTCTTTGTAGGACGGGTATATCACCCTCATAAAGGTGGCGGACCCAAATTGGACAAATTTGTCGAAATTTAGGTCAAAATTAGGTGCTTTGGTTTTTCGTGAATATTCCAAAAACTGTTAGTGCACCTAATTTTTGTTTTGACCACCTAAATAGCACCTAACAAGCACCTAATTTTGACCTAAATTTCGACAAATTTGTCCAATTTGGGTCCGCCACCTTTATGGGGGGGAAAATACCAGCTTTTGCGGCGGTTCCTAAAATCGTTCTTTCGCTTGCTGTAAATATCATAAATTGAAGAATATATTAGGTACTGTTTTCATCATTATTTAATCAATACTTATTTATTCAACAATGCTTGCACAGTAGTATAAATTCGATTGGACTGATAGATATTGTTTGTTATTACATTAAATTACGTGCACAACCACAAAATTTATTTATAGAATGACTGCGATCATCATTGGTATTTCGGTACGATGATTTATTTGCATAATGTTTTATTTATAAATTAAATATTTGGATCAGACTAAGATAAAGAGTTTTTGTTCAAGCATTAAAAAATAGATTAGATGAATGATCAAACCAATCAACAGAGATAGCGCTAGAGTTCTGTTTGTTGTTGAACCAGGATCTGGTTTATTTCTTAGATGAAATTTGTGTTACTTCTTACTCTTATGCTATTACAGTTCTGTTTCATTACATAAATATACCTAGTCTATTTAATTACCCAAAGATCGAATAGAAAGAGTTTTAATGTTTTACAATTTCGAGCTTGGGGTGCCAGGAGAGGCAGGATACAACAAGGATACAAGGAATAATTGGTTCGCAGTAGTGTGATGTTGGTGGCATTGAAATGTTGGGTTTAAGGACCCTGCTTTAGGACTTAGTGTCGTTTTCAGGAAGTGGAGGATATGGTTTGGATGGAGGTAACATCAGACGCCGGCGCCGCTCAGTGTTTACTTCCTGATTTCTGGTTGTTCCGGTATTTCCTGAGTCCTGGTGTTCCCGGAACCTGCCTAAACAGTCACAAGAAACATTTTTTGGAGTTTGTGTAAGTGTGTGTTGGAGTGGTGCAATGTGGATTTGGAAGATTGAAGCTGTGGCGTGTCTCCTTCAGCGCGAGGCCTCCCATTTGGCAAGAACAAAGAAAACCACAGAAACCTTCGCCAAGGTCTCAATTTTTTATTTTTCTTTTGTATCCTGTTGTTTTATCTATTTATAGAAAAGGGGGTTTCGTCTAGGAGGTTTTTAAGTTTTGCAGGAAGGTCCCTGTCTACGGTTTGGAGAAGTCTTGGGGTGGAAAGGGGAACTTGATTTTCGAAATTCTTGATCTTCTTTGGAGTTTTCATTCCACTGGGTAAGGAGGGTTCTCTGAGCGGTGATGTTGGTACCGTGCAAAGTCCGAGCGACGTATCGTTGTTGTAGCGACTGAAATCGAGAAGGAAAAGGAAGGAAGGAAGGACCAGGCGGCTTGGATAAAGATGGTATAGGTTTTTGGCGTTACGGATAATGGCACTCTCTGTGACACAAAGTGAATGGAGGAGTCTCTGAGGAAGAGCAGAGTATGGCAAGCCCTATAATCGACAAGAGGTCGTATAAAAAATTTGTAGGTGTTAAGTATAGTTTTGGAGTGGCATCTTGCGAGTCTACCACCCAGTGCACCTAGGAGGTACGTTCGTCTTCTCACTTTATTGATGGTAAGTTTGACATCGGTATCCCACCTGAGCGGACGAGTGAATCACACATCCAAGTAAGTCACCTAGTCTTGAGGAACAAGCTGTTACCCCATAGTGGGAGGCGGATATGATCGAAAGAGAGCTTTGCTGGTCGGCTGCGGTTCGGATGTCTGAAGATGATGGTTTGGGTTAAGGGCTACTCTCCATCTGCACCAGTTGGAGAACTACTTCAACAGTCTTTGAATTTTGTAGGTCTATAGGTCTATAGGGCCATGTCGTTGGCGTATAGTTGGATATTTTGCAAGTGAGGAATATCGGTAGCGTAGATAGTGTAAAAAATGGGGGTTAGATTGACCCTTGTGAAACTCCTGAAAGGGGGGTAAAGGATACTACGACTTTTCTCTGATTTAGGACAGAGGCGGTAAAAGTTTGAAGTTCTAGAATCGGGTTTTGGGTGCGGTGATTTGGTCTGAATCCATGTTGGAAAGGGGGGATTATAGAGTTAGGGTCTAGAAAGTCCCTGATTCTATTTAGGAGTAGGAGTCCAAAAAGTTTGCCAATAAGGTTAAGTAAAGAGATAGGTCTGTAGTTTTGGGTGTTTGTGCGATTTTTTCCAGGTTTTGGGATTATGATGGTATTTGCGGTTTTCATGATGGTGGAAAAGTATGCTTTGCTGAGACAAGAATTAAAAAGAAGAGTAAGAAAGGGAATAATCAAAGGGGAGTTCTTCTGGAGATAGAGTGGGGGCCAGGGGCTGAATTTTAGCCCTTTCGACATGCTATGAGGATGTCTTCATCAGTAAAAGGGGTTAGAAATGGGATATTTTCGATGAGGTTGTCGATCTAAAAGGCATCGGGTAATATGTTCTGTTTCCAGTGGTCGAAATTTTTGTTTTAGGGGGGAAATAGACTTGTTGAAGATGGTTTTTGAAGATTGGAACTTTATCTTCAGGGGTTTCGATGATTTGACCATTTACCTCTAGATGAGAATGGGTCTTGGATTTTTGACCAGTTAAAAATTTGTTCCAAAACTTGGCTCCGTCTCGATAGTCTAGCGAAGCTGTAACCTTCCTCCAAAGCGAAGCTTTGTGAGAGTTGATCGACAGCCTCACCCGACGGTTCCATTCAGTTTTGATGGCTGGGTCGTGAGTTTGGGCGTAGAGTCTGTATAAAAGTCTTCAGTCTTCTGAAGTTGGAGACCGAACGAGTCGATGTTTTCTGTTGTCTCAAGCAGTAGGTTTGGGGGGAGATGCGGTGGCTTACTTAAAAGTTGGAGCAAAGAGATATAGACAAGCCAAGGAAAGCTCCGTTTCTTATTTTTGTGACGATTCTTCTGTCGTATCACCTCTTTTAAATCTAACATTAAAAGCTATCTACGCTTTAAAAAGTTAGTAACTAAACTAAATGACTATAATTTAAATGCTTTAATAAAGTAAACCAAAATTTCTTACATTCTATAATTTATTGCAGAGAAAACGATTAATAATAATTAATCCAATTCTTACGCGTATGTTAGGAGCGGTGCTAAAGAATCAAATAATCTAATTCTTATTAGAAGAAAATAAATTGCATAAAAATTGAAATGTGCTGTCAGATATATCTACCTATAATTGGTAATAGTTGTTAACTAAATATCATATCGAACTGAACTGTTAGGTATTTCCTACACTTAAATGCAATCAGTTAATCTACTTTTATAGTAAAATTCTCTTTGCCTATTTTTATTTAATATTTAAATTATTAAATAAATTAGAACGTCCTTTATCATAAATTCAATATTAGTTAAAAAATCAAACTAGAAGGAGACTCCTTGGTAACTGCTCATTAATTTTTATAATAATTTAATTATTGTATTGTTGTGGACTTTGACCTCAAAAATCTTATTTAGCAACGAAATTAAACACCAAATAAATCGATAATTTCCTATTTTTATTTTCTGCTGCAATTGTTTTCAAAACGATTAATCAGTGACCTGCCTCAACTATAATGGATTTACAAATATTTGTAAAAGATAAAATAATAAAATAAAATTTTAATTTTACACATATAAAAAGCAATTTATACCTTTTTTTTAATAATATCGCTACAAATATTTTCTCTTTTATATTAGAATAAAAATATATGCTCAGAGACCCACATCTTTTATTTCTGGTGATTAACAGTTTAGTTAGTTTAGTATTTCAATAATGAGAATTTCTGCATTCGATATATCTTTCTATACTTTGTTTTGCCTCTTCCATATCTTCTGATACTCCTCATCCTCAACAACTATGAACTGGTACCTTCTGCGAATTACAAAATGAGAAGTGAAACTAGACTTTAATGCACCAATAGGTACTTGAATAACTAAATCATATTTAAATGGATAAAAATTAAAGTTAACCATATGCACGTGTTTTTCAAATACGAAGGTTGTCTTTTTAGTTTTGCAAATTGCCATAAAGACAAAAAAATAGACTTAAAATACTTAATTGCTTTGCAAAATATGTCCCACCAAGATCGATACACTTTTGCATACGTTCAAACCAATTGGTAAAACAGTTGTAAAGTCGTAAAGTACGTTTTAAGATATTTCGTCTTGACTTCTGTTTCCAATATGATTTAACAATAATAAAATAATAAACCCTTAGTAAGGAGCCCTTATTTATTCGAAGTAGGCACTTAGGACGCAGGTAGATTTTGCATTAATGGCACAAAATGGTTTATCTTACGCGGGTAAAAGAATGTAAAATTATTTGTCAATGTAAAAATTATGTAAATTTTTAATTCTTAAATATTTGTTTTTCTTATTAATAATTTTTCAATTCGTCATCTGCATCCATAAGTTCTTGTATTTTCTACACCCATTAATGCAAAATCTACCTGCGTCCTAAGTGCCTACTTGGAATAAATAAGGGCTCCTTCCTAAGGGTTTATTATTAATTAACACGCTTTTATTAACTTCACCTGTATGTATGTATGTTTGTTTGTTTGTAACTCTCCACTCCGCGGCTGCTGCCTCGGATGAGTCCCGTACAGGGTTGCCATTAGTGGGGATTTTTCACCACATGTGGGGAAAAGTTCAACAAATGAAAGCAGTGTGGTGAAAAAGTGGGGAAGTGGTGATATTTATTGAAAAATACTATAAAAGTGGGGAATAATTATGGTATTTAAATAAATTACAGCAAAAATATACGTATATTATAATTATTCTAAAACCTTAAATTAATATATTGGATGTATAGCTACTATTAATTATGGACGCTATTCGCTGACGCGCTGACTGAAACTATTCTGTAAAATCCTAAATGTTGCAGGTACACTCTATTGAGTATTGACGGGAAATGTAAAGATAACATTGTTTACAGTATCACAAATAATAATGTAAGCTAGTTTGGCTTTAGTACCAGAAGATACTTTCTATTGGTAATTTAAAAAAAATAACTATAAATAAATTTTAAATAGTTATTAGGTGCAAATTACATTACTTTTTCGATAAATATACCAATATTTATGAATAATTGTATGTTGTTTTTTAATTTAGTTCTTTTTTAGTAATTTTTTTTTTCGTTTCAAATTATGTTTGTATTGATGTTTCTGCAACTGTGTTTATGCTTATTTTGATTATATTAAAAGAAATATATTTAAATAAAGTCAATAGTTTTATTTATGTTACTGTTATATTAAATTTGCCGCCATTTTTTTACGAAGTGGGGAAAAGTGGGGATTTTGTCTTCAATAGATGTGGTGAAAAATTTTCTTATGGCATGGCAACGCTGGTCCCGTATCGTTATTTTTAGTCACTACCTCCCCGTGCCGGGAGTGGGTAATTTGTGCACCAATTAAATAAACGAATAATGATTGAGTGAGGGTCTTGTAATCGTCACAGAAAATTAACGAATCTATTGAAATAAAATAAATTGGACTAAAAAGTAAAAAATAAATATAGTTTAAAAAAACTAAAAAACACGCTTTTATAGCATATGAAACTAATAAGTAAAAAAATAAATGTAATTAAGGAAAACTAAAAAGCAAGTTTCTGAAAAACATCGAACTAAAAAGTTAAAAATAATTTTCAAAATAAAATTAAAACAAAAATAAATGAAAAATACTAGTATTATTGTGAAAAAAGCGTGGGCGCTTGAAATTCGAAAAATATGGTATGCATACATACATAATGATAGTTCTGGAGGACATCTGGGTATCACAAAACGCTACAAAAGGTCCGAGAGAGATTTAACTGGGTACATTGCTCTAACGATGTTAAAGATTGGTGTCGTAAATGCACTACATGTCCGCATCGAAAACCGAAGGCGGAAATGCAGCAATAACTGGTCGAAAGAATCGCAGTAGATGTATAGGGGCCACTTCCACAGAGCGATGTAGGAAATAAGTACATCTTTGTTGTAATGAACTACCTCACTAAATCGGTTGAAGCCTACGCAGTTCCCAATCAGGAAACCAACACTCTGGCAGTGGAAGAATTCATAAACTGTTTTGTGGTACCACTAGAATTACATTCAAACCAAGGGAGAAATTTTGAGAGCAAGGTGTTTCAAGAAGTTTGCCAAAGTTTGGGTATCCACAAAACTAGAACCACAGCGATGCACCCTCAGTCTGATGGAATGGTGGAACGAATGAATCGGCCTATAACCAACTATCTGTCAAAAGTAGTGTTACAGTGTCAGAAGGATTGGGATCGACATATTCCACTATTTCTAATGGCAATTCGATCGGCCATTAACGAATTAACAGGCTAAACGCCTGCGAAGGTCCTGTTTGGTAGAGAAATAAAGCTACCATGTGACTTGGTGTTTGGGACGTGAAGAATATGTCGCCGATCTTCAGAATCGAATGGAGAATATACACAAACTGATGCGTGGGAAACTACAATTATCTAGTGATCGGATAAAGAGGTAATATGACACGCGGACAATGGAAAAGAGTTACAAAGTTGGAGATTTAGTCTGGCTCTATAACCCCCGACGACGTCGAGGCATTTGTCCCAAATTACAGAGAACTGGGAAGATCCATAAACCATCAAGAAAAAGATTAATGATGTCATTTATCGGATCGTGAATATTCCCAGAGGGAAACCCGTCTTGGTTCATCATGATCGGTTAGCCTTTTACAGGGAAACCACAGTGGAGATATGCTGCAGCTCCAAGAAGATGGTTTGGCTGGCTCAGGGTGTGTTCGGGATCCCGATTTAGGAAATAACATTCCAGGAGGAATGAATCTAAGGAGGGGGCAGTGTAACGGGATGACTGAATAAGGAAAGGACCTCTACTTATAAGACTGTTTTAGGGTTCTGTAAGTATTCGAGAATCTTCTAGATGGGTAGATTATGTTACTCGAAAATGCTAGAATGTTTGTTTTTATTATATAAGGGGGTATATTAGCAGTTAAGGGGCGTTCAAATAGTTCGAATAGTTCATTGTCAATGTAAAACTGTGTAGACATATTCCACCAGTTCTTGTTACAATTTTTTTGCATAAATTGTATTAAAGTCACCATAAGTGTTTAAATAATTTATAGTATCCGACTACAAGCAACCATTAACACAGGTTGGAGGAAAGGGTGTTATGTGGAAAGCAGGAAATAAGAGGTTTAGGAGGAACACTGGGCACCAGGTACTCCGGAGAACATTTTTAATCAAATATTCGTTTTCAGCGATACCAAAAAACACCGAGTAACATAATTAAACTCATTTCCACCATTTCCGAGTTTTTTTTAAGATACCCTTTAAGAATGCATTTTTTGTATGCGCAAATGTAGTTCTCCGATATTACATGATCGCATAAGTTCAGAAAATTTCCTGAAGCTCTCACGAATCGAATGCAAAAAGAACCTATAAAATCCGTCTTGCCGTTTAAATTTCGGAGGTTCAGTACTTCACTGCTTTGACTATTAATCTAAGTCAAGATTATAAAAATAAAAATTTTAATCTTGGAAAATGGGGTAGACTTCAACTGGGCACCGTCCCTTCAAGGCAATAAAGCACTTTTACCTGGTTTAATAAATCTTCTCAATCCTTTAATCCTAATAATGATAAGTTAGTAAAAATTGATTTTATTTGTAAGAGTGCATTATTTGCAACTAATGTTTTTTTATAAATATTTTGAAGGAAATTAAATAAAATAAAATTTTGATTTACATAACATATATTAAACTTATATACAAAAGAATTATCAATATTCAAATTCTGTAATTTCTCCATTATTTAATTCTAACATTTTTTTATTTTGTATCTATTTGCGATTAATTTCACATATTCAAATTCTGTAATTTCTCCATTATTTAATTCAAAAATTTTTTTAGGGCGCATCCAAACTCATCCGATTTAGAAATATTATACCTGTAAGTAAAAAAGGGTCATAGCCAAATTCATCCGATTCTTTAATCTGTCTACCTGGTCAAATTTTATCGAGGTCATTATCTAATGATTTACTAACTACCTGATACTTAAGCTCTTATTTTATGATTGACGAAAATATATTTGCTTATAGAGAGGTAGTAGGTATATAAAATGAAAGTTCATCGTGAAAAACTTCAGTCTTATTTTCTGATTACGTGCGATATATCTCTTGAAAGTGTAATAAGTGAACGAGGTAGAACCATGCTGGTTCTGAACGGATTCAAATTTTCGGAGAAGTCAGTTCTGAAAAACGGTATCAAAAAATGGATTTGTTGTAAACCTAAGTGTAGTGCAAAATTTTTTACATCAGGTGATCAAAATATTATAACATCAGATATAGTGAGTGTCGTGCACAATCACGAAAAAAACTTGAAAAGCCTTAATAGACAATTTTTGACTAGTGCATGTAAACGAAAAGCTGTGGAAGACATTACAGAAAGACCTTCGAAAATTATTCGCCACGAAATAATGGCTTCTGGCACAGACGACCATATTGACGTTCAAGATATCAAACAAGTAAGAAAAAATTTGTACAATGCCCGACGACGAAAATTTCCTGCTTTACCAAAAAATCAAGAAGAAGTTCAAAATTATTTAAAGGCTGCTGAAATTAAAACGCATAGGGGAGAAGATTTCCTACTTTCCAATGATATAGAATCCAAGATTGTGATTTTTTCATGTAAAACAAATCTAGAGTTCCTTAGTAATATTGAAAAGATTTATGTGGATGGAACATTTAATTCTATACATTAACGACCTTCTAGCGAAGACAGAAAATCCAATTTATAGCTTTGCTGACGACAGTACACTTATCTCATCGTTTACTTTGAATTCTCGAACATCGGCTGCTGACGCACATCTTCGCAGACAGCATGAAGTATCACGACTCAATAAAGACCTGGAAGAAATTTTGTCTTGGGGTGACAGTAACCAAGTCGAATTTAACGCTAAAAAAACCCAGGCAGCAGTTTTCTCTAAGAAGGTTAGCATTGCAGAACCAGTTATAGTCATGGCAGGACACGCAATTCCACTGGCTTCGTCTATTAACTTACTGGGTGTCAATCTGGGAGGAGATATGTCTTGGCATAATCACGTGGTAACAATCGCCAGGACAGCTTCTCAGAAACTCGGTGTACTTTTCCGTACCAAAAAGCTGTATACGCCACAACAACTTTTGACAATCTACAAAGCCCAGATTCGACCATCACTGGAATACTGCTCTCATGTCTGGAGTTCTGCACCGAAGCATACCCTTCGGTTGTTGGATTCCATCCAAAGGAGAGCCATTCGCCTGATCGGTGACCACGAGCTAACCAAGAACCTCGACAGCTTAGAACATCGAAGACAGGTTGGTGATTTGACCCTCTTTTACAAATATTTCCATGGCAAGTGTTCTACTGACATTGCCCGCTTGATTCCACCTAGAGCAATTCATAGCAGAAATACACGACAAACCACTTCCGCCCATCCCTTTGTGGTTCAACTTAATACTCCTCGAACATCATTGTTTAAGAACTCTTTCTTCTGGAGGACATCCTCTTTGTGGAACGGCCTTTCTGAGGCCGTATTTCCCACCGAATATAACCTTCAACGATTCAAGAACAACGTGAATCGCTTTCTTCGCACACGCACCGCTCTCAGAGTGTCTTAAAGGATTTTTCCTGCAGTGCTTGTGCTTGACCATAAAAAAAAAAATACTGTTGTCAACATTTCACCCAGGTGTACACAATTCATGGACTGCAAAATGGACATTATATTCCACTGGTTTATTGTTTGTTGCCGGATAAAAAACAAATAACTTATGAAAAATTATGGAGTGAACTTTGTAAAAAAAAATACTTGAAATCGTGCAAGTCTCTTTTGAGCCTACAATTGTTCTAGTAGATTTCGAAATGGCAGCACATAATGCTATACGAAAACGCTGGCCCCAAATTATAATTAAAGGATGTAGATTTCACTTGGCGCAATCATGGTTTAGAAAAATACAAGAGTTAGGGCTGACTTTAATCTACAAAGATAAAAATTCCGAAACAGGGAAATGGCTGTCCCACATCTTTGGCCTCCCTTTTTTAAAGCCAGAAGAAGTTGGAGAAAGTTTTGTGTTTGATTTTTGTAGTGAACAACCACATGTTGAAAAAATTTCTGAATTTGTGATTATATTGTAGACAACTGCATAGAAGAGAATGCGAAGTTTCCTCCAAAAATGTGGGCGGAATGCATAGCGACGATAGAAAATACAACAAATTGTTGCGAATCGTTCCACTAGCAATTTAACAGTAGCTTTTATAACTGCCATCCATCAGTTTTAATTTTTGTTAAAAAATTAATAGAATTTCAGGTAGATACATATATTAAAATACAAAGTGTTAAAACAAATAAAATTGTACGTTCCCATATGCTAGAATCCCTAAAATTTGTTGAAAATATGATTACTGCTAAGAATTTGAGAACAATTTCTATATAGATTCGAATTTATATGTAATATTTCTAATAGATATAAAAGAAATTGAAATTCATTTTCGTTTTTCATTTCGATATTAACCCCACAAAATGTAGATAATATTTTTAATCAATGAAAAACCCATTACTAGTGGTCAGAATAAATGCCCATGTTTTCAACTCAACTCATGATAATCCTCCTTAATGACATCGGATGAATTTACCTATGGTATCGGATGAATTTGGTTGTACCTTTTCAGGTAGCTCTAAGAATCGGATGAGGTTGGACCCGCCGTTTTTTTATTTGTGAATGTTTCTGCCTCTCTAACTTTTTTTGTTATTATCCTGACAGGCGTATTAATACTTTGTATTTTAATATATACTAAACACCGAAATTCAACAAGTGTTTTTACAAAGATATGAATATTCGGATGGGCATGGTAAAAGTTTTTAGAAAAGTGCGAATGATAGGATTCACAAGGGTTTGTTGTATAATGTAGAGAGCTACTTTTAGAAGCCCATATTGTTGGAGGAAATAAGCAATCTTCTGAGATATAATTGTCAATCATATAATCAGCTAATTTCGGACATAAAATGATTCACTTACATTTTCGGGATTAAGAAATGGTAAGCCAAAAAAATGTTGAAGCCACTTTCCTTCCTCTGAATTAGTTTTTTCTACAACCGTGCGTAAAGTATTACCTTTACGCACGGTTTAAGGTTCGTAAAGTTTAACTTTTTTTCACTAGTAAAAAAAAAGTTTTTTTTCACTAGTGGAAAAAAGTAAAATAAGCACTGTTTTGTATAAGATTATGCAAATAACTTTAGGTGTGTTATTGGCCGAGATTGTAAGGTGTTTACCTTCTACCCAGATGACTCGGGTTCAATTCCGGGTAAGGAAACTTTTTTTTTATTATTTAATTGTCTCTTGTGAATACTTGAACTTGAACTGACGTTAACTGCCCATACATCCCCTTATATACAATAAATTAAACAAATGAACATTCTGGAACTTTCTAGAATTTTCTAGAAACATTATTTAATCTAGTCAGTGTTATTTTTAGAAGTTTCTAAAAATCAACTGTCAATAACAATCTTTCAAATTAAGGTCCCTTCATGGTTATCCCGTTACACTGCCCCCTCCTTAGATTCATTCATCCTTGAATGTTATTTCCTACATCGGAATCCCGCACACTCTCTGAGCCAGCCAAACCATCTTTTTGGAGTTGCTGCGCATCTCCACTGTGGTTTCCCTGGTAAGGCGCCAAACGATCATGATGGACAACGACGGGTTTCCCTCTGGGAATTTTCACGATCCGATAAATGACATCGTTAATCTTCTTTTTGATGGTGTAAGGACCTTCCCAGTTCTTCTGTAATTTGGGACAAATACCTCGACGCCGTCGGGGGTTATAGAGCCAGACTAAATCTCCAACTTGGTAACTCTTTTCCATTGTCCGCGTGTCATAGTACCTCTTCATCCGATCACTAGATAATTGTAGTTTTCCACGCACCAGGTTGTGTATATTCTCCATTCGATTCTGAAGGTCGGCGACATATTGTTCACGGGCCATTTCTTCACCAGGTTTACAACCAAACACCAAGTCACATGGTAGCCTCATTTATCTACCGAACAGGACCTTCGCAGGCGTTTGGCCAGTTAATTCGTTGATGGCCGATCGAATTGCCATTAGAAATAGTGGAATATGTCGATCCCAATCCCTCTGACAATCTGACACCACTTTTGACAGATAGTTAGTTATAGTCCGGCTCATTCGTTCCACCATTCCATCAGACTGAGGGTGCATCGCTGTGGTTCTCGTTTTGTGGATAGTCGGGGCAAACTAACATAATTTTAATCGAAATTCGGAAAAATTAATACCTGGACTAGCCCAACGGGAAATGGTTGGGGGGGTTACTAACATCGAAAAAAAAAATGAACCCACGGCCCATGGGGACTAACTGAGGGGGGGGAGGTTAAGTGAAAAAAATCTGCGGGCAACAGTTTGGACGCGTTTTTTGAGAAAATTTGATGTCGGAGACAAAAATGTTCAACAGCAAAGTTGTAGGTAATAAAAAGATCTTCAATTTTTGTTAAGTGTACTTTTTGACATAACCTCAAAACTATCGAGAAATTTGCAAATTTTCCAATCAATAGCCAAATTTTCTTTTTTCATTTTTAATTTTTGTAAAAATGAATGAATTAATATGAAACTTAGTAAAAAGATACCTTTATATATTATAAATAACCAAAAAAAAATTCAAAAGCAAATAATAAAAAATGTTTGAGTTTGAATTTTTTAAAAAAAAAAGAACCCATTTTTCAGACGAAAATTCTCCGGTGAAAAATCATCATAAATGGATTTTTTAAAGCTCGTTTTGTTTGTTTTTACGTTTACTTTTTGATAAAATAGAGAACCAATATAGCTTATATTTAAGAATATGCTAAAAAATGCAATATACGCAAAAACTCATTTTTGAAATTATTTTTTTTCAGTAATTGTTGATAATTTTGTTTAAATTTTAATAAATTGTTATAAATAACTTCACCAATAAATTCTACGGCAAAAAATACTAAAGAAATCGTATTTTATTGTTAATAACTGCTCCAACATTTAGGGACATTAAAGGGTTGTTTTTGGGGAGTGAATAAAGTAATAATTGTTTTCATGCACTTTTCGGCTGAAATTGACGTTAAACGAAAATTAGTATTCAGTAAAAGTTGTAGATTTTAACAAATTATCTATACAAGATTTGTACAGGTCATTTTTACCATAAACTCAAAATTTCCCAAGAAAATGCAAAAAATCGAATTTTCTTAAATTTTTGACTTTTTTAAACTTTCTTATCATTTTTTTCTTATTTTATATAGGTATACTTATATATATATATATATATATATATATATAATAAACGAAGTGCCAAGAAAATGCGTATTAATATAAACAAAAGGGGAAAGTTATTGGGCATGTACGCAAAAAGGATCATAGGATTACGAGTAAGAATGGTAACCGCAGACATGCATGTTTCTGGCTCATTAGCCGTCATCAGTGCGGCATAACCAAGTAGGGCATTGCACTTGGCTAGCAAAAGTGTTGGGTACTTGGGAGCAAAGGATGTTGGGGAAACATGTGTAAAGAAACATAAAAACACAAAAACAACGAAAGCTCACACAGGAGTCCTATCGCCATTTTGTGCTTTCGGCCAGCTGTGCCAATGGGTTTTCGGCTAGCAACTAGCGTCGCAACGTTGGCGAAACGGACATGTACGCAAAAGGATCAATAAGGCCACGAGTAGGAATGGTAACCGCAGACATGCATGTTTCTGGCTCATTAGCCGTCATCAGTGCGGCATAACCAAGTAGGGTATTGCACTTGGCTAGCAAAAGTGTTGGGTACTTGGGAGCAAGGGATGTTGGGGCTTAGAACGACTCAAACACAATGAGTCCGTTTCGCCAACGTTGCGACGCTGGTTGCTAGCCGAAAACCCATTGGCACAGCTGGCCGAAAGCACAAAATGGCGATAGGACTCCTGTGTGAGCTTTCGTTGTTTTTGTGTTTTTATGTTTCTTTACACATGTTTCCCCAACATCCCTTGCTCCCAAGTACCCAACACTTTTGCTAGCCAAGTGCAATACCCTACTTGGTTATGCCGCACTGATGACGGCTAATGAGCCAGAAACATGCATGTCTGCGGTTACCATTCCTACTCGTGGCCTTATTGATCCTTTTGCGTACATGCCCAATAATTGTCCCCTTTTGTTTATATATTAATACGCATTTTCTTGGCACTTTGTTTATTTCATATCCTGGGCTTAGAACGACTCAAACACAATGAGTCCGTTTCGCCAACGTTGCGACGCTGGTTGCTAGCCGAAAACCCATTGGCACAGCTGGCCGAAAGCACAAAATGGCGATAGGACTCCTGTGTGAGCTTTCGTTGTTTTTGTGTTTTTATGTTTCTTTACACATGTTTCCCCAACATCCCTTGCTCCCAAGTACCCAACACTTTTGCTAGCCAAGTGCAATACCCTACTTGGTTATGCCGCACTGATGACGGCTAATGAGCCAGAAACATGCATGTCTGCGGTTACCATTCCTACTCGTGGCCTTATTGATCCTTTTGCGTACATGCCCAATAATTGTCCCCTTTTGTTTATATATATATATATATATATATATATATATATATATATATGTCAAATAAAAGCATTATTCTTAAATATAATTTTGAAAAAATTTTTAAGAGTTTTAGAAAACCCATAGGAAGTTAATGCGGAAAGTCATATATATGTAGTTATTTTTTAAAAATATGATCAAAACTATAAAAAAAGAACGTTTTATTATAAAAAAAATGAATAAATTTAAAAAATACACCTATGCGATAGGTACAAATGATAATCTTTTTCTTTTATGTAAATTTATAACTTTTTCTTTTTCTTCTTCGCCCTCTGATTCTTCGGTAGACTGCAAATCTTCCCACTCCACTTTATCTTCTTCAAAATCATCTTCGACTTTACCTTTATTTCTGTCATTTTCAGAAGTAAGCTCTTCGTCTTCGGCATTGCTTAAATCTTCTGAAACTAGCTTATCATTACAACAATTACCAGAATCTTGACATGTCGTGCACAGATCTGTACATTGTAGACCAACTTTTCTACATCCGCATCTGTTGGTAGAACACGTCGTTTTACAGCAGCAAGAGACTGTTTTTAACAAGCTTTATGGTATTGTTGGCATTTCCGTAAAGCGAGGCATTAGTATTTTTGAGGCAGAGTGAATAACTTCCCTCCAACCCCACTTGGTTGGATCAAGTTTATTTCCAAGCCACGTTTGAATTTGAAAATAGACTCTATAAGAATGCTGCGTTCCTCCGCCAAAGTTGGAGGCAAGTTTTCTAATTTAATCGTTTTTTTTTTTGGACATAGAACTATTTTTGCATTTATAGATGGATGAAATTATTGCACAACCGTTATTAGCTATGGCGTTCGGAGTTGTATTCGGCTCATAAAAAGGTTTTACTAACTCTGACAAGTTTGAAGTTGAAATATTTGAGTCAACTATTGTTTTTCTTCCATAACCTGCAAATCCAGAGGTTGTATCGCAACCAGAGAAGCAGTGTAAAAAGATCCAGGTAAAACAGTTAACTGTCACAAAAAACTTCACAGTTAAAAATATATATATATATACATTAAGTCTGCGCATACTCGTTCATCATACCGTAATATTTTTTCTAATTTTAAATGTTTATAATTATGACTATAATGCTTTTATTTAACCATTTTTTTTATTGTATACACCAGAAAAAGAAGAAAAAAAAAAGAAAGTTTAAAAAACTGAAAAATTTAAGAAAATTCGATTTTTTGCATTTTCTTCGAAAATTTTGAGTTTATGGTAAAAATGACCCATACAAATCTTGTATAATTTTTTAAAATCTACAACTTTTATTTAATACCGATTTTCGGTTAACGTCAATTTTAGCCGAAAAGTGCATAAAAATAATCATTACTTTATTCACCCTCCAAAAACAACCCTTTAGTACCCCTAAATTTTGAAGCAATTATTAACAACAAAATACGAAATCTTTAGTATTTTGTTCCATAGAATTTATTGGTGAAGTTATTTTTAACAGTTTATTAAAATTTAAACAAAATTATCAACAATTACTGAAAAAAAAAAATCAAAATTGTGTTTTTGCGTTTATTGCATTTTTTAGCATATTCTTAAATAAAAGCTATATTGGTTCTCTATTTTATCAAAAAGTAAACGTAAAAACAAACAAAACGAGCTTTGAAAAATCCATTTACGATGATTTTTCACCGGAGAATTTTCGTCTGAAAAATGGGTTCTTTTTTTTTGAAAAAGTTCAAACTCAAACATTTTTTATTATTTGCTTTTGAATTTTTTTTTTGGTTATTTATAATATATAAAGGTATCTTTTTACTAAGTTTCATATTAATTCATTCATTTTTACAAAAATTAAAAATGAAAAACGAAAATTTGGCTATTGATTGGAAAATTTGCAAATTTCTCGATAGTTTTGAGGTTATGTCAAAAAGTACACTTAACAAAAATTGAAGATCTTCTTATTACCTACAACTTTGCTGTTGAACATTTTTGTCTCCGACATCAAATTTTTTCAGAAAACGCGTCCAAACTGTTGCCCGCAGATTTTTTTCACTTAACCTCCCCCCCCCCTAAGTTAGTCCCCATGGGCCGTGGGTTCATTTATTTTTTTTTTCGATGTTAGTAACCCCCTTAACCATTTCCCGTTGGGCTAGTCCAGGTATTAATTTTTCCGTGCTCAAAGTTAGTTTGCCCGGTCTAGGATACCTAATCTTTGGCAAACTTCTTGAAAAAGCTTGCTCTCAAAATTTCTTCCTTGATCTGAATGTAATTCTAGTGGTACCCCAAATCGGCTTACGAATTCTTCAACCAATATATCTGCTAAAGTGGTGGCTTCCTGATTGGGCACTGCATATGCTTCAACCCATTTAGTGAAGTAGTCCATTACAACAAAGATGTACTTGTTTCCTACATCGGTCTGTGGAAGTGGCCCCAATACATCTACTGCGATTCTTTCAAAAGGACTTCCAACCAGGTATTGCTGCATTTCCGCCTTCGGTTTTCGGTGCGGACCGTTACTGGCAGCACATGTAGTGCATTTACGACACCAATCATTAACATCATTAGTGCAATTTACCCAGTAAAATCTATCTCGGATCTTTTGCAGCGTTTTCGTGATACCCAGATGTCCTCCAGAACTATCATTATGCATCTGTTTTAAAATTTCTGGTACAGCATTTCTTGGGACCACTGTTTGTTTCCTTGTTTCTGTGCCTTCGGAATTTTCTACAAGTCTTTTAACGAGCCCACCGTCCAAAATTAAAGAGTTCCATTGGGACCAGTATGCTTTTAAAGCAGGAGAGGACGAGGATATCTCTCTCCACAACGGACGACGGTCCATTCTCTTCCATTCCCGAATCTTTCTCAGAACGGGATCCTTTTCTTGTTGCTCCTCCAGCATAGAGCTCTCGTCTTCTGGCACAACCTTAACTAAGGCAAGTTTTTCCTCATTCTGCTCCATACGGGTACAATGGGGGCAATCAGGTCGACATGGTCTTCTGGAAAGTGCATCAGCATTACGATGTCTTGTTCCAGGTCTGTGCTCGATTTTAACATCATATTCCTGCAGTTTTTCGAGCCATCTTGCTATCTGTCCTTCTGGGTTCCTAAAGCTAAGTAACCACTTTAAACTAGCATGGTCTGTTCTGATCAGGAATTTTCTGCCATACAGATATTTATAAAAGTGTTCGACGGATTTTACAACTGCTAACAGTTCCCTCCGAGTTACACAGTAGTTCTTTTCAGCTTTCGATAAAGTTTTGCTGAAGTAACCAACCACTCTTTCCTTACCATCTTGTAGCTGTGACAAGACGGCTCCAATTCCCACATTGCTGGCGTCGGTGTCCAGAATAAGCTTACCATCAGGAAGTGGATAAGCAAGAACAGGTGCTGACGTAAGCTGTTTCTTCAATATTTCAAACGCCTCTTGACATTCTTGATCCCAACAGAAGGACTTATCTTGTTCTGTCAAACGTGTCAAGGGTTTGACGATGTCTCCAAAATTCTTGACATATCGTCGGTAATAGGAACAAAGACTCAAGAAACTCCGGAGCTGATGTTTGTCGATAGGGATTGGCCATTCCTGAACGGCTTGTATCTTACCGGGGTCAACAGCAACGCCATCCTTGCTTACGTTATGTCCTAAATAGTTGACCTGTCTCTGGAACAAGTGGCATTTCTTAACATTCAATGTTAGATTAGCGTTCTGTAATCTTTTAAAAACTTCTTCCAGGTTATATAAATGTTCCTTAAAGGTCTTACCCATTATGATAATGTCGTCTAGGTAAACTAGACAAGTTTCCCATGACAAACCCCGCAGGATGTTCTCCATTAGCCGTTCAAACGTCGCAGGAGCATTACAGAGGCCAAACGGAAGAACCGTAAATTGCCACAACCCTGATCCACTGGTAAAGGCAGTCTTTTCTTTGTCTGCAGGATTCATTTTAACTTGCCAGTATCCGCTTTTAAGGTCCAAGGTAGAAAACAAAGTAGAACCCGCCAAAGCGTCGAGGGCATCATCAATCCTTGGCAGAGGATAACTGTCCTTCTTAGTGACATCATTTAGCTTTCGATAGTCGACACAAAACCGCATTGATCCGTCTTTCTTTCTCACTAATACCACGGGAGAAGCCCACGGACTACTGGATTAAAAATTACTGAATATAATATCTAGTTTTGTATGAAATATATTTAATTGTTAAGTTATTGCAGTTTAATACATACAAAACTAGATATTATATTCAGTAATTTTTAATTTGATTTTTAATATGACAGAAATATCAGTTCATGAATAAGGGTAAGTATTTTTTTCTACAACCGTGCGTAAAGTATTACCTTTACGCATGGTTTAAGGTTCGTAAAGTTTAACTTTTTTTCACTAGTGAAAAAAAAAGTTTTTTTTTCACTAGTGAAAAAAAGTAAAATAAGCACTGTTTTGTATAAGATTATGCAAACGTTTTTACGTGTGTTATTTAGCCGAGATTGTAAGGTGTTTACCTTCTACTCAGATGACTCGGGTTCAATTCCGGGTAAGGAAACTTTTTTTTTATTATTTAATTGTGTAAATTTGTGTAAATATATTTAATTGTTAAATTATGCAGTTTAATACATACAAAACTAGATATTATATTCAGTAATTTTTAATATGACAGATATATCAGTTCATGAATAAGGGTAAGTATTTTTATTTAAATGATGACTGATTGACATTTCAATTAATTTATAATTCAAGCAATTCGCGTTTCTACGTACCGGTATTATAAGGTAAGATTAATTTAAAAAATAAATATTTTATCTAAAATATGTTTTAAATATAATATTTTTTTTCGCAGTAAAGCGTAAAAAAAATCAGGCCTATACTTGTATTTCTTGTAAAGAAATTCGTTTGTAGAAAAAATATTGTATGCAACTCGTGCGTAAATGTTCCTTTTTTTGACTCATGTGATTGTCGCATTCGTCAAAAAAGGTCACTTTACGCACTAGTTGCATAAATAACTATTATACTGGTTTACTAAGCCAACAATTTGAATTTTTCGATACCAGCTTTGCGCCAAGTGGAATCGACAGCCAAAAAATTTTGTTTTCGGCCAAACAACGTTAACAGCGTTGTGAATGACTATTTCAAAATCTATTACAACCTTTTGTGGATTTAAATATATATTTAAGTTGTTTGACAATGTCAATAAATGTCTAAAAAGAGAAACATACGTTTCACTAAGCTTGTTTGGAAGAAGGCAGAAAATAAGTGGGATATAATGACCGTGACACAATCCATGAATTGTGAATAATTGATAATAAAATTTCGCACAATATTTAAATGTTCCATCCATGTAAAAAGTATCACATTTTGATAAACAATTTAAATTGGAGGGGCAGCCAAAAATTACAATATTATTTTCAATATTATTAGCTAATAAAAACGGTTCTTTTCTATCTGTCACCAAATCCATTTTATTTAGAGCTTCTTGTACTTCTTGCAAGCTTTTTGGTATTGCGGTTGCATTTACCTTTAATCTGTTGCGGCTCATGCTGGTTCGAATATACTTCAAATCTGTCGTGGTTAAATTTTCTTTAAAATCTGATGTCGAAATTTCCGTATGAAGAACTTTTGAGGGCCGTTCGCAAATATTGACTGCTTTCCGTTTACATGCATTACTTATAGCTTGTCGACTCAATTTTTGCAATTGTGGATCGTGATTGTGTTCTAATGAATGATCCAAAATATCGTTACCTATAATATACATATAACATTAATAAAATTAAAGAAAATAAGTGTCTGGGTAGGACAAATCAAAAATAGAAATTTTACAACAAAAGTAACTTACCCTTTGTATGGCATTTTGCTTTACAACCTGACGTACAACAAACCCAATATATGGCACCATCTTTTAAACATTTCCTTTTCTTAAACTTAAAGTCATTTAAGTATAACAAACATTTGTTGACCACGTTCACTTAAAACAAAACTTGTTACTAATTCCATTACGTCTAAACTTTGTTTGAGATATTACTTCTGACACCTAAGACTTTTAACTGATAACTGTTACAAATTTTCTACAAACCATTCGTCGTAATTCCTTTATAATTATATTTTCGGAAATGCAACTATTCATTCATATAATATCAATTCCCAAATATTTTCCAACAACTCGGATTCAGATTAACAAGAATTAAAGGGATAAGTATTAAGTCATTAAGTGCCGAATTGAAGCATCTACGAGGGGTGCAATAGTTTACCTGAGGGTAATAAAGTGCCGAGTTGATGCCTGTCCGGAAAATGGTTACGTTATTTTTTCGGTCGAATATTTTTGGACCTATAAAGGTAATATTTGAGTTTTATGAATTGAAATCAAATAATAACAATATGGAAAACATCTCCTCCTATCTTTGGAATCTTTATTCCATGCATCTATTCGTTCATATATCTAGGGAGTGTGCTGCAAATTTAAGAAAATAAGAAACGCATTTAAATCATTTAATGCTCATTTTAACAGTTCATTTTATAATACACATCAATCATTATTTATTTCGTAAAGCTTTTAAAAGTTTAATCTGAAGTTATATAAAGATTTTATTAATCGTAAAATGGTGAATTATAAAAATATAAAATAAAGACACTTGATTTTATTAAAATAGTGTTACAAATAATGGACCTAAATACTTATAATTCTACCTATCATAATTACTTATAACTGTTTTTGTAATAAATTCGATGTTTACACTAAAATCCCTAATTCCAAAATATTTACTTAAACGTGAAGAATTTTTAATAAAAGCTATAATTATTATAGTACTATTGGATATGTACGAATTACTTCAAAAAAAACCATATCAATTTCTCTAATTTTAGTAAATGATATTTATTATCGCAAACTTTGAAATTATTGAACATTACTCATCAAAAAAAATGAGAATCAATGAACTGACAATAACTTTTAAGACCTGAAGGTGACAATAACATTAGTAAAGGTTAAGTAAACCTAAAGTAATGTTTAAACTAATTTATTTCATTATAAAACTAATCACAACAGTCAACTAATTTATTTATACAACTATACCTAACACTAATTTATCTTAACACTCGACTACCTGGACGCTCCGTTTCTGTTTATATAATACCAGCGAAAAATATAGAACTGTCCATTCTGCTAATTTCGGACTCTAGAGCCTTCTCTTTCGTGCAGGCTTGGCGAATTCCTAGAAGCCGGACATTCGAGAATGTTCCCTGTTCTAAGAATCCACTTGCCCAGAATATTCTATTCGTATAATTTTCGCTGTCGACTGGTGTTAAGAGGCCATCGTGCCATGGGCGTCCGCGTGGGTATTCGTGTAACACTAAAATAAAAGGTTACAGAAATGATCTAACATTCTGAAAAGGATAAGATAGAAGCCATGAATACTTGTTATTTGTGATCAAATACACGATTTTTTTTATTGTTTCGAATCCTTCTTTGACTATTTGTCTAAATAAATATATGTTTGTCTTCCTGTACTTCTTGTTTTTTATGTTTCTTATATCTGCTATTCTGTTTCCATTTTCTGGTTTTATCTTATTGCTGTTATTAGTGATTTTTTCTGCTGTTACATGTATAGAACCTACAGAAAGTAATTTCTTTTAAAGTATTGTTATAGTTTTTGAATGGTGTAATCCAATTATTCTTACTTGCATATTCTGAATTAATTTTCAATTGCATGATGGTAGTCTATTTATTGCTAATGCCTCCATTTGGAGTACTTATAGAAAAAAAAGCAATGCTATCAATTATTTAAACGGCAAGTCGAATTTTAATGTGGTTTGGTGTGTAGGAATCTCAACAAACCTATAAGTTAGTACGATATACACGAAATCCCAAATTGGTTTTTGAGGTCGCTGAACACGAATGTGTGGTCGACATGGACTCGTAATTATCATGTTTGTATTCAGTGACCTCAGAAACTTACGAGTAATGTAAGCAAAATATTTAAGTAGGTACTCGGTGTTAAGGTACTGTGGACAATTCAGTCATCATGATATTCGTGTTCAGTGACCTATATATACCATTTTTGGAGTGAAGATGGAACCACTTGCGACTGTTTATCAGTTTTGCAATTTGACATCTATAGATATCGTTCAATTTATGGCAGGGATGTCTCTTGATTAGTGACTTGAGAGACATAGCCTGTACTACACTGACGAGCTCAAACTAAGAGCGAAACACGTGTCTGTAGTTTGGTTTTGCCCTGATATAGGTTGAATGATATTTATATCTATTTATATCGCAGCATCCAAGGTGTCTTTTAAAGTGTTAGAAATTTCTAACCGACACCATTTCAGTTCAAAACTGAAATTATTACTTTTGACAGTAAGGCACTAGATACTTTATGTATCATCTTTGGACATTCTTAGCCTGTCACAAAACGCTCTGTTCGTTTTATATGTATATATATATATATATATATATATATATATATATATGTCACTGAACACGAATATATATATATATATATATACATGTTGTGAGAATCTGGATCTGGAAATTTGGAGAGGGCAAGCAAGTGGTCTGCCGGCACTGAGGCCACAGTGTGCATCCTTCCGTGATATCAGACCTAGAGATTTAAAATAGGTGATGGCTGGTGTAACACGGATCTTCTGAATTTAGACAAAACATAGCAGTCATATATTATATGCTCTACTGTTTACTCTTCTTGTTCGCAACCTCTGCATAGGAGCGATTCTGCTAATTTCATCCTTAAGAGATGTTGTCGCAATTGGCAGTGATCTTTTAAGATTCCCACAGCTGTTCGGAGTTTTCGTCTGGACAATACATTAGATATTCTTGATGTTTCCTCGCCAGGATGAGGTAATAACTCTCTGGCCAGTCTAAAGTTCGTTGTTTCATCCCAGCAATGTATAAGGTTTTAGTGAGAGTGCTGTTTGATAAGGTCCACGACAGCGGACATTGTTAGCTTGGTAGATTGGCGAGCAGGGCTACCATATTTGTAGCCCGCAACCCTTCTTGCTAAATTGTCCGCAATGCGGTTGCCTTTAGCGTTCCTATGTTCATTGATCTAGCTCATAGTGACCACGTTATTCTGGCTGGCTTTAGTTAGAGTTTGATGGCATTCCAGTACAAAATAAACTTGAAGTGATAGGTGGTCTATTCAAGTAGTGCTTGTCGGCAGTCCGTGTAAATATTTACAGCTACAAATGATGATGGTATTGTCCTTAAATAAACGTTTTTTTTTATATATTCTAAGATGGCTATTCAAAGATACTGTATATCTGTCTGTGAAACAAATCCTTTTAATATTTGTCTATACATTGATTTTATCAATATCACTTCTCTTTTTTTTTCGTTATGGATTGGGTTGTTTATTACAATATCTTTAATTGTATATATTGGCGTTTTTGTCATAAGTCATGTCTTATCTATTGCAGCGATACTACTAAAGCCTCGATATGAGCAATTGATACAAGTTTTTTAAAATCAGGCGACAAATGTACTTTTTATTATTAACTAGGTGTACTCGCGACGTCGTTCGCGTGGCGTGTTAATTGTTGTATAAAAATTTCCCCCTTCACCCTGTTAAAGTGGTGGGAGGAGAAATTTTTATACACCAGATGTTAAGTTAAAAAAAACAATTACATCTGTGAAAACCGCATTCGAATCGGATCAGTAGTTTTCATGCGATGCGCGCACAAACATATAGATAGACAAACAGACGTACAAAAAAAATAACCGCATTTTTGGGTTCTATATCGATGTACCCGCGACGTCGTTCGCGTGATGTATAGATTGTTGTATACAAATTTCTCCCCCGCCCCACACCGTTAAAGGAGTGGGGGAGAAATTTTTATACACCAGATTTTAAGTTAAAAGAAGACAAATACATATGTGAAAACCGCATTCGAATCGGATGTGATGTGCGCACAAACATATAGATAGACATACAGACGTACAACAAAAAATCTAACTACATTTTGGGGTTCTATATAGATGTACCCGCGACGTCGTTCGCGTGACATATAGATTGTTGTATAAAAATTTCTCCCCCCACACCGTAAAAGTGGTTTTCCCAACATTTCCCTTCACTGCTCTGCTCCTATTGATTGTAGCGTGATGTAAAGTATCCTATAACCTGCTCAGGAGTATGAAAAATAATTGTACCAAGTTTCGTTAAAATCCGTCGAGTACTTTTTGTTTCTATAACGGTTATACAGACAGACAGACAGACAGACAGACAAAAATTTTACTGATTTCATTTTTGGCATCAGTATCGATCCCTAATCACCCCCTGATAGTTATTTTGGAAATATATTTCATGTACAGAATTGACCTCTCTACAGATTTATTATAAGTATAGATATAGATTAAGACGATTTTATCAGTTTTAATTGTACGTTTTTTTGCTTGTTTGTGGGTATGTAACTTTTCGTTGGACTAAGGACTTGTGGTTTATTAGTCTTAGTATATCCCACAACTTTAAGTGCGTTCATTGGCCGAGACCATTGATGTAGACCGCCGGATTCACCTATTGTGGGTTCTATCTAATCCCGTTAAAGCCGAAAATAACTTATGCTTAATTTTTGTAAATACAAAATAACCCAGCGAAGCGTTCGAATGTAATATAGATTTGACTATAATTTTTTTAAAGTTCTGGCAGACAGAATCCTCTTAAAAGGACGACAGGTTTTAAATAAATATTGTTTTAAATATTGTTAAAAAAATACGCTTTTAATGCATATTGAACTCAAAAGTTAAAAATATTTTTTTAAAGTAAACAACAATGAACGAAAAATATCAGAATTACTGTTTTAAGTTTATTTTAAAAATTATTATTAACTTTAAAAGCGTGTTTTATTTGGTTTTTTAAATTATATTTATTAAACCAAAGTAGTCCCCCCTTATTCAGTTCGAAAACTAGGGTATAGTCAAAATGAAATGTTTATAATGAACTAAAATCTTAATATTATTCAAAATAAAATTAGGCGTTAATTCCTATCTAATATTATTAAATAATAATAACTAAAGAGAACATAAATACAACCCTGTTATATTTATTTATGAATTTATGCAAAGGAAAACCCAAAAAGCACCTAATTTTGACCTGAATTTCGACAAATTTGTCCACTTTGGGTCCGCCAGCTTTATGGGAGTCAAAGGAAATAACTTGGAACGGGCTTTACTTAAAATATTTATTAAAGTAATTAGCACGTATCTTACACTATTCAATTATTTTAATTTTATAGAAACATAACTGATTAACATAGCGCACGAATGTGTCAGGAATTATGAATGTGATATTTTACTACGATTGTGAAATGTGAAATACATTCAATATCTTAAAATTACACATTAATTTCTTATCGCTGGGAAAGCATGAACTTAGCAAATATGAAAGATTAGAAATGTTTTTTAAACAATTTCTAAAAAATGTATTGGGAATAAGAATATGTATAAACTATTTTTCTATAATGCGATTTTGTCACCAATATCGAAAATTTTGGAAAAGATTATTGAACGTCAATTGCGGCAACATCTTGGCACTTTCGGAGTGCTTTCTGAAACACATTCTGGTTTTAGACCAGGTTATGGTTCTACAACTGCTCTATGTTGTTTAACAGATGTTCTTACATCCCTTGATGCTCACCAGAATACCTACTGCTCTGATCCTCAAAGAATTTTCAAAAGCTTTTGACTCTATCAATCAAGAGTTATTACTGGATTATATTGATGTATCAGAGATTGCTTTGGCCATTCTTCACTAATTATCTCCAGAATAGGTCACCGCGAGTCAAGATATCTGGTGAGCTTTCCGACCCTTTGCAGGTGTGCCGCATGAATCTATTTTGGGCCCCTTGCTGTATCCCATATATACTTCAGATTTATATCGCAGTTTAAAGTTCTGCAGGTATCATCTATATGCCAATGATACGCAGTTGTGCTTTCAATTTTGCACTTAGGAGGTGGCTGTGGCTTTATTATCAATGTTAAATGCGAATAATTATTGCTCAAAAATGAACGTTTTTATCGGTGGCCAGGGATTTGGGTCTGCTAGTGGATGTTAAGTCTTCGCCTTAGAGAGCATATTTCTATTACTGTTAAAAAGCCTATTCATCTTCAAGGTAAATTTATCATTCGTAAGTATTGACCAATTGGTGTACGTAAGACACTATGTGACTCCCTTGTCCTGAGTCATTTTAATTTCTGTGATGTTGTTTACGGCCCTTGTCTTTATCGCTTTACTTCTTCTAGGATTCAAAGGTTCAGAATTCCTGTTTGCTCTTTGCTCGGCGTAGGATTTATATGTTGAGTTTCTTTCACAAGATTCTAGTTTATAAGAGTCCAGCATATTTGTTTACATTTCGAACGGACATTCACAGTCTAAACCTACGCCATCGTGGTCTTCTTTCTATTCCGCGTCATTCTAGCAGCCGGTTCCGTCGATCTTTTACATACACAATGGCGTCGTGTTATAATAATATTCCCGTTAAATGGAAAAGTCCAAGTCCATTAAGTTTTCATGAGCGGATAAAGATGCATCTTCGGCATAGTTAAGTATCGTGACCAATATGGTTCGGCCATGTACCTACAACGCGTTTTATGAATAGAGCTTATAATCGTATATCTTACTTTTGTGTGTTTTTAGCACTTGCTTTTTTAGTCTACATATGTATTGCTGGGTCGAGTGAGTAGCGTCCTTTCTTCTATTTCTTCCTTGTATAGCTTTTTTTTCTTGTAACAGATATGTGAATCTCAATCTCTTATACCATTACAATTGTATATTACTACAACGTAAATTAAAATTAATCATATGGACCCTAAAAATCTCAAAAAGTATTAATTAGGGATTGTAGAGCCAATAAACTCATAACGTAATAATTACAGTCATAATACAACAATTGTAATTTTTCTACCATCACATAATCAGAAATGTTAGAATTGATATACCGAATTCCTTATTCTATCGAGAAGGTCCAAACTTATTGCTGGCATTTGCAGACGATGTCGATCTAATAGAAAACACAAGAATAAAAATGAAGGAAACTTTTACCAGGTTCGAGAAGGAAGCAGAGAAGATGGAACTACAAATAAATGAAAACAAAACTAAATATATGTAGGTACACGAGCCGCAATATTCGAACCAGAGACAGAATTGGATAGACGATCATCATCAAAGGCTACAACTTCGAGCGCGTCAGAGGATCTTGGAATAACAATAACTAAAGATAATAACAGATCACAAGAAATAAACAATAGGTTCCAAATCGAAACAGCTAACAAGAGGAACAGTAGTAATGTACGCCAGCGAAACTTGGAAAATAACAAAGGCAAACGAAGAGCGACTGCGGACTTGGGAGAGAAAAATCCTAAGGAAAATCTTTGGCCCGTTACTGGATGCTGCAACGGGACAATATAGAGTAACATCAAGAAAGAGCTATAAAAGAGTTATACGCAGACGCCAACATAGTAAAAGAAATAAAGTCTAGAAGACTCCAGTGGGCAGTCCACCACATAAGACATTCTAACAAAAGAATAGTAACACTGGTGTGGGAAGAAACCCCAACTGGACGACCTCGGTTCCGGTGGTGGGATAACATAACAAGAGACCTTAAAGCTATAGGGAACTGGATGGAGCTAGCAAAGAACAGAAAGGAATGGAAGCATGTTGTCAAATCGGCTAAAAACCACACGGGGTTGTAACGCCACGGAGTGAGTAAGTATTGAAAGTTGCTCAAATATTGCTCAAAATAAATAAGCACCAATTTAAGTACTGCTATACACGATATACACGAGTTACGGAAACCCGCTAAAATTTTACCGTTAGGGTTATCCGATCTGGACCAACATCAAGAGAATCCTTTAACATGACATGAGGATTCTACATACCAAATTTCATGGCGCTGTGACCTTCCGTTCAAGAGTTAAAGCACACACGGACGGAGGGGCACACAAGCCGATCTTATAAAGTACCGATGGTACTTAATAAAAGTGCTAAAAAATAAAAATATTAAATCTATCAATAAACGTAAGTTTGACAACCAATACAGACAACACAAATAAACACATGCCCAGCACATGCCACAATTAATTATTAAAAAACATTTTTTTTTGTAAATTCATGTGATAGTAGAAAAAATCTTGTGAGTAATTCGAACAAAAAGCCAATATAGGCAACACAAATAAACACATGCCATAATAAATTATTAAAAATCAATTTTTTTGTAATCTCATGCTATCGTAGAAAAATCTTGTGAGTAATTCGAGCAGAAAGATCTTAGCCGCTTTTGATAATGCCAATATAGCACTTTCTTCTCTTAACACACAAATAGCTCTTATAAGTACCTATGTTACGTGGTCACAATCTAGACTAATTGAAACTGCAAATTTAAAGTTTAATATAATTGTTTTAATAAGTTTTATTTTTATTAATAAATGTTTAGAGAAAAGCAATTTGTAAAATCCAATAAGCGTGAAAAAATTATTCTAATATATCAGTTAATAATAGAAAAAAATTTGATATGGTGTGACGTGTGGCAGTGTATTTAAGTTAGAAATTCTAATAAATTTTTCTTCACTTTCATTTTTTTTTCTATATCGTATTCTATCCAGTTCTATTTAATTTGTAGGTACTTAATTATTAAATTGAGGTGTTAGCATAATGAAATAAAAAAACAAATTAATAACATTTATATTGTAAACAGTATATTCCCATAAAATCAGAAAACTGCGTAATAAATAATTATTTTGCATAATCAGTATTTTTATTAACATTAATGATTCCTTTGACTGATTAGGTTAGTTTATTATATTTATTTAACTATATTTATAATATATACAGGAATAAAAACTGTACACATATAAGTTCAACTGTGATAATAAAGGTAAAGGAAAAAATAAACATGATATGAAGATAACCACTATCATAACTGATTTGAAAATTTTCTAGTAGCACACGTTGATTTTGATGTTGATATATTTCAAATCTTCCACGGCCAGGATCGTGTTCTAAATCTAAACGATAATTACATATAATAAATAAAAATATTCTAAAAATATACTTTTGTTACATTTTTCAAGGGATGATTTGTTGAATTTTGGTATTTATACATTGATTTGTAAAAATATGACCACCCAACACTCTCTGCTCTGCAGTCTGCAAATGTTGTGTGCCATTTTTTGTGAATAGTTTTAATAATTTACTTTTTCAAAAAGCTGTAAGGATTTGTTAAGATGCACAAAAATTAGCAGTTTCTCTCGTAGGTACATATTTAATATTCCTATTAGAATAATTTGACAAATTTTCGCCAAAGCCTCAAAGTAGTAGGTACTCATTATTCTGATAGTAAACTTGTTACTCTAAGGTAAAACCAATAAAAAACTCTTAAATTTTAATAAAAATAAAAGGTATTAAATCACACTGCAAAAACGTTGGATGTAAGAGATCCATCGGTTGTCGGTAGATCAAAATGAGGTAAGCTCGATACACACGTCTCGCTTTATGCTCAGTATGGACAGAAAAAGATAGTTTATTTGTCTCAGTGGCAAACGACTGTAGTTTTGTTTATTGTTATCGTTGAAAAACAAATGTAGATCAATTAAGCCCCAAAACTGGTTACCATCTATGGTAAGCAATTTCCTGCCAAGCACCGTACTTTATTATAATACTCGGAATTGGTTGGTTTCCACAATACTTCCATTGCACGGACAGCTTCGATTAATGCCTGGCTTTTTTGGTTATTCCACGCCAGGCCATACTTATTTCCCGATAAATAAGATAACTTAACCTTTAAATTTAAAAACATTTAATATGAACTGGTTTGATGAGTTTGATCACATGGATCGACACCGCGGTGTGCCTCACCTCGCAGAAATTAAATAGCAATCTTGTGCAGGGCAGGACGAGGCGAGCCAAGCATGCACGAAGGCGAGGTAGCCTCGCCGCACCTCGACTTACCTCTTGCTCAAATTTACTCCCGGCTTTATACACGTTAATATTAGAATAACGAATTGTAAAAATAATATAGGTTTTTTAAACTATTTAAAAAATTAAACGCGTTCTTCTCAAAAAGATATTTTTCAAGTTGCCTGCAGGATAATCTCCGGATATACCATCTAGATCTGAAAATTTAGGGAGCGGCGAGCAAGTGCTCTGTCGGCACTAATGCCATATATGACCCATTGAGCATCCTCCCATGTGTTTGGATATCCACACCTCAGGCTGTCATTAGACCTAGAGATTTAAAATAGGTAATGATACTCCCGAGGGAGATCTCCCTGACATCGGCTAGTGTAAGCCAGTACTCACTAAACACGGATCTTCTGATTTCAGAAAAAGCAGAGCACATATTATATGCTCTACTGTTTCCTCTTCTTGTTCGCAACCTCTGCATATGGGCGATTCTGCTAATTTCATCCGAAAGATATGTTGTTACAATTGGCAGTGACCTGTTATGATTCCCACAGCTGTTCCGAGAATTTGTCTGGTCAATACGTTAAAATGTGTCGCTTTTTCCTCGCCAGGATGAGGTAATAACTTTCTGGCCCGTCTACATTTCGTTGTTTCATCTCAGTACTGTATAATGTTTTGGTGAGAGTGCTGTTTGATAGGGTCCACGACAGCAAACATTGTTAGCTTGGTAGATGGGCGAGGGCTAACATATTTGTAGTCCGCAGACTTCCCATCTCCTTTGATCCAGCTCAGAGTGAACATGTTATTCTGGCTTGCCTTAGTTAGAGTTTGATGACATTGTAGTAGTACATACTAAACTTGAAGTGATACATGGTCTATTGAAGGTCAGTAGTGCTTGTCGGCAGTCCGTGTAAATATTTACATTCCTGCCTGTGATGTTCCTATTGAATAATTATTTTGCAGCTATGGTTCTGTCTTTGAGTTCTGACTGAACCACACTTGACAGGCCAACTATATCCCATTTTATTTTTAGACTCAAGGTTCTCGAGTTAAATTCCACATCCTACACCTTGCTGTGTTTTTGATCCATGCGTATAGGCAGGTATAAAGTTAAATAAACCTAGGTGCGTTTTATTTTTTAATTTGTATGGAATTGTATGACAATTCCCCATTTAATAAAGCGGTTGAGAAAAAGTGACTTTTATTGACTCTCTAAAGTAGAACAGTACCTTGAACTTTTTTGTATATTAAGTATGCATTATCAAATTAAAGATTAAAATCCTTAACGAGATATGGTGTCTAAAATGGAAGAAGCGAATGATTGAGGCATTGAGAGGCATTGGCTTACTTGAAACTGAGAGCAACGAAAGACAGAAAAGTCAGGGGAAGTACGTTACTAAATTTTGTGATTATTTTTCTGTCCCAACACCTCTTTCTGACCCCACATTAATAGCTTCGCTTTTATAAATTTACATTTTACCAAAAAATTATATACCTATAGTTGTAATCTTGATTATTAATTGCTTATTTTGTTTTATCTGTTTATATATTTGTTAATTATCACCAATTATTCATACATTTAATATATACACATTTACACAAACATTCACACCTATAGACATAACATAATACACTTCGAAACATTACAAACAAATCAATACAATACACACAATAATACATTCACATACTAATACACAACATACACATACATACATTCAATATAAAATACATACATCCATCACACTTACTCCACATAAATTCTCTTTCTACTCTCTCCACTCACATCAATCTATTCTAGATTTCCCTACTCATCCATACAATCAACATGCCACCAAAACGCACCACCAAAAACTCAAACAAAAATAATTTTACACACATCCCTGCTCTTCTTGATATGGAAACCTCAGCTAGCTCCACTTCCAGCTCAAGCTTCAACCAAAATTCATACACTCCAAGCACAACCTTAAATAAATCTAACATTTCTTCTACTTTAACAACATATTCAGAAACAGTTTCCAAAAAAACAAAACCCTACCCGTTCACGAAACTTTCAGTTAGCTCTCTCATCATCAAACCCCAAAACTGCAACCAATCAACAACCTCTGCCTCCTTAACTTCTTCGGAAAACACTACAGACATCACAATTCACCCCAGTTCTCAAATCCAGAGAATGATAATAAGAAACATCCCAAAAGATCACAACTCACAATCACTTCTATACAAACTCCTCAACTGTTACGAAATTGCTAGAAATAGCATTATTATGCTAAAGAGCAGAGCTTACAATAGCACTGCAGTTTTCCACACCTTCAGCACCAAAAACCCTGAAATTCTTCAAAAGAATCTTCGCCACATCACTGGTTCTCACAAAATACTAGTCATTCCTTTTACTGCCCAAAAGAAAGACCCACCGTCACTCGTCCCCCTAGAACCCCTCTCCAGTCTTTCGTCGTTAAAGGAGTGGACAAAAATATATCAAACAAAGATTTCCAAGAAATTCTCAAAGAACTCAACTTTCCCTACACCAAATGCTGGAGAATCACTTCAGCCAAAACCAAAAACCCCACCACTCTCATAAGAGTAATCACCCCCTCAGAGTCTCACTACATCAATGCCATTACCAATGGAATCCACTTCTTTGGCCTAACCCATTCGGCCGAATCTTCAAACGCAAACCCTCTTCCTCCTATCCCCAAATTCTGCACTAAGTGCAGCAAAATCGGACACTCAATTTCCGAGTGTACCGCTCCTAAAATCATCTGTCCGTCATGTGGGGCAGAACACAAACATTCGACCTGTCCAAAGGCCAACCGGCCTAAATGTCCAAATTGCGAGGGTGACCACCCCGCATTTGCTCACAAAAGGCCTAAAAGACAGGAGACCCCTTCCAAACCTTCAGAAGTTGCCCCAGTGACTCTCACAAAGCCTATTACCCCCTTAATACTGACTTCTGACATTCAACTCCAAATTCAAATAAACACTATCATTCTTATGAATGCGCTCCCCCTAGAAAGAGAATCAATAATTAAAACGATACAGACGATAATTCCCATTCTTTTTGGTTATAATCTAACCATAACAGGAAGTGGTAATGAGGCTTCCTTCTCTTACTCAAAACAAAAAAACATACAATGGAGGGAATTATCGCCACAGTAAATTGTGCGGGTCTCACCCGCAAACGCCACTCCGTGAAACATCTTCTCCTCCTAGAAAGATCCCCCATTATAGTTTCTTTGACAGACACTCTAGCAAAAAACCCTCCCAAATTCTCAGGCTACCACACCCACTCCATCCCCAAATCTGCCACAAGTCGAGGCAATGCAATACTAATAAAAAGAGGCTTATCCTACGAACCTCACACTCTTCCTCACCACCTTTCAGACCTTGACGTAATCGCTGTGAATATTATCAACAATAACATCATCACGACAATTTTCTCACTCTACAACCGACCGGCGCAAAGATTGTCTCGTCCACTTTTCACTTACATTTCATCATTACCACGAGCTATTTTAGTTGGGGACTTCAACTCCAGACATACTCAATTTGGAGATCGAAGAACCAACTTAAACGGCCGCATCTTCTCCAACCTTCTTATAGATCTTCCAATCTACAGAGTCGCCAACACAAACCCAATCTTCTTCGGACACCAAGGATCTTCGATCTCGGACCACATCGTGTGCACTAACATTTATTGGTACCAGCATCACTTCCGATCATCTTCCCCTTTTAGTTAGCACCTCAATGTTTTCGATCCCTCCTCCAAGACCCCCTTTCATTTCATTCAAAAACTTCCAAAAAGCTGACTGGATCAAATTTCAAACCACCATCTCAAACAATCTTCCCCCTGTTCCCCCCTCCTAGATCCACAAAACATCGATAACTTTGCAATCCAAATCCAAAATCTCATACAAACAGCCACAGACCAAGCTGTCCCCATCTCTCCAATCAACACCCAAGCCCGTCCCCTCCCCCCTGAAATCATGTCACTCATCCGCCGAAAAAGGCAAATTTATCGACAATACATCCGTTCCCACGACCCTATTATCAAAACAGAATGGAATCGTCTCAACGCTCTAGTAAAGCTTAGGTTAAATGCTCACAAAGAAGACCTTTGGAAACAAACCACGGCCAAACTTGATCACAGAGACGGTTCCAAATTCTGGAAAAAACTTAATGTACTAACTTGCCAAAAAACACAAAACCACTCCCACATCAAGGTACTTGGTCAAATACTTGACTCCACCGACGAAAAAGCTGAAGCTTTTCGTGCTCATCTTCAGAACGTTTTCAAAGAGCCATTTGATCCAACATTTGATCACAATTTTCTTCACAAAACCATCACAATCACAAGAGAAATCTTAGATAGCCCCAATCTTCCACTCCACAACAACCCACTTCTTGCCCCTTTTTCCATTGAAGACATCCTGACTGGATTTCTTCAAGGAAAAAACTCAGCTCCTGGCCCTGACTCGATTTCTCGCAAGACTCTAAAACAACTACCCAACACCATAGCCCCATTAATTCGAGACCTTCTCAATGCATGTCTTCTTACTTCACATTTTCTCAACCCATGGAAAACAGCAAACACAATCGTAATTCCTAAACCAGGAAAAGACCAGACTCTCACCGAATCCTACAGACCCATATCACTCATTAACGTGCTAGGCAAACTCTTTGAACTACTGCTCAAAAAGAGAATCTGGGATTACCTAGAACTAAACTCTACTATCCCACCATTTCAACATGGATTTAGACCCTTCCACTCCACACAAAACCCCATAAATGAGCTACACACATTCGCAGCAACCGCCCTCAACCAAGGCAAAGTTGCATCTGCAATATTTCTAGATGTTCAAAAAGCTTTTGATCAAGTCTGGCATGCCGGACTTATTCGAAAGTTACATAACATCGAACTTCCAATACAAATAATAAAACTTATCAACTCCTACCTTTCCGACCGAACAATTCGCGTCAAAGTAGGCCAATCTCTGTCCAACCCTTTTTCGCCACAAGCAGGAGTTCCCCAAGGCTCCATACTTTTCCCCCTTCTCTATCTTATCTACACTCACGACGTCCCAAACATCAAAAATATTCAACTTTATGCTGACGACACAGCTCTATACACGTCCGCCAAAACTACGGCTGCTCTAAACACCCAAACCCAACGTTTACTGAATAAGTATACAGACTGGTGCAGAAAATGGAGGGTATCAATCAATCCACAAAAAAAACAAACCATAATCTTTCGCCACCCTTCCTACGGCCGTAGACCAAATCAATCCTTTCACAATATCAACCTAACTCTTTGGGGTGAGAGACTCGTAGTAATGGACGAGATTGACTACTTGGGAGTGCGCTTTACGCGCACCCTCAACTGGGAATCCGAAGTCAAACGCACCCTCGATAAAATGAGGAAACGAGCCTCTCTCCCTGGAGCGTTATGTGGACGGTTTGGAAGATGTCAACCTAGCACTTTACTCCACCCTTCCCATCTCACATATATTCACACAAACTACAAAAATACTACACCAATTCCTCTTCGGTTACAGGAACTCCAACGGAGGTATGCCACCAGGCCCCTGCAAGGTCCCAACACCCGGGCTCAGGATACTCTCCGAACCCCTTGCAACGGAAGTCAAAGTGCCATCCAGAGGAAACCTCGAAGGAAACTTCCGCTTCCCCAGCTGAGGCTACTCCAAGCTGCAGGGCAGCTACTTCCAGAGGAGCTCCAGGACCATCTAGAAGAGGCCCCACTAGCTCTAAGATAATTAAAATACTCTAAATATATATTATAAATAAAAAAAAAATACATTAGGAACTAATTGTACAGAAAGTAGGCCGAGGTTTTCTGTGGTTTCTCTCGACCCAAGATCGACCTGCCTCAGTCTAGAAATAGGCTGTTTCAGGAAGAACTTGCTAAATGGTCTTTCTTAAACAGGATAAAGTTGCCACGGACAACTCCTATAATAAAAAGCAGGAAACAGTAAACTGTAGCACTACCCTGAAAAGGACACTAAGTCCTATAGCAGGGTTTAGGGAAATAAAATATATTACTTATTTAATTCTAAGAAATAATTTGTAAGCTAAACAATAAAACATTTTTAAATTTGAAAAAATTTGAATTTTCTTCACGCCAGTCTGCAAGTTTTTTCACTCAATTTCTCAACTGTTACAGATTTTAGATCGTACTCTTGTCTCTTTCCAATGGTTTTTCAAAATTTATTGATACAAAATTTGCAATTTCAGAGGAAGAAGCAATAATAAATTAAAAAATGTGATTGGTAAAACAGATCAAAACTCTGTATTTAAGATTACAAGAAACTTTTATTAAAGTATACAAAATTTCTCTATGACTATTTTCATACATATCTGAATTATTAAACTTAATGAGACTTTTCAGAAATACATGTACATACCTATTATCAACAAAAGTACAGGTGTAGAATAAAAATATTACTCAGCACCCGTTTCAAACCACCACATCTTTTCATGAAACATTTAACAAATACCATACCAAATGTTAGGACGATAACTTAAAGTTTGATTTGAAATTTCTGCTTCCAAAAGATCATTTGATATAAACTAAAAGTTTTTATTTATTTTATTTATAAAATAAATAAAAAAATTTACATCTAACTAAACTGAAAGTCATCGTGCTGGTTATGACTAAAAATAGTTTACAGATTTTTGGACATTTAAGAAGCTAATAATATATTATACATCAATGACTAAAATATAAAAATTATAAATTGGACGTACATCAGTTTTAAGTAATGAATATCAGACAGATTGATCACTTTGGTTGGTAAAAAATTTAACATTCAATATCAACTACATGGGTGTGGTTTTATATTATATCTTATATTTTAAATATTGATTATATATCACGATGGCCTCCAGTGAAACCCGTATATTTTATTATAAAAATAAAGCTTTTATATGAACATAATGTAAAAAAATAAATTTTAAATTGTATGTGGTTGTTTTGATTAATAAATTTCAAAAAACAGGACTGAAAGTTGGTAGAGATAATTAATAAAATTCTACCGTAAAACTGTTTTTTTCTAATTTTGTTTTAAATTTTACGTTTAATGTATATGTATCTACTTCAAAATACACAATTTAAAATGAAAATAATATTTACAAATAAAGTTGCATCAAAAAAATATTCTAACCAGGAATTTTTAATTTGTGATAATAATAAACAATAAAAATGATTAACTAAAAATAGTTAACTAAAAATAGTTTTGAGAATGTTTAAATTTGCATGTTAACCCAACTTCATTATTAATTTAAAAATTATATATAGTATTAAAATATCTAAGGCCACAATACTGGGATTTATATGAGTCTTTCCAACAGTAATTATTTTAAACTGAACTCTTTACAAAAAATTTAAAGTCTTCATGCCATGTATTTAATTCTACAAATAGTAAAAAAAAATACTAAGAAATCAAATTTATAAAGAAATTAACATAAAAGTTATTATATATTTAAGATTATCCGTTATGATAAACTTCTTTAAACAATAGCTGAGATACTAAAGAAAGTCTCTCACCATTTTTAATATGTATTAAAAACATCTTTATTTACAGAATAGTCTAGATAAATGATTCAGACAAATAAAAAGGCCAATATTTCCTTAAACCTTGTTAAAAACAGACAAATTGTTTAATAAAATTGGAGATCGGTTAACTAACGTTATCTCCACAATCCCCGTATATTACACGTTGTTATATTTATGTATTTTAACACGTATTGTTATTCAAAATCTTAATTTTGAATGTTTTATTACTTTTTGTTTCTAGAATTTAAACAAATAGAATTAAATTGTATTTATTTACTAAAAAAGGGTTTATGTTGTTGAACTTAAGGTTCCCAAATTCATTATCTATTAAAAACAAAAAATAACATATTTTTAGCATTAAACAAAACAAAAATCCTACTGTTGTCAACAAAATAACCACATACAACCAAACTATTTACAACATTAAATCAAATAAATATGTTTCACTGTATGAGTTCCAATTCAATAGGTTATCTATTGAAACTTGGATGACCAAAAAATTGACTTTTTTGCTGAGGAATTTTATAGTCAAAAACCCACGTAAGAAAAAAGCTAAACCAAAACTGCCTACCAAAGAATATGTATAAAGTACATTGGTGGTTTATTCAAAATAATAATAAGAACTTAAGAAATCCTAATATAAAAGAATTACAAATTATATTTGTTGCATTCTACCTAACCCACAGGAAATATTAAAGCGGAAAGAAACTATAATATTTCCCTAATACTAGTATCTAATTAAGAGTTAGATAAAATTATGATAAAGATGGTATAATATACTGATAAATATTAAAACTAAGGGTAAAAATAAAACGAACCGCCAACAATATTTCGTTTTTTTAAACATGTATGTACTTTAAAATTACTTTTTAAGCTCAATTAAATAAAAAAGTAGCAAGTACAAGTTGACCTGTATATATATATATATATATATATATATATATATATATATGAAATAAATTTTATCGAATCTAAATAAATTATCACAATAATCTAAAGCAAAAAAATGACTATCAACAACTCACAATCACGCAAGTTTGATATTAAAGGAAATAAGGCACCAATAGATATCTAATTCTGATTTTATGTAAGTATTCAACCCTATTAGTTATCGTACTAATGAAAGATTTTTTTCTGAACCACTAGACTAGAGCGATAATATGAAAACGCTTTATAAAAATATATGAAAAAATAGCTCACAACCAATCGTACAGACAAATCTAAAACTCAAAATCTGATTTCCGGATCAGTGTCAAAAGAAATAATTATTGTTACAGCTGAAACTCATTTCAAAAAATAAAAAATGTAATATTTAAAGAAATGTCCAAATGACTGACTGAGATGAACGATAGTCTACCATTACATGCAAATAAGCTCGAAAAACATAAAAGTAAACACATAACTAGTTACATTTTTTAAAGCGTTAACAATTTATTTATTACTTATATTTCTTACTATTGGAAGTTAATAGAATAATATAGTAATTTTAATAATAAAACATAACGACTGCAACACTTTTATCCGAGGTCAACTTTTTTTGAAAAAAAAAAATTAAGACCCATAAACGTGATATGTTACTACTACAGTGTTCAAAAAACTACGTGGTAATACTGATAGAATGCAATACGAATATAAACTTGTTTTTTAAGTTTCAATAATATAAAAGATATAAACAAATGGTAAAACATAGTGTAGTCATGTATTTAGAAATAGTTACTTTAATTATTGTGTTCGTTAAAACTGAATAGAAATTAATATCACTGCTTGAAACAGTACTAGTAGATCCTTTCAGGCAAGGCAATATATAAAGAAGTATACCAATATTTTATTTCATACTGTCTACTGTCCATAAAATACGACAAAGCGTTACAAGAAACACACATTTCTTGACTCTGATCACTGTGCCCACTTTACTTCTATATACATGTATAAAGTTAGATTTGACTTTTAGGTAAAATTTATTGACGTCTAATAGAATCCCCACTCCTTACAAAATTCAAAGTGCAGCGACTACATGAACTGGAAGCAAATTAACCAAATAGACTTGCGATACTTGAGTCGGGGTGGTACAAGTGAGTATAGCCAGCTACACTCCGTACTTAGGTTTGAGAAATGGGTGTATGTGTTGCTGGTTACTGAAAACGGTACAGGAGATTCTTATGAACCGGTTTGTAAAGTACAGTATGAAACAAAAGTGATAAGATTCAAGTATTTAAAGGGAAACATAATTCAAATTACAACATAATATTTTTTTAAGAAAGTATGATGCTTTTATCACCAGCAAAACTTAAAATAGATTTGTAATAATTGCAGATTAGTTTTATACGTAGTTTGTAAGAGATGAACGATAAATAAACATCAAAAATTAAGTCATAGGTACACACAAAAACAAAATAACAGAAATAGAAATAAAGCATCCTATACTATAGTTATTCCTTTGCTAATTATCACAGCCTCTCTTTCATACTTCATGCACGCCCAGTACAATAATAAACAGTCCAGATCACAGTGTTTCACTATCAGATGCAAAGGCACTGGCCGTCAATTGGTCTCGTAACTGGTCAGTAGAGCAGCATCAACAGGCTCCAAGCAACTAGGACAAGTAAGACTCCTCATCAACCAATCATCAATGCATGTCATATGATAAGTATGCATGCAAGGAAGATAGCGTAATGCATCACCTACTAGAAATTCTCCCATACAAATTACACATTCCCTAGCCTTTTTACATCCATCATAAGTCCCTGTTGGAAGATGTTGTATTAAACCAATTCTTTTGGCAATCTTCACCTGTTCCTCCTCAGTTAATTGTGTAACTGATCTGGTTACACTAGGAGAAGGATGATAAACAGGAGAAGCTGCCTGGATTGGCAGTGTTTCCTATCGAAATAAATAAATTGTTATTGATCAGACAAAGAAACAGCTGATTGTAATGATGACTTACCTGATAAGCTGGAGGTCCCAGCTGTTCAGTAGATGATTCTCTAACACTATCGCTACCTCTCAACAAGGAAATATCATCAGTAGTTGATCTTTTCAAACAGTTACCCATGATTGTGCTTGTCATACGATTAAGTCGTATTTATAATAATCATTAACGTCATATTTACCAGAATTTCTACGAGACCATATTTTTCTATACATGTGTATACTCTAAAGTTTTAATTATTGCAGTTAAGATCGTTGTTTTTGTGTTTAAACGTAAGATAACATGAATGCAAAAAAATATTGACACTTAAATAGTTAACAATAAAATACAAAGTGATTATTTTCTTTCTCTAATTTTCGAGATGTCAAAGTCAAAAAACAATCAAATACTTGACATGGCGACATCTGTCATAAAATTTATTAATTATCCACAAATTTTTCATTTCTCCTATTTATTTAAATTGCCCCAGCCGAATTGATTTCAATAAATATTTAATTCTTTTTAATCTAGCTTTTTTTAAAATTAGATTTAAATTAGATCTTTCGTAAAGAGAAAAAGAGAAATTCCCTGATTTAAATCACATTATCAGCTGTTTCAGTTGTATCACGGAACCATCTGATTAGTTGACGTTTAATAAGTAAACAAAAACCTAAAACGTCGATACATAAAAAGTATTAATACATATTATTTTTTTAATTTTAATTTTTACGATTCCCTAATGAAGTAACGAAATAATGGCTTGGCTACAAAATTTAGCTGGTAAAGCTGAAGATTTATTAAATAAAATAGATCAAAATGCTGCGACTGTATTAAATGAATCCAGTTCTAAGTCAATCGAAAACGAGTAAGTTATTAGTATGTTTCTTATAATGTTAATATCTGGAAATTTTACAGAACACAGATTCAAGATACTTTAAATTTAGCAAATCAAATTAAAGAGTACGATGTAAATAGCAAAGTTAAAAGTGTTGCAACTAATCGTTCTTCAAGTTCTAATGCTTCTCCAGTAATAGAAAGAAGTCCTGTATTAGAAAAGAAACAAGATATTACACATGAAAGTTCATCCCCTAGTTTCAGTGAGCCACGACAGTTTAATCGTATGTTCTGAACAAAACAAAAATTTGTTTTTATGTCAACCTTACTTATTTCTAGGTAATATATTAGATAATGACAGTAATATGGATGAATCTATAAGAAGTTCAATGAAAAGTGACAAGTTATCATCATCAAGTTCTATTAATAATAGGTAATACACAAATATACAAGTATTGTCTACACTTTAAATTTAGCTTTATTTTTGCAGAAGAAACACAATTACTTAATGAAAAAATAGCTAAGTTAGAGGTAGACAACCAAGACATTAATAAACAGCTGTTAAACATGCAACATCTTTATTCTGCATTAAGACAAGAAAATTCAAATCTTCAGTTTCAAATAGAACGGGCGAATGAGCAAGTTGCTGAAGCTCAAATAGAAAAAGATCAATACATTGCAAGGGCTCAGAGAATTTTACATGAAAAAGAAAAGTTAATTTCGCTGAAACAAGAAAATACTACTGAAGATATTTTTGGAACTTATAACGAAGAATTGAAGTAATGATATAATAATTAGATTAATTTGAATTAATTGAACTTTTGTAGGAAAGAATTAGAATTTCATCAGGCTAAGTCTGAGGAACTTAATCAAAAAAACGTTCAACTTTTAAAAGAAATCCAATCCTTACAAATGCAACATCAGGTTATTCAAAACGGTCTACAATCTACAAATCAAAGTTTGGAGCAAACTTTAATGAATGAAAAGAAAATAAGAGCAGCGGTAGAAGAAGATTGTATTCAAAAAAATAATGTATGTTCATATTATTATTATGATTTGACACTGACATTCTGACATATGTATTGCTAACTTATTTTAAATCACATTGTAGGAACTATTTAAAGCTCTTCAAAAAATACATGGATTGGAAGAAACATTAAAAGCTAAAATTAATGAAGTAAACTTTTTACAAGATACTGTAAAAACTAAAAGAAACATTGTTATTAATGAAGACGTCGAATCTAGAATCAAATCTTTAACTCAAACTTTGATGTTAAAACAACATAATTTGGAAACTGTAACAACAGAGAGAAATGCTTTAAAATTACAAATGGAAAAATTGGAGGTGTGCTATTTTTATTTATTGTTTTTGCAATATATAATTTTTTTCTTTTTTAGGATGAGTATAAAAAAAATTTAGCACAAATAAATAAATCCCAAGCAAAAGTCATTAACATCATAGAACCAGATGGTAAGATATAATAAGAAATTAAAACTTATGCAGTTCCCTTAATTTTTGAACCTAATATATTTAAACTAGCAAAGATTTTCATCAAATTTGGTATATGGGCTGGGTGTCATGGTAGAGGGGGGACGATAAAGGAAACTAGCTAGGTTTCATTTCATCCTTCGGTTGTCTTGACAATCGGTTTATTAGTAACAAACTGTTTAATATTGAATTTCGAAACATATTTCTAGATGGGCTAATCAGATCTTTAGACTTAGAGTACTTTGCGTCAAAATCAACGAAGCTATTTCTAGGATAGTAATAATATTATTCTTAGATCCCAAACCAGATCGAAATGTTGAGAGGGCATTTGACCTACCTGTAGATTTCTTAAAAATTAAAGACTTTGGACGCTATCACGTTTGAGTGGAACAACTGACCACAACGGAAAAAAGAATGTTTCAATGAGGAAGATGGTCTTTTTTGATAAAATAGTTTTGTATTGCATATTGTTAATTTAGAAGTTAACGAATAAAAAATCATCAACACATTGTTTGACAAAAAAATGGGTCTGGAAAGTGAAAAATTTCAGTTTTTAGAAAATTTCACAACCTCTTGATGATATTAAAATGTACGGCGTTTGTACCATTAATTTTCTTTTTCTATTTTGAGGTGAGGAATTATTTCAGAGTCTAGCGCTTTTAGTATTTCTGCAACTATGCTGTCATTGCTAGCTGACTTGTTCTTTATTTGGGATATCTCCTTCGCTTTTGAGGGAACATAGTTTCTTGTGAATAGACCCATAGAGTTCTTTTGTGGCCTTGAAGAAGTGACGAGAATCGTGAGAGTCTGCGGACGTCTCGATTTCATTTGCTTTGTCTTTCCACCAACTCGTATTTCCCTTTGGTCATCATTCTTAATCCTGGCAAATTTTTGAAGAGCATTTAAGTTATTGGGATTATTTATAGTGGATTGGAATACACGACGCTTGCGTTCTAAAATTTCCTCGATTTGAACACGGTTTTTATTATACCAATCCTCTACTTTCTTCCCTTGATGCACACCAATAGCGATTTCGCTTGACTTCAAGATGCTATCCCTTAGTTCATTCCATTACATATTAGGGTCTGTGCGACTGGCTTCTTCCATAGTAGAGAGTAAGCTTTCCCGAGAGGCTGCTTTCAACTGTTCTCTAATCGTTGAATTGGTGAGCTTCTCGGTTCTAAAATGAAGTTTTTTTTTGTGTTGCCTAATTTCTTTGGTTGATGTATATTTTGGAAGCACAATTTTAATTTAGCTGTTACGATTCGATGGTCTGACCAGCACTCAACATCTATACAAGCTTTTGTAACAAGGACTTCGCTTATGTTTCTTGTGGGAACAATGGTATCATTTGTTAACATTTATAAAGAAGAAAATTTTGAAGAGACGGCAGTTGATTGGAGGTGCCGTCTAATAAGAGATTTTCGCGCTTACCCTAATATGGATGGCTGCGTGTTAATTAAGCTGAGACAGGTACGCTGCAGACGCAGCAACAGAGAAATTATCCGATGACATGAAATAGATCGCGACGACCGGACTTCTTCCATTGCGTAAGCATCCATTAAGGTGCCATTTGTTACAACCGTTGGAGCTGGTTGTGGACTAGTTATACCACTCATATTCAGTCGTCAGAGCCTCGTTTGAATAGGGTAGACCAACTAGTAGGTGAGGTTGACTGTTGGATAGGAGAGACTATGGGTTAGACCACAATTTGCTCATCAGTATCCCATTACTACCTATGTTCAACTCAAAAGTGACGGCATAGTGCCTAAAGTCTTTGTTAAATGCTTTACTTTACGTCACCAGGTGATTCAAATGACCCTCAAAATTTCGACTCCCATCTGGGAGTACCACGGGAGTCTGTATTGGGGCCCTTGATTTTGTTGTTAGTTATTAATTATTTATCTAACCATTTTGATGTTCTTGATACCTTTCTGGCGCCTTGGCACATCACATACACATAAGGAACTGCAATCGATTTGTAATAATTTTTTAACTCGTTTTAACAGGAGGTGTCGAGATTATAGGCTAAGAATATTAAAACACTAAATGTAAATAAAATTATTTATACCATAACTTTGTAAGTTCGACCATCATTGTGTATCTGAAGAAGCTATAATATAGCGAAACGCGTTATACAGTAAATAATAAAAATTGTGAAAATCATAATACATTTAGTGTTTTAATTTTTAATATTCTGTGAATATGGATTTTCATCAAGTAACGACTAAGAATATTCAAGATTAAAAGCTAATTTTAAATGTCGAAAAAACAAAATTATTATATTTTAATCAGTTAGGTACTGCAAGTCCTGTACTTCATTTAGGTTTTAATGATGTATTACTATTTCTCAAACAATACAAAATTCCTAGCTTTCCATCTTGATTAGAAATGCTCAGTAAGTCCTTCCATGCATTATCTCGTATAAGAAACACCATGTCACTCTTTACTTTGCTAAATGTATACTATAGAATTATTCATTGTAAACTTTCCTACAAGATTGTCTTGAGGGAGAATTTAGTCAATACCGACAGAATCTTCACAACAACAAACGAATAATACTTATAATGTTTGTGATTAGCCCTCTTGAGAGCTGCAAGCCCATTTTTATTAAAAATATATATATTTTTTAAGTTTTTCCTGTAATTATATCTTTAAAATATTATCACATTTCTTTGGTTATTATTATCATATTCTCTTGACACTATTCATTCACATGAAAAAAAAACTTATTTTTATGATCATCCGACCCCAATATACAGAACAATGAAAATACATTCAAAAAATCCATCAAAAGTTTATTGCTAATCAAATGTAAGAGAATTTAATGGTAATAATATCATCTAAACGTTTATGAGACCTTTAATTATTAGTATGTCTTTTGTCTGCTTTGTACAACGAATGACTTTTCCTACACATTGTATAAAGGATCAATAAATATTAGTATTATATATTTAAAATAAATAGACATATTTTAATATTGCAATAATTTTTGTTATGATTATAGATTCAGTTCCCGTTCCAAAATTTATAAGGGTATCCCCATTTGACGCTGGAGTAACTCGTCGAGTAAAGCATGCTTATTCAACACTTGATGCAGTAAGTATCAGAACTGGAATTTTTTTGAGAAGGTACCCTGCAGCTAGAGTGTTTGTATTTTGTTACATGGTAAGTATTACTCATTGTTGTGTATTACGCGTAATAATAAAAGTATTGTTTTAGTGTATCTAGATACATAATTATAACTTAAATCAATGTTTTAAAAATGGGTAAATATTTACTATCTTTTCTCTTATTAAAAATGTGCTAAGAGCTTTATAATGCACAAAACGTAATTATTTTATACGTCCTGACAGTCATTTTTCAAACGTATAGAGTATATAGATCAACAACACCTCAAGAGATAGTAAATATAAAAGACTATTTTAATATATTTGTACAAAGAATGCTTGTTTTTATAGTCTTTCTTTTTTTAGATTTTATTGCATATTTGGGTGCTCGTTATTCTTTGTTTATATGCTCCAAGCAATCGATAGGTTAAGAGATTAAAAAAATTGTTAAAAAGTAAAAGTTTATTTTTTTTAATAAAATATACTCTATACATATTATTTGTTCTTTAAACCTAAATAATTATTTATTTGCTTTAAGATTATTTAATTCATTTAATATTAAAGCAATGTTGTACCTTAATTTATGGAATGTCCTTGGATCTAATTCTATAATATATTTAGTACCATCTTTTTTTCTAAATGAGAACAGTACGAAGTTTGGAACTTTTTTTGCTAAAGCACTAAAATACAATAAATATGATAAACTCAACAATTTGAACAATTTCTATGATAATAAACAAGTCAAAATTGTAACTTACACACAATTTCGAATTACTACTTCCAAGTTAGTATTAATTACTCAACGAAGAATAAAATTAGAATTTGTTACAAAAAACAACTATCAAACGCTGGTAAAATAATATGTAAAACTAATAGAATCAGTAATTAGACAAAGAAATGAAATTAAGGAGAAATTGAAAAACTGTCACATCCAACAAGACTCTAACTTACAATCGTTCCTATAGTCGTTATAGCTTTAAGGGTAAATTCACACTGTAATGGTTCGTTCTTGGTCCGATCTTGGTTTGGTAAGATATTATTAAACGCGAAACAATGTATGTATTCATATTATCCTTAAAGTAGTTGTCGTGGTTAGAGCATACCGTCAGAAAGTTATAAATTTTTGTATACTTATTAACGACACGATAATACAATTACCCTGAAAATTTGAAGTCGATCCGCTGTATAGAATCCGAGATAAACTTAATTAAAAAATCGATAATTAACATTGGGTATATAAGATCTCTGTAGTTCTGAACCAGTTTGGTATTTATAAAAAAAGAACTAACTGTCAGAAACTTCCCAAAAACTCAGTCTTTTAATACATTTATTATGACTTAAAAAAAAATTGACCGTCTAATAACGGTTCAAAGTTTAACAATTATATAAAAATATACATTCACATGAATACTATATGGGTTAGGGCTCCACGGGTACAGACTAGTGTAAAAATTATAGATCACTTATCTACAAGCTAGTATACTTTTGTAGCGCGTATAATCTATAATTTTCTGACAATACTGTACCACGACAACTACCTTAACAGTCAAATTCCGATTCAATCACGCTTCAGCAACGATCCGTCTCAAAGAATATTTGACTGATCGAACTTGAAAGGGCATTAAATAGGAATTGTCATTGGATATAGTCCTTAGTGCAATCGATGGCTCAAAAATCATGAACTTTTGAAAAAACAACGAAATATCACTACTAAATCAAAATAATGTTTAGTAATGATAACTTTATACTACAAAAAGTGTTCTTTTGTTTATTAAATAAAATATTACTTATATATTTTTCAAATGAATTACAAACACCTTATTATAATGATAATAATTATACAAAGAGAATTCGGGATTAGGTTGGAAACTGAAACGTGACTGAAAACAGATTGTATAATACGAATATAATAAAACTTTACCAGACCGAGATCGGACCGGGAACGTACTTAGATCAACTTTATAGTGTGGATCAACCCTAAATGGTTTGACCACGAATGATCCTATCAGTTTGTTAGCATTTTTGATATGTTGATTAAACCTCTGTTTTCCATGTATAAATATTTCACAGCACCAAAAGAACATTACATACCATTAAATCACTTAAAAACTATTAACAATAAAAATTCGCCCTCCGAAAACTAGGAAGAATAACATCAAGACGCAAATCCATGTCATTAAAGGTCTCACCAATGAAGCATGCAAGCCATAATTATTTTGCTTGTACTCCAAGTACAATAGGTTATTAGATCTTGTTCGATGAACGTTGGAAAGAAGATAACTGCAATTAATACCTCCGTTTATAAGTTTGTACAGGAAACACATATAAGCATGAAGCCTTCTTTCTTACAATGAAGATAAGTTGAGAGCTTCATTGTAATCCGTTAAAGGCACAGGAACGGAGAAACCTCCTCTGGGCAGCTCCAAGCTCTGTGATATGTGTAACATACTGAGGGACCGAACCGGGCTTGCATACTCCAATATGGAGCGCACAAAAAACTACAAAATTTTATAAACTTGACATGAAAGGTCCCTATCAAACCTTATCACAAAACCCAAGCTCCTACTTGCACGTTCCCGATATGATTGTTTAATAATAGCTTACTGTCTAAAATTACTTCCAAATCAATCTCTTAAGAATCACACCATCGACTAGATATCTCAGTTTAGTAAAAGCAATACAGCTACCATTCCCCTTATTTAAGCTCACATAAGAGTGAAAATCTATCAAAGAAACCACTTCATGAGGAACAATTTGCCATCAACCTGGTAAATCTACAATAGATACTTTTGACTATCTCGTAAGAGAACTTGAAAAGGCTATTTCACACAAAGGAAGTGGCTTTATGTACTCTTTTAGATATAGAGGGAGCATTATCGCTGCAGTAAAAAAGTGTGTAGGACCTATCATAATCAAATGGTACAATATATGCTAAACACTAGGAATATAGTTACTACCACAAAAGCACTAAAAGGCTGTCCTCAAGGAGGAATTTTATCGTCTTTACTGTGGTCAATAGTAGTTGACGATCTCATAGCTAGGCTTAAAAGAGTAGGTTTAGATGCGCTAGGTGTTGCTGATGATTTAGTTATTGTGGTAAGAGGTAAATATGACAGTATATATTGCTGACCACATGCCAAAATGCCTTAAACCTTATAACTACTTGGTGTTTAAAGGAAGGACTTTTAGTCTGGACCTGCCGTGTTTTTTTTTGGAAAAAGTAAGTTCTTAAACCTAAAATAATCTATTGGTCATATCTAACGGTTGTCACCTATGCTGTACTGGTTTGGTTCAAGAAAACAACGCAATAATAGAGTTGCAAAAGGTGCGTAAAGACTCGCTTGTATAGGGATCACAGGCGCAATGAGATTGTGTCCCACTGCGGCCTTGGAGGTAATTCTAGACCTTCCCCCTTCTTGCATTTACATTTAAAGAATATTGCTCTGGAAAGTGTCCGGCGGTCTTACAGAACATCTTGGAATTCTAAGGGCCAGAGCAACTCAATTTATGAAGATACCTGCATATGCAGACATTGTTTCCAAAACGAGATTTTGACCTCACACTAAATGTTAGTAACACAAAACAAAATCGCTCAACTTACAAAAGAAGCTTTCACTTATTATATTGATAGAAGTGATAGGTCTAAAACAACAAAAGGATTAGGTACAGGGGTTACAGGTCCTAACTTTAGGCTCTCTATAGCCCTGTGAAATACCCTTACAATCTTCCAACAGTTTTTAGCAATAGACTTCTGTGTCCAAAAGAGCATTAAAAAACGCCTCAATTCAGCCAGAATATTTATTACCTTCGATAGCCAAGCTTTAAAGGCTCTACAATCTACCACGTTCGAATCCAAAACAGCCTGGAACTGCAAATAGTCTTTTAAACAACCATCTAAACATAACAAAGTAACTTTGCTGTGGTCAACAGGTCATAAAAGGATTTTCGGAAACGAGATTGCTGATACTGTTTCAAAAGAAGGAGTTAATAGTCGCGTTATAGGACTTGAACCTTTCTGTGGCATCATCTCAAAATGTCGGATCTCTGTTAAATGGGCAAATTTTGACAGTGGAAAATGCAGATTCTGTGAGTATGCAGATGAAACGGCTGAGCTTATCTGTAACTGAAGAGTAATTGATCGCAAAGGACATAAATATCTGCCTGATCAGGTGACAAACGTCCATCCTAATCAGATAATGTACGTTCTTAAAAGTGTAGACATTATGGACTCATAATTAGGTGTTAGGTCTTTTAGGTCGCAGTGCAGTAAGGTCATCTGAGCCAATCTACCCTATTAAAATCTACAATTTATACTCTATATAAAGAAAACCGTGTTCTAAATTGGTATTGGGAAGGTTTTTTTTTAATTTGATCCCTACCAAACTCTGATAGTATTAAAAAATTTAAAGTAACTGCTTTCTTTAATGATATTCTTTGTGTTATTTGCTTATTCCCATGGGCATAAAAGTTAGGCGCAGTATGCACTCCTGACTGTATAGATAAAACGCATTACCAGTCTTTTAATGTAATAATTGTTATTCCAAACGTACCTTTGACTTAAACTTATATCAATTTTCCATTTGAATGAAGATAGTCGAGCAAACTGTGACCTATTAGTTTTTCTTAAATTATCTATAATTTCTTCTCTATTTCCTAAAAATGGCAACTCTTCTATAAATTCGGAATCGAATCCCATCTCCACTAATTTTTGATTATACTCATTATCACTGCTATGTAAAAACAGTCCAATTAAACTGATGTATATCCCTAAAACTTCAAAAAGAACTTCCTTTGAAACTTTTGCATCTCTGGATAAATTATTAATAACTTTTGAACGATCCTGTATTGTAGGTAAATAAGAAGCCAATGCCACTAAAATTTTATCATAAATGAAAAGAATTAATAGAATTATATACCTATATACATTTTAAAACTTTGTTTCGATACTCGTTTGGAAATTTCGTAATTAAACTGATGCTGGACTTTGATACCTCGTAATTACTCATTTTTTTAAAAATATGGCACAATAATAAATACATACAAAAATGTTAGAACTTCATTTGAAAAAAATTTTGATAAATGAAAACAAAACTTTCGACATATGTAACATAACCTTTACTACAACCCTACAACCTACTTCCTTCTTCTTCTTTTTTAATGGCTTCTGATTTTCTGATCGACTAGTACAGTTGGCCACTCATATTACTATTTTATCCAACAAAATAATTTATTCAGTGTGAAATTTATAAAAACAATTTCTGTCTTTGTTCAAGCAAAAAAAAAAACATTACATATCTCGCATTTTATAAAACTTTTTGCACCACAGGGATATCTTTGTCTTTCACTGGACCACTAAGGAAGCTGACTATATCCATCTGTTCGGATGGTGGACCGCTTCTTTTCTAGTTTTGTAAATATTCCATATGTCCACTCGGACGACCCCTTTTTGTAGTAAACCAAGTTTTATTTGCACAAACACTCTGCCATTTTGAAATCAGCCAAAGCTAAATTATCATTACGCTCATTGTCACTTCTTCTACAAAGAATCCATGCATTGAAAGTCATCAAATCAATAATATAGAAAAATATACGTATATATCAGCATCGAATCCAGAAGATCTACTCCTCCCATATACTTGTTGTAAATCGTCACAGCTTATCCTTTTTGGAAAATCGTTTAACCTCCACTGTTGGCATACTTCCAGCATATGTGGATAAAATGTTTACTAATTTGTTGTCGTACCATGTAACAACAGATATTCGTGTACCATCAATGGTGGCGATTTTCTCTACCATAGCTCCACTTCCTTTCTTTTTTAGTTCAACCTCTTTTGGCATGTTACTATTCGGCACTCTGTTTATTCTAACTGTTGCTAGAGTAATAAGTAAAATGTTACTCTGAGGTGGTAACATACCCTGTTTTGTTAGATAAATTTGCAATGGGACACTTTTGAACCAATTATCAAAAAAAAATAATTGTGATTTATATGTTTTAGTACTGTTTGTGTTAGACGAAGAACCAAGTTTGAACTCACGCCCAGATCAGGAAAACCATTGGGTAGAACATTAGTTTGGCTTCCAGCAAAAATTTTCTTAATCGTAGGAAAATCCGTTAAGAACAAAAGTCTTATATCCCCATTTATGGGATTTTTGCGGATTAAATTGCTTCATGAACGAACGCGCTTTTATGGGACTAATCTACTCATCTATATATATATATATATATATATATATATATGTTCCTAAAACGCAAGAAACAGCGCCTGTTTTCGACCTAAATCGCATGAAAGCGCTGACGACTGCATGAAATTGCGACCGCCCATGCATGGGAGTGTGACCTTGTAGAAATATCTAGTGGTAGAAACAGCGACAGAGTCGGACCTCAAAATTAGTAAATTGGTGTGTGGTGTAAACCTGTCTTTTGTGATTAGATGCCGTGATCGTTTAGTTTCGTAATTCTTTTCATTCATAGATAGATGGTGCCAGCAGTATAATTCTTTATTTATGCCGAAACAGTGTTAGTGGTTGTCTACTGTATCTAGCATTTGACTTTAATTACTATGAATAAAATTATTTAGCAACAGAAAAATAACTTAATTTCAAATGTTAAAAAAATAAGTTTTATTTCTAAAGGATCCGGCAAAAGAAAAGTTACAGTAGTTATTGAAAATACAAAAAAATAAAAACGGAAAAACAAATAAACTTACTAATTGCACATTTTATAATAAAAAAAAAGTCAATTATACAGGGTGAGTTATAAAATATAAACAAATTTTACTGGTATTTAAACATAAAAAGTAGCAATAAAATACAAATATGTATGTAATTTAAAATTAGCAATTGAAAATTTAACAATTTTTGTTCTAAAACAAAAGTAAAAAACATGGTGACCAACGCTAAGTTTCTATCAGGGAACTCGAAATGCAAAAAATTTTCTTATGTAGTGAAAAACAACTTCTTAAAATTCTATTAATGACATGAAATTACAAATCTAAAATAGAACTGAATGTAGAACATTTAAAAAAACGTTTTATTTATACAGGGTTTCCAACAATAGGAAAGTTAAAGTAGTTATAAAAAATAAAAAAAAAAAAAATATTCTTACTTATTGCATCTTATAAAGTAAAAAAAAAATATAATTTATACAGGGCAATTTATAAAATATCAACAAATTTTACTATAAGTTCAAAAGATAGAATGATCACGTGAATAGCACGCACTCTTTGAATATTACTATCCCCAACCAACGTCACAGGTTCGATTTGCACCACTCAACAAAAAAGTACCCACCCTCGATGGAGAGAAACTTGAATATTTAATACTGTTAACAGTTTATTTTTTGTTTTTCAAATAATAATAAAAGTACGGTAGTTATAATATACTTATACTAGTTTTTACCCGCGGCTTTGCCCTCGTGGAATTGGGACATCCACAAATGATTTAGTGACTGTCTATTTTCCACATAAAAATTTAATTTTAATCATTCTGTAGGTATATCTTTAGTAAAATAGGTCTGGCCTAACTACTTTTAATTTTTTTTATTTAAAATTTATTGATGTACAGTATAATAATAGTCGAGGCAACGAAGCACTAAAAAGGTCAAATATAGGAAATCTTTTAGGATAGGACAAATCGGAATGCGGTTTTTTGCATGTGCTTTATAAAATTATTTATACCATTCTTTCCTACTTTCTACTTAGTACAAACCAGAAGTTGCATTGCTGTAGCCAAAAATGCTTTCAAGAAATGCATTTTTTGAGGAATTTTTGGGCAAATTTAATAACTTTGTAAATAAGAGTCAGAATTAGCCCAAGTTAGGTAACCAGGTGGTTTTGAGGTGGCTGATCACGATTATGATGTGTTAATTGACCCCCCGAACACCTGGAGCTCAGGAACGTCGACGAACGTCATCTCCGGGCGACTATCCTGAACTTCATGCGAGGAAGGAGAGAAAATCGAGACCACAGGGTTTTTTGGGTCGCTGAATTTAAATATGGCTCCAGCAAACACCACACTGACACCTGGTCTGCCCTAGCCTGGATGCGGACGTCATCTTTAAGAATTTTTCTGGAAATAGTGACAAAAACGAACCGAAATTCATTATGGGGGCATTTTTTGTGCGCTGAATCCAAATTTCATGTGGAAAACGACTCCCCGAACACCTGGTGCGCCCTAACTCCTTACTTGGCTCTGAAAGTCATCCCCGAGGTTTTCCCATACACAACTGAAAAATAGGAACCGACAATCGTTACTGGGGGTTTCTTGGGGCGCTGAAGTCAAATATGTTTCCGGCGAACACACCACGGACACCTGGTGCGCCCTTACCTGGCTCTGGATGTCATCACCGAAGTTTTTCCAGACAAAATTGAAAAAGACTAACCGACAATCGTTACGTGAGGTTTCTTTGGGCGCTGAATTCAAATATGACATCGACGAACACTAAAAGATATTCAGTTGACAACGTTATTGTGGCAGAGACAGAGGCTTTAGATAAGGGAGATGTTACCCGTATGAGTACATTTGTCGATGACGAAAACAATGAGCAGACTATGGATGTGTCACTTGATAAAGAATTTGATATTTAGTTGCTTATTAGAAAATCGAAGTAATTGATTAATGTGGTTAGGGGCCATTCATTAATTACGTAAGGGTATTGAGGGGGAAGGGGGGGTTAAGAAAATCTCTACAAGTTCTTACGTTGGGGGAAGGGGAGGTAAAATTCAGTCTTACGTAATATTTCGTGAATCAAAATTCAAGATTAAAAATCTAATTCCATTTTGGATTCCAAATTGTTTTCTTAATTTTAAAGTGTATAGTCGATTTTTTATTTTATTTAAATAATTTTTGTTGTTTATTGAAAAAAATAAAAAATAACTTATTTTATGAACAATGTTATGAGTTTGTAGTTTTACTAATTTATGTTTGCTAGTACTATTTAAATTATTCCTTGTTAAAAAATAAAAATTATGGATCCACGTTGAACTGTAAGTTTTAGTGAAACTGATCCTTTCCTCACATAACAGTTTATTATTTAGAAGATAAAGATAGAATCTTACGTAAAAAAGGGGAAGGGGGTTCGAGAAATCTTACGTATACTTACATGGGGGGAGGGGGGGGGGCAAAATTGACCAAAATTGTCCTTACGTAATTAATGAATGGCCCCTTAGGTGAAGTAACGGTTGGATTTTATTTGATTTTAGTTCAAAAAAGTGTTTTAAAAAATAAATTACATAAACTTTGACTTTTTATTCATTCTATTCCTTTCCTCCATACATATTTTAACTAGAATCAACACTTCCATACAGTTATTAAAGTAAATTGACGTCAGTCTCTAAAATATCAGGTTTAGTTGACGTTCATGCAATGCACCAGGTATTGGGAGGGCATGTTCGGCGTAAAATTTTAATTTGGCGACTTAAAAAACCCCCCTAGCAATTTTGGGTTCGTCATTTTCACTTGTGTCTGGAAAAACTTCGGTGATGACGTCCAGAGCCAGGTTAGGGCGCACCAGGTGTCCGTGGGGTGTTCGCCAGTGCCATATTTGACTGCAGCGCCCCAAAAAAACCCCAGTAACGATTGTCGGTTCCTATTTTTCAGTTGTGTCCGGGAAAACCTCGGGAATGACTTTCAGAGCCAGGTTAGGGTGCACCAGGTATTCTGGGAGTCGTTTTCCACATGAAATTCAGATTCAACGCACACAAAATGCCCCCATAATGATTTTCGTTTCGTTTTCGTCACTATTTCCAGAAAAATTCTTGAAGATGACGTCCGCATCCAGGTTAGGGCGCACCAGGTGTCCGTGGGGTGTTCACCAGTGCCATATTTAACTGCAGCGCCCCAAGAAACTCCCAGTAACGATTGTAGGTTCCTATTTTTCAATTGTGTCCGGCAAAACCTCGGGAATGACTTTCAGAGCCAGGTTAGGGTGCACCAAGTGTTCTGGGAGTCGTTTTCCACATGAAATTCGGATTCAACGCACACAAAATGCCCCCATAATGATTTTCATTTCGTTTTCGTCGCTATTTCCAGAAAAATTCTTGAAGATGACGTCCGCATCCAGGTTAGGGCGCACCAGGTGTTCGTGGGGTGTTCGCTGGAACCATATTTGAATTCAGTGACTCAAAAAACTCCGTGGTCTCGATTTTCTCTCCTTCCTCGCATGCAGTTCGGGATAGTCCCCCGGAGATGACGTTCGTCGACGTTCCTGAGCTCCAGGTGTTCGGGGGGTCAATTTACACATTATAATCGTGATCAGCGACCTTAAAACCCCCTGGTTACCTAACTTGGGCTAATTCTGACTCTTATTTACAAAGTTATTAAATTTGCCAAAAAATCTCTCAAAAAATGCATTTTTTGAAAGCATTTTTGGCTGCAGCAATGCAACTTCCGGTTTGTACTAAGTAGAAAGTAGGTAGGAATAGTATAAATAATTTTTAAAAGCAAATGCAAAAAACCGTTTTCCGATCCGTCCTATCTTAAAAGATTTACTTTTAAAATGCTTCATTGCCTCGACTATAACGTAATTTCAACATTTTATTGGTTTCGTTACAGATCATATGGACCGATTTGTTTATAACTCGACTCTTTGGCTTGAATATAGTTTTTCAAACATAAACAAATAGCAATAAAATAACAAATACATTAGTTAGTACGTTTAAAAACGACCATAAATTAGTCTTAAAATGCAGAAATGTTGAATGCTAGAAAAAATAAAAAAGTTTAAAATTCAATATAACGCCCTAGTATTGTTATTTATTTTTTTTTTAAGTCAGAGTCTGAGAGTTTTGTTTTTAAAATTAATTTTTGCTTTAGTCTTATAGTGCAGAAGTTTTCTTACATAATCAAATAAATCCAACCTACTTAAAATACTAATAATAAAATTATTTACAAACATAAAATTAACTGAATTTAGAAAAGTAAAAAATAAGTTTTATTTGTACAGGGTCCGGCAATATGAAAGTTAAAGTGTTTATTAAAAATTAAAAAAAAAAAACAGAAAACCGAATATTCCCACTTAATAAATATTATAAAATAAATAAAAACAACTAATTGTACAGGGTAAATTATTAAATATCCACGAACTTTATTGGTTATTTAACATAAAAAAAATATAATATGAGAAGGTAAAGTACCTACTTAATAAAAAACGAATTTAAACTACAGGGTTTTAAAATGCAGAATAATTTAAAAAATACAAAAATAAAAAAAGTGTAACGGCCTAGTTTTGTTATTTCTGCAAAAATTTGTTTTTAACTAGGAATCTAAAAGTTTTTGATCATGCTAAAAACATTATTTTTTGTCGTAATTAAAAAAAAAATCAAGATGGCTGCCGAGTTTTGTTATTTAAATTAATATACCTAAGTTTTAAACTATGAGTTCAAAGGTTTTCTTATATAAAAAAACAGCCAAATTAAAAATCTAAAAAATAACTAAATTTAAAACTCTAAGTAATAAAACTAGCGTAAAGGACAGGGTCTTAAAATACGGACTAATTTAAATACTATAAAAAGTTAAAAAATTTAAAATAACTTCTTATATTTTTTTATTTATGTATTTTTTTACGGTTACTATTGAAACCTGGCTGTTCCAATTTCAAATTACTAAAAGATAGTTGGCGTTTGCCACCATCTGTCACTTTCTTCTCAAGAGCGAAAATTGTTAAATTACACATTGCTTAATTTAATTTAAATAGCTTTTTGAATATTAAGAGCAGAAAGTGCTTCTTTGTCGATTAAAATAAAAAAAAATTATTAAAAGCCGCAAAGAACTTTCTGATCGAATTACAAATAAAAAAATTTCTACAATCATATGAAATTACAAAAAAAAAGTAGCATATGTGTATTTTGTGTTGGCAGTCCAAAAAGTTGACGTTTATTTACAGATATAATATTTTAATTTTTTGGCAGTTTTATTCTGGTATTTTTTTTGATTAGATAATCAAACAAAATATTCAGTAGTCTAAGTTTTATTGTAATATACTATAATGGGTCCCTTTTTTATTTACTTATTTTAAAAAAGTGACAGGTGGAGGCTGACGGCAACGGTAGGGTTAACTGATCCGTTTTGCCAAATCGATTTAACTACGAATGGCCATTTTTCTTATTACATATTTTGCTTTATTCTTCAGTGGGAAATGCCTCAATATCTTTTTTATCCTATGTTTTTAAATATTAAGATATAAGATAACAGTTATCCATATCTTGTTTTTTTTTAAAGAGTGTATATCATTTTTCCATTACATAGGGACCTTTTTGTCACTTACAATAAAATTTATATATAAATCAATATATAAAGTTTTATTTTTCATTAATATTATATATCACGGATCTACACCAACTATCGGCTAAATGTATTATTATTAGTATTATAAAATAAAACATTTGTTTAACTGTATTAATGAAACTATATTATACAGAAACTTTTCTTTAGGATCAGTTTTAAAAGATTTATTAAACTTATTGCTTCATGCACCTCTGATATTGTTTTTGGCAGTGTGGGAAAATTTTTATTTTTCTCTCGGTTCATTTTCGTATTTACTCCAAATCATAAATGGTCAACTCATTTTTATAAGAAGAAGTTGCTATTTCTTTATTAATAATTTTTGAGGGCTTTTCAAATATATCTTTTACAGCTTTCCCTTTGCACACATTGCTGACAATTTTTTTTTCATCTGGCTCATGATTGTGGTTTAAGTTTTAATCAACTAGGATGCTAGTGTTTCCTAAATTTTTCAAGTACATAAAAAATTAATCAAAAAAGTAGGTATAGTCCAGCACGAATCGGCGCATGAGTACCGAGAACTATTCCACCTCAATTTTTTTATGCGATCCTCTTCAAATTGCCCTAGTGATGATATAAATGCATTTTGCCAGGGGGCAACCCCGGGCGATATTGTTTATACGGAAATTGTTTAAACAATTACATGCAATTGTTATTTTTCAACCGGGCAAATTTTTTTTAGATGCTTTATTAAAATACAAATAAAGAATATAAAAAAAATTGTCAGGTTAAAAAATAACAATTGCATGTAATTGTTTAAACAATTTCGGTATAAACAATATGGCCCGTGGTTGCCCCCTGGCAAAATGCATTTATATCACCAGTAGGGCAATTTGAAGGGGATCGCATAAAAAAATTAAGGTAGAATAGTTTTCGGTATTTACCACCCAATGAAATAGGAGTCATTGGGTGGTAAATATTGTAGCCCAAACACTTAACTTAAAAATTTACCCACTTCAGTATTCTTTTCTGTAATCTACAGCCAAACCAAGTTGTTGAATTTTACGCCACCACGCCTGGCTTAAAAAATTATATACAATTTTGCACCACAACCTTTCACTGTACAACGCCACTTTTTTTCGCTTGACGATTCTAAAATCTTCTTTTTATAAAACTTGTTGTTCTCAAACAAAATTAAAGTTTTACCACGTTCACTTATTACATACGAAATTTTTTTTTTAAATATTTTAATGCACACCACAAACTGAGAAAAATATTAAGATGCTAACTGCATAGGAACTAGCCCAGAAATGTGTTAAGATTACATTACTTCTAATCCAGTCTTAAACACTAATTCATAGTTTTGTTGATTTATTATTATTATGATAGTTGTCAATTGTTTTTAATTAATGAAAGTCATACAGGGTGTGTCACGACGAAGGGACAGTACAAATATCTCGAGATCTATGTTGATTTGAAATCTAAAATTTGTACTTGGCCATTTTCATTGATGGCCTATCTGCCTTAAATAATATCATTAATCTTACACTTCCGGTTATACCGGAAAGTCGCCATCAACTTCGTTATTTTAAATAGAACACCCTGTATATTATTACCACGCATAAAATTCTAGACTAATTTTATATAAGGTAGTCTATATTTTAAATCGTTAGTTTTTGATTTATTCAACTTTTTTCAAAAATTTTGACAGATTCGACTGTATTTTGAAAAATCAATAACTGGACTATTTCAGAATCAAATGAGACAAAAGTTGCTACGCTTAAACGGTAAGTGATGTTCTTTAATGCCATAAGGAACTAATTTAGTTTTACAACACAGGGTGTTCTTAAACAGTGTGCCATTTTTCAGAACTTTGAATCAGAATAAGTCAAAATTTTCAAATAGGACACCCTGTATATACTTACGTCGTCTTACGTGAAATTTATTTGGCTTTCAAATTGTATTAGGTTTCGCTTTACCTAAAATCAATAGTTTTCACATAAATCAGAAATTATATGAAAGTTAATTTGAGAAAATTTTTAAAAAACATAGCAAACTTTCTAAATTATGAGTTTATAATGCATTTATTACTGTCTTCCTAAAAATTAAGTCTCTATAAAACACCAAGCTTCCATTGAAAGAGGTAAAAAGGGTCTTACGAAAGAGATTACCTATTGAAATTATGTATGTACTTGATTTCAAAAAGTTGGCCATGGAAAAAAGTTGCTAACAATCCGTCAATCCGCATTGTGATTATTATTAGGTAGCATTTTTTGGTCGTCACTCTGTGTTACAAAACTTAGTTACCAACTATTTTTAAAATCATGGCGCGTTTAGGCTATACTAACGAAAATTACTTAAATTTAGTGTTAATATACGGCAAGTGTCACAAAAATTTGGCCAGAACGTGTGAGACAGTTACCGAAAGATACCCAGACGTCCCACGCCCTAATAGGAAACTTGTAGGTACGATCAGTTATAAAAAATCTAACTATGGTTCATTTAAATCATAAATTGAAAAGAACAAACCCATATTGAACAATGAAGACATTACTATTACAATACTGGGATACTTCACTGCCGATCCTAAATGATTCTCTACGAGATGCTCGAAGAGACTTTTGTAGAAACTGCTACGATAAATAGATTTTTTTATATTTTAAGGGGGCCCGGTGGGGTTAATCTTGTGTTACAGAATATGAGATATAAAAATTTTGAAAGAACAAGCTAAAAGGGTATAGTCTACGTAAAAAAAGTTTTAAAAAGTCTTATACCTTACGATAAATAATTTTTTTTACATTTTAAGGGGGGCCGGTGTGTTTAATCTTGTGTTACTAAATATGAGATATGAAAATTTTAAAAGAACAAGCTAAAAGTGTATGGCTTACGTAAAAAAAGTTTTAAAAAGTATTATACTTTACGATAAATAGATTTTTTATATTTTAAGGGGGCCCGGTGGGGTTAATCTTGTGTTACAAAATATGGGATATGAAAATTTTGAAAGAATAAGCTAAAAGGGTATGGCTTACGTGAAAAAAGTTTTAAAAAGTCTTATACTTTACGATAAATAGATTTTTTATATTTTAAGGGGGCCCAGTGGGTTTAATCTTGTGTTACAAAATATGAGATATGAAAATTTTAAACGAACAAGCTAAAAGGGTATTGCCCTACGTTTTAAAAAGTATAAAACACTTAAAAAAGTCGAAAAAATATCACTCGGAACTTTTTTATAATATTCTGGGACATAGCTTACAGGGGTCTTTAGAAACGTTTCTGTCTTCACACTGGTTCTATTTGCTATGTACATATTCCAAAATTTCGCAGAAAGAAAATGGACAAAAAGGCTGTTAACGGAATCTTAGTTGGTTACGATAACAATGACGAAATGATTTTATAATAAGTCAAGAAGAGTTTAAAAAAGAAGGAAATGAAGGCGAAGATGATGTTAAGTCCCAGAGTACAGTTGAAAGTCAAGAAAATTTAGATCTACCAAAAGTCTTATTTAAATCAAACTTTATTTGGACTTTAATAAACGTTCTGAGGTTTTACAATATTTTACTGTGAGTGACTGGACTATAAATAAAATCTGAAAAAACTTCCATTTTTTCTTTTCAAACATTAAAATAAATGATTTAAAACAATATATTTTTTAATATTAACTTTCTAAAAACAATTCGTCTCCCTAAAAAGAACTAATCATATTTTTGTATAGGTACGTTAACTCATATTGTTTATTATTTAAGATAAGGAATTAAAGTTGTCATCACATTTCTGTGTCTGTAAACACTTGATCTTAATACGTAATAGATATTGGTTTGGGAACAGAAATCTGCGTTTAGTTTGTTTTGAAATAAAATTTAATTGAAAATGCAACCATCAGATATTATTTTTTTAAAGCAGTATACGAGGTTTGTCAAAAAATTCTAATTTTGTAAAGTATCTTTATTTTTTACAATTCAGAAAAATGTTATAAAGTAAGGGTGTTTTAAATTAAAAGTTATGTTTAAATATGCAATTGCAGCAATGCAAATTTAGGTTTTGTGATTATTTACTAATTATTCCGTATTAATTATTCTTGCAAGAAAAAATAGTAAATTATTTTAATAGAATAAAAAATAATATAGGTACCTAGTAAAACAAGAGGTTATAAAAAAATGAAAAGTAAACGGAAATGCGATAGCAGGATTAATACATTAATTAGAAAAATTCAAATGGGTATTGTTTAATTTATAGAGAACTAGCTTTTAACCGCGGCTTTGCTAGCGTGAAATTGGGATATTCACAAATGATTTCATTTTATGTATAAAAGTTTAATCATACTGTAGGTATATTCTTAGTAAAATAAGTCTGGCCTAACTACTTTTAATTTTTTTTTATTTAATCACGCTGAAACCAGTGAACAGATTTTGGTAAAAATCACAATTTATAAAAAGAACTTTTTATAGTCAAAAGTTTGTTTTGGTAATTTATGTCATATTACCATTGTTAGATTATTTTAAATGATTGCTAAGTGCAACCTGTTCCTTGGCCAATAGCGCTTTACCGAGATAGATTACGGCAGGGTCCACAGTACAGTTTAAAAAACTTACTAAAAATTTTCTAAATTAGTTTATTTTATTAACAGTTAAAATAATAATTACTGTTTTAACATGTAGAACAAAAAAAACAGAAAAAAAACTTCTCTCTCGCGTAATCGATTCCTTTATGATAACGTAACAGAACTGTCACAACTGGACTCATCCGCCGCTTAACCAAATAGGCTACGAACAACTTATTTAAAAACTTTCAAAATGATAATATCTAAACACAATTTATATCATATTTAATATCAATTTAGTATAAATTTCGAAATCTATGTATATGCTACACTTGAAACATGCATTGTCATCCAGTTCTTAGCTATCCTAAAAATTTCACAGCTCTAAGTAGTCGGGAATAAAGACAAATACATCTGTGAAAAACGCATTCGAATCGAATCAGTAGTTTTCATGTGATGCGTGCAGAAACATACAGACAGACAGACAAAAAAAAATTTTTGGGTTCCAAATCGATGTACACGCGATGTCGTTCGCGTGGCGTGTTGATTGTTGTATAAAATGTATCCGACCCTAGTTTAATCCTTATGGAGGGAGTTGATTTCTAGAATTACAATATAAGTACACCTCTACAACCTCTAAAGAGCACACATTTTAATTTTCTAGTCCCTGACTTCACTAACATAGGACTTTCATATAAATTTTCAACCCCCGTTTTACCACCTTAGGTGTAGAGTTTCGTAAAATCCTTTCTTAGCGGACGTTTAGACCCTATAGGGAATCTACTTACCAAATTTCAAGTTTGTAGGTTTTATAGTTTCCGAGATATGGTGATGAGTGAACTTTCACTTTTATATATATAATAAAGAAATATATTTTAAAATGTATTAATTTTTTTATGATCACTATTGGCTTTTCCACAACCACATCCCTTATAGAAAGTTGGTAAATAGTCCAGTTAAAAAAGACATTTGACTTAGCCAGAATTTGCATAGAGTAATTGGCAAAGACATTAAATACATCATTATATATAAAATGTAAAAAATCCACTTCGATCCTACTTCTTATTTTTTTTTTATCTAAGATTAAAAAGTTTTTTTCATTTATCTTGAAAACCGTAAATTTTATCGTAAAAATAGGTCAGACAAAAGTTGTGCATCGTTTTTCTTGTACGAATACCATTCGTGAGATATCGCGGTTTTAAGAATTACAAAATTCATATTTTATATCCAAACGGACCAATAAAACATGCAATTTTTTACGAATTAACAGCGATAAAAAACTCTTCGTAATCCAAGTGTAAAGAAAAGCAATGTTATTAAGCATTAATTAATTCTAAGTATCATAGGTTTAGAAATAGTAACTAGTGTTTAATGGTTAATCTAACTGTTAGAATTTTATATGAAGAGTTAACAGGTTTAAGGAAATAATACTTTTGCTACTCAGTTCTCTAAATTTAAGGTAGGTAAATGTTACCCCTAAATAATAAACTATCAGATGTATATTACTTGAAAAGATATAATATGACAATTACAAAATATTAATAAGTCAAACTTAACATTTTTACATAATTAGACTATGGCAACATTTTTAATATACAGTGTCATTTCCAATATATTCCCCTCTTTTCGACGAAGTTGAAAAATAAAAAATCGTCAGGTATATTGCAATTTTTTAGGACTCATGATCGGTCGTCCATATCTTGAAATTTTAACTGAAATTTCATTAGAATTGGACTTTTGGCCAACCAAGTCTTGATCTTTATCTATTTTTATCTATATTCATCTTTACTTCTCCGTTCTTCTCTACTTCGTCTTCTTCTGGCTCGATTTCAAGTAGATAAAGCCGCTGTAAAGGTCTAATAAGTTCCTTAGCTTATCTTACTTTAGCCACTCTTGTAATTCCATCTTTACCAACATACATTTCTTTTATCTGACCTAAGGGCTAGTTAGCTCTTCTGACATTATCACATTCCAAAAGTACAACATTTACTACCTCTACTAAATTTCCTATGTACTCCTTCCGGAAACGACTTTGTAAATATTTATGACTTTTCTTCAAAGAGGCTTTATAAATGTGTTCTAAATCAGGTATGTTACTATAATAGTAATCTCGTTCTTACTCGAAGCATGCCTTTTTCGTCCAAAAACTTTTAAATTTTTAATATTTTTAAGATTTAACGATCCAAAAGATTCCAGCTGAACAATTTTGAGAAGTGCTGTCTCTGCCTTCTCTATCTCAAGATATGATAGTTCTGCTATCTCTGTTTCTTCTATCTTTTGGAATGAGGGTTCTATCTCTCCTTTCTTTATGTCTGCAAATTTGTATTTCACTGATTTTTGAAATAATTAAAAAATCGAAAAATCCAGCTAAATATTCTCAAAATGTTGTGATATTTGGTAAAAAGAATTTAACCTTAAACTAAAACAATCTTTCAGAAAAGCAACAGAGGTTATGGCTGTTTTTCTTCTCTCAGCATTGGCTTTTGAGCAAAATACGATTGGTAAACTGGGCCACAATGTATCTATTTTCCTTAGCCAACTTTGCCCAACATTTACTGTTTAATAATTGCTTACCATTACAGCCTCTAGGTGGATCTGCAGGATTTAACTCCCCAGGTACAGTTTTTAATATTGTGGTGTGGTTTGAGCAGGCAAAACAACAATTTTTGATTGTTTTGTTGCCTCGGTGCCCATGTTCTTGATCCATCTTTTCGGGTAGTAAAACTATTTCTAATTAGTGATATTCTTGCTTCAGTATTTACTTCGCCTCTTAGGAAATCTAATAACATATTTAAATAATTACTAGTAGAATCAGAATAACCCTGTAAATTCTTGTCGTTCCTATAACGTTCCCAAACTTGTAAAGTTTTTGTTGGTAAAGATGATTCAACAAATGGGAAAAGCATTGCTGCGTACTCATCACTTGTGTTTCCTAATGTCACTAAAGCTCTTAATTGAGTTTCTAATTTACAGAATAGAGTTGAAAGTGACATAGTTGATTTACCTTTTATAGCCATTTTCAAAACCAAATTTAAAAGTTCTCTTACATAATATTCTACTAGAAATTCATTTCTAGAAAACCATGATTTAAGTTGCTGGATAGCTATGTCATAGGTTGGTGCAGAGGGTGAAAAACTTTCAACAAGGTTTCTTGCAGCGGATCCTTCATCAGATGCCCGTATAAAATACTGGAATTTAACTTCTTTATCTATGTGTTCATCCTCATCAATTTTTTTGAACTATCCCCAGAATATTACCCAATTTTTCACCTTCCCATTAATTTTTTTTAGCTCAAATTTTGGTAATATGAAATTTCTTTTTGATCCTCCTTCGCTACTGGAAACACTAGCATTGTCTTCTTAGTGAGCTTAATCTTTTTTAGATTTGATTCTTAAAATTCTAGAATATTTAGTCTTGTATTTGATAAATTCTTCTATGTAAGTTTCTGCTGTTTCTACTTCACTCTCTATGTCTTCTTCTGTTACTTGGTCTTTTTTAAACAGCAGTTTTTTAATTTTCTTGTCTGGTTGAATTAGTCTGTAGGCTTTACTTTCTAATCCATTCATCTTAATTGTCATTTTATCGATATCTACACTTTCTTCGCCTAGTAAGATGTCAAGTTCTCTGCAAGTCTTTGTGAACATTCTTTTTAAGAATATCTCTTTTCCTTCAAACTTTTTATATTCTCCATAATTGAGTCCTGCCATGGTCGCCAAATGTTAAAATTTTATAATATAAAGAGTTAGCAGTTTTAAGGAAATAATACTTTGGCTACTCAGTTCTCTAAATTAAAGAAGGTAAATGTAGCCTCTAAATAAAAAACTCTAAAGAATAAACTATCAGATGTATATTTCTTGAAAAGATATATGACAATTACAAAATATTAATAAGTCAAACTTAACATTTCTAAATAATAATAATAATCAGACCATGGCAACATTTTTAATATACAGGAACATTTCTAACATAAAATATACAGGGTCATTTTGAACACTAACAGTTCCATTTGTTTGTGTTCTGTTTAAGATTACATTTGGCAAGCACTATTTTGTATTTATTAATTGGTTATCGTCTGTCGGAATTCTTTGCAGTACTGGAGTGTAAATGCAAAAAAATTTATTGGAATTTATTATGCCTGCCTTCTGTTAGGTTGTTAGTATATTATTTCAGGCCAATTGCAAGCCCTTTTGTCATAATAACGCGAATTATTTTTTCGTGACAGTTTTAAGCACTGTTCTCAAGTAATGAAAGGACAAACGGAAAATCCATTAGTTTGACGTGATCTGTTGACCCTTACTTGATTTACCGCACCTAAAATTAAGAACAACTTGTAAAAGATTGTGGGCGACGCTTCGAATGTCCCACTGACAAACCAAATGATGCTTTTGAAAAGCTGCATCCCAATTTTTACGGCTAAAAAGATTATATTTTTCTGTCCAATTTTTTATCATCATAGTCAATCGAATCATAAATATATAATTTAATATATTAATAAGATATCTTGTTGTTCTCTAAGAATCATAAATCAGCCTTTTAACTACATAATTTTTGGTAAAATTAATTATAAATTTATTTTTTAATTTAATTAATTAATTAATTTAAAACTGGAAGTCAAGTAATATGCTATTTTTTTTTCGATGTCCTTCATTTTCATATGTACTCGACTGTAAAACATCGACTTAGTTAAAGTAATAAGTATTAATATAATTAAAAAAACACGGTGAGCCATATAACTTTGCAGATGCTCATTGATAATTACAAACTAAAAAATTTAATTAAAAATAGACAATCAATCGGACAAATAAAAATATTGATGGCACAATTAATAAAAAAAACGGAATCTTATCACATTAAACACTCTATTAATAAGATTTTCTGCGGGTTCATCAGTTCTGTTATTTTTTTAAAATTGTTTATTTACGTTATATCTCTAATGCGTATATCGTGATCGTGATCGTGTTGTGTTATGAGTTATGACGTTGTGTGTTCAGTGACTTCAGTGTTCGTTCAAGTTAAATGTTGAATTTTGAATTGATTTAGCCGAAACATGGTGTAGTCATATATTGTGGATATTAGATATGTGGATTTATAACATATAATAAGTGTTTTGTTATCTACTTGTGATTTTAAATAATTATTTTTGTTTTCGGTAAGTATTTATTTAATTTGGTTAATTTAGTCTTATAACAAAAATATTTTTTTTTAATAATGAAAACATTTAAAACTACAATTAAATGAAAAATCTTACTAAAAAAACGCAAAAATGCTTGATGGGCTTTATTCTCTTAGTCATAAAATAGATTGTGTATTGTTTTTTTTTTCTTTAAACAAACAGTTAAAACAAATTATTATTATTTGTTAAATAATACAAGATTAGAGGTGCGTCATTGTTTTTAAGAGACTTAAAATTGCTCTATTAACAAATAATTGTATAGCAAATTTAACAGAATTTATTTTAAGTGTAAATTTTTTTAAATATTTTTTTAAAATTACCAAAATGTCTTTTTCTTAAAAGATGTATTTTTAAAAAAATATATAAAGAGCTGAGTTAAGTCTACAACATCTTTTTTGTAACCTGTAGATTTGCTTTAAAAATGACTATTTATTTACTTATTTGTTAAAAAAAAAACAACTAGGTAATCTAGGTATCACTTTTTTGTATGATCCACCAAAAAAATATATCATTTTTTATCTTTATTAAGTCTTTTTAACAATAAAAATAACGCTCAGTAATTTTCAAGATTTTTTGCTGACATATTTTACAATACTACAGTATTTTCATACATATTAAAATATAAAATATATCTCTTTTAGAAAAAATCCTTTAAAATGAAGAAACCTATAGATTATACTGACAACAAAAGCCTGGGTATTTGCAAAAACATAGAAGTGTTTAAATATGATACTTACACATTAGCAAAAAGAGAAGACGGTTATTATATGGGTAAAATATTATTCTCTTCCGATAATATTGAGCTTTTAAGGAGTCTACAGAAAAGTATAACCTTGGGTCTTCCTTTGATTGTTATTAAGCGTATGAGGGACGAAAAAATTCCAATGATTAAGGTATTTAATTTTAATTTTAATTCACACGCTAAAACCTGTTTATAGTATATTTTTATTTAATAAACTAAGTTTACCAAATTAATTACTAAATTTATAAGAAACTAATATTATATTCAGAATATTTTAAAAATACTCCTACAAATATTGAAATAAATAAATTAAAAATTGTTAAATCATCAGTTTATAATTTACAGGGTGATAAACTTACAAAAAAAAATTAATGTATTTACTTTGGAATCAATTTAATTAATTTCCAATTTAATTGAGCAACAATTTTGATACTTTAAAATTATTTAATAATAATTTGGTTGCGTAACCCAAATTATTTTATTTCAATATTTTGGAAATAGTTTAATATTTTTTGAAAAATTAGAAACAACATATTTCCGTTTTTAGATTTAAAATTCTGTAAAAATATCCATGGACGTCATGATAATAATATACCCACAAAACAGCTCCGTAAAAAAACATTCCTGTTTTTATTGTGGACAACATTTATTAATGAAACATTCTACCGAAGATATGGTCAAATCTGTTCTACACTTTAAAAAAGGTAATTATGCCTACAAATTTAAAATTGCCTTACGATACAAATATAATGTATTTGATATAAATTCTTTTAACGACAAAACCAATTTTAAACGGTCTAAAACAAATGCATATATTATTAGAAGAACAAAAATTGTTTACAATGTCATCAACTTTTTAATTTACATAGAAAAACTACTCATGGTTAAGATTTTTTTATTTGTTTTTTAAAATATAATATAAAATTAATTTATTTCGGAAATAATTATTTTATTTAAACAGATCAATGCATTTTGTTATAAATTATTCGTCAATCTCTAAACTGATAACTCATCGACATTTTTCTTATTATAGCTTTTAATATTTCGCTTTTATATGTTGCTAATTGCCACAGCGTAAATATTGTAAAAATTTATTTAATGAATAATAAGCAACGTAATTTATTGTGAAAATTAAAATAAATTTTTTTTTTTTGTTTTGATTTCCAAAAAACGTTTTTTTAATTATTATTTATAATTTTATTTACAGACTTATTTTTAAATTTTATTTATCGTTTTAGGCTCTTTGGTCTACGCCGCAAAAAAATTTTACTGCGTGTATTTGAGGATTACTACCACGGCAAATATGCTCTTAATAAAGAAATGCATCAAACTATTTCAACCTATCCACAACTAAAAAAAAAGACTACTCCTGTGATCAGAAGCTATCTGCAACATGATATTCAATACATTAAAAATCGTTTGTTAAAAAAAATTAGGTTTGTTTAATGTTTGTTTATAATACAAATATTTTTTTTTTATTTCGTATTATTTTTTCTTTTAATATTTTTATTTTAAAAGTCAGTTTGTATAAATGGTTAGATTTTGTGCTTTTTGATATACATAACAATTATATTTTAAATGTTTTTTTTTGTAATTACCAGTATGTCAAAATGTATGTAAAACTCTTATTTTTATTTAACATTTAAAGCCACCATTTTAATTTTGATCATCCAGTTATATAATTCACATTATTATTTTTATTAGTAATATCATTTTTTTTCTATTAATTGGGAACTTCTTAAAACTAGAAAACATTTAATTATTTCATTATGTTTTAATTTATAAATATTAACAAAAAAGCAAATATCTTCTTAAAACATATTAAAATATGTATATATTTTTTAAGTTGCAAGGAGTTCCTAGTTAATAGAAAAAATAATAATTAAGTTCCACATTGTTCATTCAATTGTTTTCTTCCCAGTTTATATTTTTGCTCCATTTGTTAATATCTGTTAAAAAACGTCATTGTTTGTGCTTTATGTTGGGTTTTTTGTAGTAAATGTTGTACATAAAATTTGGAGATGTCAATTTTGAGATTGGTGACTTTATATGATTATAATGTACCGATTGTGACCAATTTGCTACACTTATTTGCTACACTTATATTATGGCTAAATATGTCTTATTTTATTACTATTATAAAATATAATATTTGTTTAACTATTTTTTTTATTTAAGTCTTTTTTCCTGATCACCTTCTTTTAGTAAACCAGTATTTTAAGTATATTTTACATACTTCATGTATTTATATGTTTATATTATGATACATATTTTGTTAAAATATTTAAAAATATTTCAAAGAAAATAATTAATTTAATTGGTTTTTAAATACAAATACAAATAATCTATTTAATAATTTAAATGTAATTAAATAAGCTAACAAATTTATTTTTAGTTTCAAAAAACATTATTTTAATATGATTTTGCACAAATTTAAATTAAAATAGTTTTAGTTGTTTTAAAAATGTGACTAATTTAAATAAAATTTTAATTTAATTAAAAAAATCTCTCCAAGATAAAAATTTTGTGCACAATTTTTAATTAATTTAAAAAAAATCGGCACAACAATGGTTAGTTGAATTTTTTTACACCATTCTAAACAAAAAATTGATACGTTACTGTTTTTTTTTTTATTTTAATGTCATTAAAACACTGATTTTTGCAAATTTTTGTCTCAAATATTGACATTTCAATCTTTATCATTATTTTTGTTTAATTTTATTGCCATTAAAAAAGTATGCACATTGTTTTTTTTTGCAAATTTTTGAAAAACTGCTTTGTACAAATTTTTGTCACGTCACTGCTTTTTTTAAATACGATTTAAAAATAATTATTATTTTCAATACAAGGATAGGAGCGCCACCAGTTAAAAACTGTTTAAATCAGATAGAAATAAAAAAAAATGCACAATGATTTTTTGCAAATTTTTATTACAAATATTGACCGTTTATCTTATTTTCTTTTTAATTGCCATTAAAAAATATAAACGACATTGTTTTTTTTTGCAAATTTTTGTAAAACTCCTGCGTATAAAACTTTTTCACGTCACTGCTTTTTTTTTAAATACAATAAAAAAAATCATTATTTTTAATACGACAATATCAGCGCCACCAGTAAAGAACTGTTTAAATTAAATAAAAATGTAAAAAAAATTGGTACAACACTGATTTTTTTCACAAATATTCACCGTTTAATCTTTACTTTTTGCAAATTTTTATTACAAATATTGACCGTTTATCTTATTTTTTTTTGTTAATTGCCATTAAAAAAATATGCACGACATTGTTTTTTTGCAAATTTTTGTAAAACTCCTTCGTATAAAACTTTGTCACGTCACTGGTTTTTTTTTAAATACAATAAAAAAAATCATTATTTTTAATACGACAATATCAGCGCCACCAGTAAAGAACTGTTTAAATTAAATAAAAATGTAAAAAAAAAATGGCACAACACTGATTTTTTTCACAAACATTCACCGTTTAATCTTTACTTTTTGCAAATTTTTATTACAAATATTGACCGTTTATCTTATTTTTTTTGTTAATTGCCATTAAAAAAATATGCACGACATTGTTTTTTTGCAAATTTTTGTAAAACTCCTTCGTATAAAACTTTGTCACGTCACTGCTTTTTTTTAAATACAATAAAAAAAATCATTATTTTTAATACGACAATATCAGCGCCACCAGTAAAGAACTGTTTAAATTAAATAAAAATGTAAAAAAAATTGGCACAACACTGATTTTTTTCACAAATATTCAGCGTTTAATCTTTACTTTTTGCAAATTTTTATTACAAATACTGACCGTTTATCTTATTTTTTTTTGTTAATTGCCATTAAAAAAATATGCACGACATTGTTTTTTTGCAAATTTTTGTAAAACTCCTTCGTATAAAACTTTGTCACGTCACTGGTTTTTTTTTAAATACAATAAAAAAAATCATTATTTTTAATACGACAATATCAGCGCCACCAGTAAAGAACTGTTTAAATTGAATAAAAATGTAAAAAAAAATTGGCACAACACTGTTTTTTTTTCACAAATATTCACCGTTTAATCTTTACTTTACACGTCACTGCTGTTTTTATATACCGTTTACAAAATCATTATTTTCAATACGAAAATATCAGCGCCACCACTTGAGAACTGTCTAAATCAGATAGAAATTTTAAGCAACTAAAATTATTAAAAATCCCATACCATAAATGTCGCGCTTTTAGCATCGAATGCAAGTCGCAGATTCTTGCGTTTTAGGAACATATATATATATATATATATATATATATATATATATATATATATATATATATATATATATATATATATATATATGAATGTTTGTCTGTATGTACTCGATGAACTCACAAACTACTGGACCGATTATTATGAAAATTGGTATATATATATATATAAACAAAAGGGGAAAATTATTGGGCATGTACGCAAAAAGGATCAATAAGGCCACGAGTAGGAATGGTAACCGCAGACATGCATGTTTCTGGCTCATTAGCCGTCATCAGTGCGGCATAACCAAGTAGGGTATTGCACTTGGCTAGCAAAAGTGTAGGGTACTTGGGAGCAAAGGATGTTGGGAAAACATGTGTAAAGAAACATAAAAACACAAAAACAGCGAAAACTCACACAAGAGTCCTATCGCCATTTTGTGCTTTCGGCCAGCTGTGCCAATGGGTTTTCGGCTAGCAACTAGCGTCGCAACGTTGGCGAAACGGACTCATTGTATTTGAGTCGTTCTAAGCCCAGGATATGAAATAAACAAAGTGCCAAGAAAATGCGTATTAATATAAACAAAAGGGGAAAATTATTGGGCATGTACGCAAAAAGGATCAATAAGGCCACGAGTAGGAATGGTAACCGCAGACATGCATGTTTCTGGCTCATTAGCCGTCATCAGTGCGGCATAACCAAGTAGGGTATTGCACTTGGCTAGCAAAAGTGTAGGGTACTTGGGAGCAAAGGATGTTGGGAAAACATGTGTAAAGAAACATAAAAACACAAAAACAGCGAAAACTCACACAAGAGTCCTATCGCCATTTTGTGCTTTCGGCCAGCTGTGCCAATGGGTTTTCGGCTAGCAACTAGCGTCGCAACGTTGGCGAAACGGACTCATTGTATTTGAGTCGTTCTAAGCCCAGGATATGAAATAAACAAAGTGCCAAGAAAATGCGTATTAATATAAACAAAAGGGGAAAATTATTGGGCATGTACGCAAAAAGGATCAATAAGGCCACGAGTAGGAATGGTAACCGCAGACATGCATGTTTCTGGCTCATTAGCCGTCATCAGTGCGGCATAACCAAGTAGGGTATTGCACTTGGCTAGCAAAAGTGTAGGGTACTTGGGAGCAAAGGATGTTTTTATGTTTCTTTACACATGTTTTCCCAACATCCTTTGCTCCCAAGTACCCTACACTTTTGCTAGCCAAGTGCAATACCCTACTTGGTTATGCCGCACTGATGACGGCTAATGAGCCAGAAACATGCATGTCTGCGGTTACCATTCCTACTCGTGGCCTTATTGATCCTTTTTGCGTACATGCCCAATAATTTTCCCCTTTTGTTTATATTAATACGCATTTTCTTGGCACTTTGTTTATTTCATATCCTGGGCTTAGAACGACTCAAATACAATGAGTCCGTTTCGCCAACGTTGCGACGCTAGTTGCTAGCCGAAAACCCATTGGCACAGCTGGCCGAAAGCACAAAATGGCGATAGGACTCTTGTGTGAGTTTTCGCTGTTTTTGTGTTTTTATGTTTCTTTACACATGTTTTCCCAACATCCTTTGCTCCCAAGTACCCTACACTTTTGCTAGCCAAGTGCAATACCCTACTTGGTTATGCCGCACTGATGACGGCTAATGAGCCAGAAACATGCATGTCTGCGGTTACCATTCCTACTCGTGGCCTTATTGATCCTTTTTGCGTACATGCCCAATAATTTTCCCCTTTTGTTTATATTAATACGCATTTTCTTGGCACTTTGTTTATTTTATATATATATATATATATATATATATATATATATATATATATATATATATATATGTATTTTTTCACGGAGAAGGTTTGTATGATATAATCATTGATGCCACTCGCCACCAGGTGGCGCTGCAGAGTAGCAATTTCTGCCCTCTTCAACCGATTGTCACGAAAATCAGTATGATGATGTCTTTTTAATGGGTATCTGGATCTGGATCTGGTAATTTGGGGAGGGGCGAGCTAGTGCTTAGGCAGCACTGAGGCCACATATGACCCATTGTGCATCCTCCCGTATTGTAAGGATATCCTCACCTCAGGCTGTCACCTATGCCTAGTGATTTAAAATAGGTGATGAGGCTCCCGAGGGGGATCTCCCTGACATCGGCTGGTGTAAGCCAATACTCGCCCAACACGGATCTTCTGATTTCAGAAAAAGCAGAGCAGTCATACATAATATGTTCTACTGTTTCCTCTTCTTGTTCGCAGCCTCTGCATAGCGGCGATTCTGTTAATTTCATCCTAAAGAGATGTTGTCGCAATTGGCAGTGACCTGTCAACATTCCCACAGCTGTTCGGAGATTTTGTCTGGTCAATGCCTTAAATTTTTTTGCTGTTTCCTCGCCAGGATGAGGTAATAACTCTCTGGCCAGTCTACAGTTCGTAGTTTCATCCCAGCATTGTATAAATTTTTGGTGAGAGTGCTGTTTGATAAGGTCCACGACTGCGGACAATGTTAGCTTGGTAGATGGGCGAGGGCTAACATATTTGTAGCCCGCAGCCCTCCTTGCTAAATTGTTCGCAATGCGGTTGCCTTTAGAGTTCCCATGTCCTTTGATCCAGCTGAGAGTGACCACGTTATTCTGGCTGGCCTCAGTTAGAGATTGGTGACATTCTAGTACTAAACTTGAAGTGAAACGTGGTCTATTCAAGGTCAGTAGTGCTTGTCGGCAGTCTGTGTATATATTTATATTCCTGCCTGTGATGTTCCTATTGATTAATTCTTTTGCAGCTATGGTTATGCCTGTGAGTTCTGACTGAACCACACTTGACAAGCCATCCATAGCCGATTTTATTTTTAGGTTTAAGGATCTAGAGTAAATTCCACATCCTACACCTTGCTTTGTTTTTGATCCATCCGTATATACGCTCAGAGCGTTCACTACGTTGGGGTCTGCTGTCTTGTTTGTTAATATATTGTAGGGTTTGTCAAAGACAAATCTTGGTGCGACGGCATCCGTGTCTGCCTGTAGGAGTGGTATCACTTTTATCGATTCCCTCCACAGACTGTCCCTATGGGTGCCAGTCCCTACAGTGGGTTCGATACCAACCGTGCGAAAGCGTACCATGGTCATCAATGCGACCTCCTTAACAAATATGTCAAGGGGGGTGAGACCGAGTATGACTTCCATTGCGCTGGTCGGTGTGCTTCGCATGGCTCATCCTGTTACGAGAAGGCATGCTGATCTTTGGATTTGGTTTAATTTTTTGATAGCTGTCGTTTGAATTACTTTAGGCCACCACACGACAGCACCATATGTTAGCATAGGTCTTATGATTGCCGTGTAGATCCACATGGTGACCTTGGGGGATAATCCCCAGGTCTGTCCTATGGTTTGGCGGCATTGCTCATAAGATATAAATGCGTTTTTAACTCTGCTTTCTATGTGTGAGTTCCACGTCAGCTTGCTGTCAAGGATAACACCTAAGTATTTCACTTCTGTAGCAAAGCTTAATTTAACGTTGAAAAGACTGGGTGCGTTTAAGCCCCTAGGTTTCGTTTTCTTCGTGAAGAGAACCATTTCTATCTTTTTGGGGTTAATAGACATCAGCGATTGCTCTTTACACCATGTCTCTAAAGTTCTGAAAGCCACTTGCATTCTGTCGCAAAGGGTGCTTAATTTCAAACTTTCCTGTTGGCAGAATAACAATGTCGTCTGCGTAGGCTACTGTATAGATTTTGTCATGTTCATTGAGGCGGTGAATTAGGCTGTCTAGAACAATGTTCCACAGTAGAGGTGATAAAACCCCTCCCTGTGGACAGCCCCTCGTAACCTTGTCTCGTATCTTGACATCATTTACAGTTATTTCTATTGCACGCATGGAGAGCATGCTGAGAATCCATCCGCTTACTGTTGTAGGTACATTTCGATCAGTAAGCGAGTGCATTATTTTAGGGAACGTGGTTTTGTCGAAAGCTCCCTCGATATCTATGAATACGCCCAGGGTGGACTCTTTCTTGTCCAATGATCGCTCGATCAGACCAACCACATGATGTAGGGCCGTATCGGTGGATTTCCCTGTTGTGTATGCATGTTGATTGGGATGCAGTGGTTTGGTGTTAATCACTGTATCCCTTATGTACCTTTCATTTAGCCTCTCTAGCGTTTTTAATAAGAATGACGTAAGGCTAATAGGTCGGTAAGCTTTTGGAATGGAGTAATCCATTCTTCCAGGTTTTGGTATGAAGACAACCTTTACTTCTCTCCACATCTTCGAAATATAATTCAGAGCTAGGGAAGCTCTGAATATTTGCACTAGGTGAGGAAGGGGCTCCTCCAGACCCCACTGCAGCAGGGCTGGATAAACTCCGTCCATTCCCGGTGATTTGAAGGGGGAGAAGCTAGATATTGCCCACTTAACTTTGTCCTCGGTAACAATGAGTCTGGCAATGTGCCAGTCCTCTGTTGAGGGTATGTGATGTTCCTCGTTCCACTTTGCCTCTACTGTGGCAACAGAATCGGAGAAGTGTATTTCTCGCAAGAGATGTAAACTTTCTTCCAGGTTGGTAGTTTGGCTACCATCCTGTTTCTTAAGTATACCAATATCTCTATATGGATCTTTTGTTAAGGCTCTTTGGAGTCTCGCTGCCTGTGGAAAATCCTCGATTTCTTCACAGTAGGTTCTCCATGCCGTTCTCTGTTTTTGCCTAACGACTTTTTTGTATTCCTTAAGGTGGAGCTTGTATAAGTTCCAATCCTCGAGGAGTTTTGAACTACTTGCCTTGTTAAAAGCCTTTCTCGCCATCTTCCTTAGGCGTTCTAATTCTGGGCACCACCAAGGGGTGAAGTTAAAAACAAAAGTCTTATATCCCCATTTATGGGAGTTTTGCGGATTAAATTGCTTCATGAACGAACGCGCTTTTATGGGACTAATCTACTCATCTATATATATAAAAATGAATGTTTGTCTGTATGTACTCGATGAACTCACAAACTACTGGACCGATTATTATGAAAATTGGTATATATATATATATATATATATATATATATATGTTATGATGTAGTGTTTCACGGATGGTAGAATGAACAGTAGTGGTGTTCCGGGTTTCAATCCGTTGGTTGTTTGTGTCTTCACGACGTTTCGCCAACATCTCAGCTGGCATTTTCAAGTGATGCTTCCTTTGCGGCTGCTAAACTTGGAATATATATATATGTATTTTTTCACGGAGAAGGTTTGTATGATATGCTCATTGATGCCACTCGCCACCAGGTGGCGTTGCAGAGTAGCAACTTCTGCCCTCTTCAACCGATTGTCACGAAAATCAGTATGATGATGTATTTTTAATGGGTAAGATGAATAATATGGTATTCGTATTAATGGAAGTTACCACCAGATGGCGCTTCCATGTATCAAGTTTAATACTGATTAATAGATTTCTATACGAATTCGTATAAATATAAGTTCGAAAAATATATTTTTGGTGCGATAAGTAAAATAAAACTATAAACTTTATTTCCTTCTCTATCTCTTCTTCTCTTTTATTTTACTTGTTGGCGTAGCAACGCGCGCCGGGTACAGCTAGTCTATGGATAAAAACTCTACCTTCGGGATTTTGAGTAACTGATCCCTTAGTTTACTTAGTAACGGTCGAATTTTGAAAAGTTTATCATGACCAGGATTACCCGCAGCAGTAGCATCGTTATTATTAGCAAATTGTAAAAAACGTTTTATGTTTTTCCATTTATTGCACGACATAACATCTGGACTGGAGTTCCAATAACTTCTAGCGTTTGGCAATTGTACTATTGGAATATAAATAAAGGTTCCAATAAACTGTTCTAGCTCATTTTCAGAAAGATCCAATGGTCTTTGAAGTATTTTTTCCACTGAATTAAAAACAGATTGATAAATTATATTCTAGATCATCTCATCAGTTAGAAAAAAGTTAAAAATTGCGTAAGGGGAATCTGCTTGTTGCAATTCAAGTAGAAGGTCCGTGGATGCCAGAAATTTTATATCATCGTCTGATGTTACTAAATTCTCTAGCTTCCAAGGATGATTATTATTTCTATTCTTTTTGAAATTACGCCGTAATTCGTCCAAGGGAATATCATCTTCGCTATCCGATCTGCTGCCTAAATCTACTTCTGGGGCAACCTTATATACCATCTACGCCAGCGATATTCCTCCTCTGGAAAATGTCCAGCTCTACGCCGACGACAGGGCCTTATACACCTTCGCATCGTCGACTGAATCCCTTAATCGAAAAACTCAAAGACTGCTGGACCAGTTCTCCAACTGGTGCAGCAGATGGAGAGTAGCTTTAAATCCAAACATAACCCAAACCATTATCTTTAGACATCCGAACCTCAGTCGACGAGAAAATCTCTCTTTCGACTATATCAACATGTCAGTATGGGGGGACCTACCTGGGTGTTCAATTTACTCGAACACTCAAGTGGGATGCCGATGTTGAGCTTACACTCAACAAAATGAGAAGACGGGCGTCCCTCCTAGGAGCTTTGCGCGGTAGAATTGGAAGAAGTGACACCAAAACCCTCTTACACACATATAAAACATTTATCAGGCCTCTTGTCGATTACAAGGCCGTACAATACTCTGCTATTCCTCAGAGACTTCCATCCATGCCACAGAGAGAGCCATCTTACGGAAAGTGAAAAACCTACACTACCTCTATTCAAGCCACCTTGTCTACAATAACACAAAAATACTGCCTCTCCCTTCTCGTTTTCAGACGCTTCAACATTGATACGTCGTCCGAACACTGCAGGGAACTAACACCGTAGCCCACACTGGAATGGAGGATTCCAAAGATCCAGAGTTCCAAAAAGAAGATCCCCCTTCCTAACCTTAGACTCTTCCAATCCGTAGTAGACCTCGACCTTCCTGAAGACCTAGAAACCCTGCTGGATGAAACCCCCCTTTCCTACCGCTAGATGGTGCCCCCAACTCCACAACTGGGTACAAAAAAAGGGCCATTGGCGAAGGTTTCTGTGGTTCCCTTCGTCCTTGCCAAATGGAAGGGCTCCACGACGGAGGAGACACGCCAATGCGTCAATCTCCCCCCAACCCCACATTGCATCACGTGGGTCACACTACCACATTACACTTACACCAAAGAAAAATGACTTTTTAGGCACGTTCAAGCACCATGGAGGGATTGAAGAGAAGTTAGAAGATCCAACTTCACTGGAAATGCAAATTGGAAGGTTTGTGAGAGCGGGGCCGACGACAGACAGATACTATATAACTCCTTTCCAACACTACATCCATCCCCTGAAAAGCACGTAAGTCCTACAACAGGGTCCCCAGTGCCGAGCCGTCCATATGGGCAAGTCGGGCGGCGCCCGACGGCGCCGAGGTGATAGAGGCGCCACTCTCAGATTTTAGACCGGATAAAAGCTACAAATGTGGTAGCAAAAAAAAATGTTTTCACGTTTTAGATTTTTTTGTAACTGTAATTTTAAACTCAAGTATCAAATTACATAAAAAATAAATTTAGGAACCCCCTATCATTTTGACAATTTTTCATCTCAGCAGTTTGTCAGTATTTTGGAATTTAGATGAATGCAAATGCGCTAAATACATTTTAATGATATCATAGGAATTATTCAATGTCTATCTTTCAAAGCGTTATTGCCCTTCAATAAAATAAAGCCCAATAAAACATTTTATAAATACTGACAAAATGCAAAACTAATTTTTGAGTTTAGCGAGCAGATGACCAAAAAGAATTCTTAGTTATCGAAAGTGAGTGGCATGGTGCAAAGCGTTATGGCCCTTCAATAAAATAAAGCCCAATAAAACATTTTATAAATACTGACAAAATGCAAAACAAATTTTTGAGTTTAGCGAGCAGATGACCAAAAAGAATTCCCAGTTATCGAAAGTGAGTTCATGGTGTAATATCGAGAGTTGTTTTAGTATTTGTGTTTTTGCGATACTTAATAATTGTGAATATTGTGATGAGTGAAAAAAAAAAGAAATTGTCTGGCTACCAGAATTTAATAAAAAAACGCAAACAAGAAGAAGAGCGTGATAAGAAGGCTACAGGCAAAAATACAGCAATATTTTGTGTCTTCGGCACCGTCCACATCAAAACAATCGCTATTAGGTGTCGAGGAAGAGATTTACGAAAGTGAGGAATTAAAAAACGTGTCCAGTGGTATGTGCTTTTTTTAAAGATATGTATATATTTTTCAAAACTATAAAAAATTCAGCATTTTATTTAAATTTTAAATAAATATATCAATGCATTTAAAATGCATTTGGTACCTATAGTGGGCGATAATTACTCATTTGTGTGTTTGTATTTTAAGATGATGCGCCTAAAGAATTGCCTGGACATGCGCTTGTTGCACCGCCGCCACCAAAAGAAAGATCAACACCAGCACCAGCTGTTCCCAAAGATGACCCAGGACTTTGGCCAGAAGTTTTGACTTCAAACATTGTTGAATATTTAATAGAAACCCCGATTACCCAAGTAAAAAATTATAATTTCTTTCGTGATTCTTCGGGACGAAAATTTTCGGATTGTTATTATGAAAGACATTTAAGAACTGGTGAAAAGTTTCATAGAGAGTGATTCTAAATCAAAAAATGCGGTTTTTTGTTTATGCTGCAAATTATTCGATTCAAAAAACAAAGCTCCATTTTGCAACGGAACAAACGATTGGAAACATTTGGCGGAATCTTGCAGTAAACACGAAAAAAGTACTGCTCATTTTAATAATTATAAAAAGTGCAAAAATTTAAGTCAATCGTTAATTTTTGTTTTATTTTTTAAAGTAGTTGCATGACATCCTGATTTAGAAATATCAGAAATTTTATATTTATGGCTGTAATTAAATGTCTATATAAATTAAACAAATTTTAAGAAAGGCGCTTCGTAAGTTTTGCCCGACGGCGCTGGTAGGGGTCGGCTCGGCACTGAGGGTCCCCTTACATACCAAATTCCTAAAAATTATCATACTTATCTTCCTAACTATATATTCTTCAGCCTTCAGCCCAAAAATATGAATTGTGCCATATATGACCCACTATGCAGTAAGGGGTTATTGAATATAGAACTTTATGCTAGAAGATAATGAAATAGGTAAAAAAACGTAAATACCAAATATTATTATTATTTATTTGAGTTAAAACATGTGTAACTTACAAAAACTGTACAAATAAAAGGATTTTCAAAGATACTAACAGTACAAAGATAAAACAGATATTAATCTTAAAATTTTCTCGCATTTTCTTTAATTGTAAATAAGCTGTCTATGAAATTTAATTATATTTTTGTTCACTTTAAAATATTGCCTAATGGCTATACGCACTTTTTTATACATAATAGAATACCTTTAAATTTATATATGTAGTATAAAAATATATTTTTAAGGATGGGATATCAGTTAAGACATATTGTCAATGAATACAGTAAAAAAGTAATGTTGAAATATAAAGATATTAATATTTTGTCAGAAATATAATTTTGCACATCATTATTTACAATAATTTTCTCTATCTATTTAAAATATTTTTGTAAAAAGAAATAACATAAATTGGAAAAACTGCTTTTTAGAACTGCCGAAGTTCCAGAACCGGTCACGCACGGCCGTGAATTGGATACGTTGTTGTCACTTCAAAATTTATTAAAGTAATACGGATAATATTATAATACAAAAACAAGTATAATTTAACATTAGATTCACACAAAACATAACTTATTATTGGGCCAATTATAGGCCGCTTGGCGTCTTTTTTTGAAAAAAAAAATCGTTGAGCAAGCAGAACTTTGAGTCATAGATCATTATATGCTTTTTTGCATTATAGTCACAAATAAAGCGATAAAAAATAAAAATTAAACAAAGTTTACTTTACCACAAAAAAAAATATTACCCATACAACAACTTGTAACTGTTCATGTTAATAATTACCCGAAGTTATATTAAATAAAAATAAATATTCCTAATAGCACATTATTCTAGAAATGTTGTTGTTTTTTCTCTAATCGTACCGCCTGACGGTTCCTTAATTTATGAAATCGAAATTTAAAGCTGGCAACAACATTTGCAATAGCCAACATACTTTTTGGCAGTCAAAATGCATAAGAATTGAATAACTAATTTGTCACACTAAAAAATGTATATAAAATTCGGTCCCTTTTATGAATTTAAAAATTCATACGGATCACGATACTAAACAAATAATTTCATATGCTCGTTGTTTGTTTCTATTAGTTCAGTGTTTGAAGAGCCATTTACATTGTCAGTTGGAAAATCAGTGAAGAAACAATAGTATTCAAAAACAGATTATTTACGAAAAATTTGACAATTCCATAAGCCGACCTTCGGTAATCTCAATAGTGTTACGAGGTGGCATGCTAAATTCTGATGCTGCTTTAGTTCATAGTGAAGCTCAAATCATTTAGTCTGGCATCAGTTAAGCACTTAGATCACTTAAATGGTCCTTTAATCATACTTTATATCGGTCATTAAAGATAATATTCGTATAGAAAATAATTGAATATTTTGTAAAATAGGTGATTTGACTTTCACGTAACTAGTTTACTAACGGACAAATAAAAATTAAAATGTTATAAATATATCGGCAAAGGTGCGGTTTCGAGGTTACGAAAATACGTCTGTTTGCGTCTGACATGGAAGGTGTGCATTCTAAATGTTCTTACTTTGAATTATTAGGTGCAAGTAGAATATGCACTTAGGTATCCTTATTCATAAAGTGAAATATTAATATATATAAAGCATTAAAAAAACTTATCTCAAAAAACAAAAAAAGATAAAAAAATTGCTATTTTTATTTTCTAAAGCTCAATTTTATATATATATATATCAAAAAACATAAAAATTTGCATTTTTTTTTTAATAATTTTAGCAATATTTAGAATACGGTATCCCAAAAGTATGAACATATTTACTATGTTGTTTTTTTGAATTTTGAGTCTTGTAGTGATTAAACAACATTTTAAATTTTTGGAAATTTACCAAAAATAAGCTAGTTATGCCATATTCGACAGTTCAAACATTTCAATTTAGAACTTTGAATAACAAAAAATATTCAAATTTGAAATTTTGATTTTTGTATAAAAACACACTAACAAGTACAATCTGTCCAATTTCACTTTAGCTGTGATATGCGCAAATGAAGAAGAGAGAGCATCGCAACAAAGCCAGAAGACATTGTTTCGAGACCGACGATCTGAGCGTCTCCCCACCTTGGTTCATCATAAACCAGTGCGCATCTCAACGTCAGAGCTAAAGTGAAATTGGGCAGATTGTACGTATACTGGACTACGTTAGTTATTAGGTAAACTTCTGCTGCTGGAGCAACGTATTATTGTAATATGTTACAAAATTTGATATGGCAACAATGTGCAAAATTTAAATTTTTCGGACAATATCAAAATGATTTACGATGAATTTAGAATGCGCACAGCCAAACGTTCTTTTGTAACATACAAACAGCACCTTTACTATATTGTTAGACAGAAAACGTAAAACTATTATGTTATGAGATCATATACAGAAATAATCAGCGATTTTCGACATATTCAGTATATCTTATTACAGACGAAAATAGATGAAATATTAATTTAAAAATATAATTTAATCAGATATTTTTTTGATAATTCGCTGCTTTAAATCGTTGCAACTTTAAGCCGAATGTATTAATAATAGAGTAAAAAAAAAAAAAAACGTAAGACTCTAATCAAAATTTCCGTTTAAAACAAATAAATTAAAAACGCTGTAAAAATAATTTCGATTATTTCCTTCGATTCAAGTTAACCAATAGAATGTCATAATTTTTTAAAATCGGACCAATCAGAATCAAATATCAGCGATTATTTCCTTCGATTCAAATTAACCAATAGAATGTCATAAATGTCATAATTTTTTGAAATCCGACCAATCAGAATCAAATATCAGCGACTATTGCACTAGAGAAATAGTCACGTCAAATATAAATGTCAAAAATTTGTCTTCTCAGGAAATAATCTTCCTAAATATAACACGACCTTGATTAATAGTCTGCTATTTTTGTTGTTGCTAAATTTCTCGAAAATTTTACAATTTATTTCAACATAATTTGACATTAATAATCAAAGATTAAAGCCCTCGAGCTAAAGCTCTCTGGCTTTAATCAGATTATTAATGTCAAATTATGTCTAAACAAATTGATAATAAATTATTCCCGAAATCTAGATACTACAAAAATAGCCGACTATAATCAAGGTCTTGTTATATTACCCTTGACAATTGATAAAAACTGACAATCTAAAAAAGTTCATATTAAAAAACGTGTGGAACTCTGTAAAGTCCTACCAAAGCGAAGCTTTTAATCGCTTTGGCGTAAAAGGTTGAACCGAAAAAATACGTTTTGAATAATTTGGTTTAATTATATTTACCACTTGAATATTAACAAAATAATAAGTTAATGTAAGAAAATTGCAGACAACAATAAGCAAATGTTCTTCAAAGTTAGCGCATGCTTGGTGTACGGGTCAAAAGAATTTCTGTTACTCATTTCCGAATCTGACATTAGAAGCTTCACTTGTAAGAAGTTAAACTATAAACTGTTAATCATTTTTGCTAAAAATATTTACTAAGCTGGTATACAATCAACAAAATTTTTCAACGGATTAAATTAACCGACAATTAATTTTTTAACTCTAATAAAATAAATAAGTTTCTGTAACAAGATTGTTAAAACAAAACCTTCTTATCTACTGAATTGGCGAATAATAACATAATAGATCATAACAAAAAATAATATGCAGAGATTTTTCAAAAAGTTACTACTACATATTATTAATATTATAAATATCTACATAAACATAAAAACATTAGCCATATACATTCTATATAAAGTTCTAAGTAACACTAACAATGTATTTTTATAAAAACTAGCCAAAGTCTAAGAATGTATGAATGTTTCACTTACAATTTTATACTACATAAATTAAATATTAAAAAAGCACATCTTAACTACATGGAATTGTTAATAAAAAAATAATTATTTATTTATTTTAAATTAAATTATACCTTCTTGTCAGTTAAAGTTTACAGCAATTTAAAACCAAATAATTCTTAAATACACAATTTGGAAGGAATCTTGGTTAGAATCTTTGTTTTGTTTAAAATAAATACGGCAAGTTTAACGATATTAACAATACGTGAAATATCAAAAGAGTAGCAAAGTTTACGGTCCCTGCTAGACTGTCGATAATAATGCACAATATATTACATGCAGTAATACTATTGGGAATAGATAACTGAAATTAGGGCTACCGCGTGTGAATTCGCCGCTAGAGGCGCTAGTGTAGCTGGAGGTCCTCGCGTCACTGTTTATGGGTGGGATGCACGGTATTATTTAGAAAGTTTTTATATTTTCGCCGTGTTCTGTGTCTCTGTGTCATTCCGTGGAATTTGTAATCGAATTTAAACCTATTTCCCGACTACCTAGAGTTCTGAAATTTTCAGGATAGCTAAGAACTGGATGACAATGCATGTTTCAAGTGTGTTTAGGCATATACATAGATTTCGAAATTTATACCGAATTGATATTAAACATGATCTAAGTTGTGTATAGATAATATTATTTTGAAAGTTATTAAATAAATCGTTCGTAGCGTAGTTGGTTAGGCGGCGGATCAGTCCACTTGTGACAGTTCTGTTATGTTATCATAATGGGATCGATTACGCGACAGAGAAGTTTTTTTTTCTTTTTTTTTTTTTGTTCTTACATGTGAAAACAGTAATTATCATTTTAACTGGTAATAAAATAAACTGTTTTAGAAAGTTTTTAGATACAACTACCCTTGATTTTGTTAACAAGGAAACAATCTTCTCTATGATCAATCACAGCATTGTATGACTTAATATTTTTGCAAAATCAGGGATGCTGTGCATTGTTGAGATGACACAAAATATGACCTATAAATCAGTAAAAAACTTTCTATTATAAAAAGTTCTTTTTGTAAATTGTGCTTATTTTTCTTTTTAATTAACTTTGTAGTTATTACGAGGTATAATAATATTACATTTAAAACATTGTTTTAATTATGGAAAATACGAGTTACGGGTCAATGAATGTCACTGCTTTACAAGTAGAACTACGAAAAAGAGGTGCAAAGTTAAGCGGACTGAAAGAACAGTACTGAGCAACACTGCGGCATTTTCCTCTAAGTATCAATGGATTAATATTTATTTGTAAACGTGGCGACGGATAAATGTCAGCTACAAATTTATTCTATGGACGAACCTACAACGCCAGAGGCGCCAACTGGTGAGCAAAAAAACGGTAGCCCTCATTGAAACATTGTATAGTTAAATTCCTGTTTAGCGGTACTGGTGGTTGTAACTTTCGACAGAGTATACGTCTTTACGATAAAATCCAAATGGAGATAGTTCCTGCATAGACTATTTTCTAAATGAAAATATATGGCTTAATTAAAATTGGCTTATAACCATTCGCGTAATGTATTTACAACATACTTGTACGTATTTTAAAGATGACATCGTAGTGTCAATTTAATCGATTATATTGATATCACCAAAGGCAGTTTTTTTACTACTATGGCCACTACTACAAGCATTACAATCGACAGGGAACAAAATGGTGAAAACATAGTTAGATATACTAAATCACGCCGTCTAGAATGGATTGGGCATATACTCAGAAGGCCACACAAAGAAATACTTCTAAGAATAACGAACTGGACACCGTTATGACCCAGATGCAGAGGAAGACCAAGAAAGAGATAGTTAGATGATGTGGAAGAGGAAGTAATGGCATGAACGTTACTGATTGGAAATTTCAATGCAGGGACCGGAAACAATGGAAGAAAATCACAACAGCAGCAAAAACACACAACAAATTATGAGAAATTGAAATGAAGACAGAGGAATAATCCACCTCAAAAAAGGATTGTTGAACGCCCAGGCGTTTGCCATAATCTTAAAGATTGTAAGGCTGTGATGATGATGGCCAATGTAGTTTGGTTTAATAAGTTTGTGTTAATGTGAGCTGTTTTAAGATTCGATTAAAAATTTAATTGTGCGGAAAAGAAAAACCTTTTCTTAGAAAATACGCTAATATAATAAATGATATGCTCAATAACGATGTAGATTTTAACTTGAAATCTGCAGAACCGTATACAAAATTATTAGTGATACAAGAGCAAGGTGAGCGAACTAGGAACCATGTTAATATTTTTTTGTATCAACAAAATATCGCCCAACCGTTAAGCAAGTGTAACAGATCATGTAGCAAGCTCAAATTGATTTTACTGCAGAATTTATCACTTTGGGAAAAGTTTTGAAGGAACTTGGTTTCAATGGGTAACAACCCCTGACAATAGAAATAATTTATTGAAAAGCTACGATGTACGGATGCATCACATTATTATTTGGAATCAATTATGCAGTATCGCGCTGAAGGAAGGCACATTATTTATACAGATGAAAAGAATATCTACATTTCCCATTCCAGTTACAGTACATGGGTGGATACAAAAAAATCTGACTTTAATTTTGAAAAACCTTACAGTAAAGGAACAAGTGTCGGAATTAATTTCTTAATCAGGAAGGAAAACTGGAGATTATAACGATGGCATGAACACAGATAACTACATAATTAACCCCAATTATACCACCAAACAGCGTGCTCGTGTTGGAAAATTATTATACACCATTATAGAGAAGATTCCCACTAGCAACAGTGTAAAAGATAAAATGATTAAATAGTTGAAAGAGAATATTCCCCACAAAGAGTGTATGACAAAACCATAACTGTATACAATTATAAAGAAATATAAACAAGAACACCTTATCCATATATTATACGAATACATGGAGGAAAATGATCATACTGTATCATTCAGGACTCAATCCAATAAAAAAAACAGTGTTGCTAAGTGCGAGAACTGACTGCAAGTTTACTTCAGGAACGTGTCCTTAGACACTTAGGCAGCGGACAGAAGTGGCAGCGTTTTGTTTTGTGTTTGGGAGAGCGGTCAACGTACATGTCAACAAACGAGTTTGTGTTTTCAGAGCCTGCAGATAGAGCGTTTGGATTACTTTAAAATGTCATTTACAGAAATTATTTGACGAGACCAAACTCATTCTGTGTACAAAAATAAAGCGAAGGAAAAGAGGGAATTATAAAGAGTTTAAACTTAGACGAAGGCTTTTTGTTTTTGTATTGCGGAAACTGAGATTTAGGGGCCAAATAAATTAATGGTTTACATGAAATGAAACTGGTCAACAAAATGACTCTTAACCCAATCAGCTAGATCCGAATGGACCTTATGAATATTTTACACCTGACTAGTATTTAATTAAATTTTTCATTTTTAATAAAAGTTAGTTTTACTTAGCGGAGCCTTATAATCAATTTTTCTTCAGGTAAAACTAAATTTGAATTATGAACATTTGTTTACAAAAGTTGAAATAAACATTCCTGTATTTTTACGAAATTTAGATTCATTTGATTTTAATGTCTGATATCATGTCGAAAATTTTCTTTAGTTTAGTAATGTCACTTCGACCTTATTTTGATAAATAAATCCTTTGTAAAGAGTTTCCTTCCAAATAAAAAATAATATCATCAAAAGATATTATGATACATGTTTCGCTAAGTCTCTTGCGTATGACAGTCCAATTAAACGCTTTATGTTACTCAGGTCACCAAACGTCCCTTTGGTAAAAACGCTGCACACTCAGCACCAATGCTGCGCTTGACGCCACACTGCACGCTGTTCACTCAGGCCTCGCATTAAGAAGAATGTAACATTTCGGGGTGAATGAAGTATATTTGGTACTTAAGCAAAACAGTGGTTTAGAAAACGAAGGACTACAAATCAAGAACTATACTGGACTATAAAATAGTGTGTGGAGTACAAAAATTTGTCATCAATGTGGATGTGAAATTATGATTTGAGTAAAAAAATCTACAAAATAACAAATATTACATTAATATTCGATGAAAAATAAATCAATTAGAGAATATCTCAATCAGATTGTACAATATTATTGGCAGTCTAAAGGGTCTCATAAGAAAAGAAGTATTCACGTATACTAATCTAACATTAAAGAATTTTGTATATTATTTATACACCTCGTTTTGTACATTCTTATTTCTAACAAACAGAATTAAAAATTGACATTTTTAACTAAATATCTTTAAACGCTAACATTGACTTTTTCAGTAGTTTAAAATATGCTTAGAAAAAATTTCAAAAAATATTGTCTGAGTAGAAAATTGTTCGATTCGCTTTTATTTCTTAAGACTACGAGTTTATAAAAATACATTAAGATTTTCGCTTATAAGTTGAATTTTTATTACTGTATGCAGTAAGTGTATTAAACAAATAGAAACATTGAACATTTAACACTTACTTTATGCCCATTTGTTAATTTTTAATGTTAGATTTTCAAAAGATATTTACATTGGAGAAGATATACTACATCGAATACTGTTTATAATAACACTAATAATCTCCTAACGACATTAATATATAGAATCGAACAATTTTTTAATTTGAAATCTAATTCACTCACTAACCACAAACCTTTTGTAGGTTAGTTAACTTATTAAAACAAGCTTAAGAAAAAACTGGAAATAATACACCTTGACAGGAGCTGCATTACTAACTTTGATAGTAACATTGGTAGAGAATCTGTGTGTAGAACAGGTTTTTCATTATTCTTTAAAAACTTGATCGTATACGATAGTTATATAATTTTCGTTAAATAATTTTTCAGATGTTCAAAGGTATTACTCGTCGATTAAGTATATACCAACATTAATTTTATTCAGTTAATTTTATTCTTTTTTTTAATGTATACCCCACCACTTTAAAATAATTTGGATCCAAATTAAAATATTCCATTATAAATATATTAACATACTAAAAGTTCCAAATTTAACTTTTGTTTGGATAATAATCTGAATTATAAATGGACCAATTTAAATCTGTATAAAGAAAACAAAAAAATATATAACATTAACAACAAATTCATTAAATAACTAAATATATATTTTATTTCTTATAGAATGTTAAAATTACTGCGTTAAGAAGTTAACGTAACTCATCATAAAAACACTTACGAGGTAGCAACTGAATTATAATTTACCGTCACTAATCCTGTTTATTCTTATACAACCAGTAACTATACAACAGAGATCAAGTATCTGGAGGTGGTTTTCCATTTCCACCGCAAGGGACATTTGGGGAAGAACTCCTATCTCGACTGTCCTGATCTTCTAGGAACCGATCCATGAAGTCTGTAAGACCCGGATGAAGAGCGTATTTTTTTTTCTCCAATCTGGCTTTGTTTGCAAAAATATCATGCCTCTCGGACTTTTTCCAAAGGTAATAAAACTGGACTAATTCACCTACAGACCTCGTCCTAACCTGAAAGATCCGAAGAAAAACTATAAGATAAAAAACAGGAAAGTTAATACAGATACGTAAGGAGTTCTCTAAATGACCGTATTATTATCAGTTACACTGTGATTTGGTTATTGTTTTTGGATTTTTAGTTATTGGCTGATTAACATTAACAACGTACATTTTTATTCAAAAACTTTTTTTAATTTTTATTAAATTAAAATTATTAAGGATTCAACAATTTTGTTTGCAATTAACCATGGATTATTTGGTCATATTGAAATTTTTATTTAAGCGAACGAGATTGTTTTATATGTTGTAAGGTTAAAAATAATACAATGAAAACCATGAAGAAAATATATGCTTCGTGGTTTACAAAGTTAAAATACTATATGTTTAAAAATAAACTATTAAAGTCCATTTGTTTGGAGTTGGCAGCTAAGAAAAGTCATTAAATCGTAAAATGTTGTAAACAAGACCCTAAATCAGTAGCGCACGTACTTATTTATATCGGTATTAAGAAATTTTAATCTTCTTAGGTAAGGGATAAGTAGTCATAATACGATGTTTAGAATATTTTGTTTTTCGATTGTAACGAGAATAATTGTGGTCGTTAGGGGTGTTAAGGGATTAAGGTAACCCTATGTGTATAATTGCAAAAACAGGTACGTTATTAGTCTATAAATTGAGGATTTGTGTATATCCTAATACATAAGAATATAGTTACTCGTTAGTGTTGGTGGTTTATATTGTGATCTATATTTTTATTATTTTACTCCAAGAACATTTTCGGTAGTGAAAATGGCGTCAAGTTCGAGTTTTGTTCCAGTACAAGTGGCTCATTTAAAACAAAGTGCGTTTTCTCAAAGAGAAAAAACTATTGTTTTAAATGTTCATGATCCACTAATATATCAAGATGCATCAGCAACTGTTCGTGATGTGGTGACTAGGTGCTCCAATATGACCGGTGTTAGTGAACGAAGTATCTATCGATTTTTAAGTGAGCGAAAACAGGGAAATGTTAGTGAACCAAAAAACACGTAGGAAAAAAGTCCATTATGGTCGATAACTTTAATACAGATATCATTAGAAGACAAGTCCATTCTTTGTACTTAAATAAAGAGATTCCGACTTTGGACAAAGTAATGACTGTTATAGCAAAAGTAGATACGATTCCCAAATTTGGACAAAATACGTTATGAAAACTCCTAAAAGAAATTGGTTTTAAGTATGAGTCGCATAAAAAACGAAAATTTTTGAATGATACAGAAGAAATTATTTTCTGGAGAAGACAATACTTAAGAAGTATAAAAAAGTTTCGAAGCGAGGGAAGAACTATCTTTTATTTAGATGAAACATGGTTGAATGAAGGACACACTGTTTCTAAAGCATGGATGGACACCAATATTTCAAATTCCCGTCAGGCATTTTTGGAGGGATATTCAACAGGATTAAATGCTCCTCGAGGAAAAGGTCGCAGACTAATGAGTAATAATCGCACACATTGGCAGTGAACATGGTTTTGTAGAAAATGGGGTATTAGACTTTGTATCAAAGTCAACCAAAGATTACCACGAGGAAATGACCTCTGATGTTTTTGAAGATTATTTTTCCCAGCTATTGGACTTTTTGCCAATTGCTGCAGTGGTTGTCTTAGATAACGCCAGTTATCATTCAAAACTGGTAGAAAAGTTACCAACGACGTCATGGAAAAAAGGAGATATTAAAGAGTGGCTCCAGAGCGCAAGAATATTTTTTTTGACGACACCATGCTGAAAACGGAATTACTGCAAATTGCAAAGCGCCACAAATTACAATATAAAAGATATGTAATTGACGAAATGGTGAAGGAATAACTGTATTACGTTTGCCACCTTATCACTGTCAATTAAAGCCTATAGAATTAATATGGGCACAGGTAAAAGGTGAGGTGGCAAGAAACAATACAACTTTTAAATTGAATGACGTTAGACAACTTTTGATAAATTCTCTTGGAAACGTAACACGGGAAAATTGGACCAATGCCATAATTTTTATTTTTATTTGAATTATGCTTTAAAAAAACTTCGGTTCTACGGTCATGGGATCTATTCAACTACCTGTTGTGACAATATTATCGAGGGTTTCTATTGTGTTTGGGTTAGTTAATCCCTAATTACAGGGTGGACTCTTTGAAAAATAAGAACTATGACTAAGTTTCAATAGAAATGTATACTAATTTTAGTTATTTTTCATGAACCACCCTTGCTTGGGCTTTGAAGGATTTGCATTTATAATGAATTCACTATGCTGCCAACTGCAAACAAATAGACTTTAGTTTATTTTTAAACATATAATATTCATGGGATGACGCCTAAGATTCGGGTGTTTTTGTTGTTTTGTTGTTATTAATTATTTAAATATATATCCACAAGTTTTGCAGTCCATTAAAATATTATTACAATTTTTTATTTAAAAAATATATTTCCCGTGATGTATATTACAATAAAGTTATATCTTATTGGAAAATAAATTAAGGAGACTATAAGTTTATCATACGAACATTTAAAATCAATATTCTAATTTGATTACATTGCATATATGCGAATATGAACGATTTAAATATAAAGTTACTCGTTATTAACCTTATCTTGTTGAATTTTATGAAAATTTTTTCCATAAACCCTGACCCCGGATTCAAAATTTCTACATTCTTCCTCTGACCACAATGATTCGTTCATGGTTTCAGAAGGATTGGCAGGTACTGTCATGCGAAGTCTCCTTAGAGCTTCATCAAAATTATGTCCACATTGCTGAAGAAGATATAATGCTTGTTCATCATCTCGAAGTTGCGTTCCAACTGGAATGGGGGGTTTAGTAATTGCAGATGCTTTTTTCAGAAAATCTTCTACATCAGGGTATAGTAACACGTATGGGTCCCATAGAAGTTTGTCATCATTCTCGTATGGTAAAGCATCATCATAATGACATAAACCTTCTGGTATTTGAGCCTGATAATCACTGCCCACCATTATAGTCTGAAAACAGTCAGTTATATAGTCAGAATAAACCAATTATAAATTTTATCCCAACCTTATTAACTTTTCGCCAATCCTCTTCATCTGGACTATAATCATAATCTTCTTCTTCCTCTTCACTAACTCTGGACACGGCTGAAACAAATCCAAAATTTCGATGATCGAGAAAAAGAATCTCGTAGCCAAAAAAATCATATACATTTTTTTAATCCTGACTGTGGATCTAAATTGTTTCCGACGCATTCTGCAAAGATTTCCTAAAAAGTCGACTTTTTTGGCATACAAGCTTTAGTCTGAATGATATGAATACAAAAATCAATTTGTTTATATATCAGTACTATTTTTCCGTTATTCTTACAAAACTTACAGCGTAATAGACGTGATTCATCTTGATCAATTTCTGGAATAGGTTCATATAAAACTCGTAATTTAGAGGGTTCTTCCGGAGGGGAAGGTTCACTCTCTTGTTCTTCCATTGGTTCAGACATTACTGGGCTGGTAGTCCTCTCAGGTTCCTCTTCAACTTTATATTCTTCCTCTTCTTCTTCTTCCTCTGGGCTTTCGTTTTCTTGGTTTTCGCCTCTATAACCGTATAGAGATAACAATTCTTCTAAGGGCATATTACTTTCCTGAAAACAATGTATAAACTCAGGCCATTTACACTACAATAAAAACAAACTACATATACAAAGAACTCTTTTTACAACACATACTAAACTAAAGTCACGCATAATGTAATTTCTTTTAACATAGAAACAATAAAAATAATAAAGAGTAGATAATAAAACAAAAACTAATGAAAGTGAGTTTTTATGACCCAAACATTGCAAAAGTCAACAAAACAGAAATTGCAAAATATGTAGCTATAAGTAGAAAATAGACTAATGTATTAATCAAGATAAGCAAGACAGTATTGCAGAACAGTTTTTAAAATGGCAATAAAATAAAAATAAAACTGTGGACCTAATTTAAATAATATGAAAGTGTGAGTAATTTCTGAGTAGAATACCTACAAATGTACCTTTTGTAAGCTGGATAATTCCGCATCTGGATCTTGGAATTCTCCTGCTGCTAGTGCTTCTTCCTCTTCTAGTGTGTGTTCATCATCAAAATCATTTACTAACATATCAACTGAGGGGTCAAAAAGTTTATCTTTCGTTGAAGAATCGTTGTCTTTTCCATCCTTCTGAAAAGCAACAACTTCTTCCATGTTACTAAACTACATTCATCACTGTCAGTCTAACAACCCTAGCACTCAATATTTTATGAACATACAGTATAAAATCACTTTTGTGTCACTATGACATGGCAAATAGATATAGAAAGGTTGGTAAATAAAAGATGATAATAGAATGTACAAGTAATAGCTACGGAATTCTGATTTTGTACTACTATTCACAATCAAAACACTGGTTGTGTGAGGTTAGGGTTAGAAAACACTTCAAAATAGGCGCGCTTACAAATTTATGTGCTCTACGACTGGAACTTGAAAGTTTCATTATACACGATTAATAACACATACGAAAGTTCGAAAAGTGTTGTTTAATTCCACCAAATTCACTATCTCCATTAGTTTTTTTTTATTCAAAACTTTAAAATAGCTGTCAAATAAACAACATGGACGAACTTATAATCATCGTACTTCGACATTGAACATTTGTAAGCTATTTCATGCAATTTACTGAACATTTTTCGTAAAACAATTATCTATTTGGAATGCAAATAAACAAAATGTAAATAGCTTTTTAAATCATTTTGGCGCAAACACAAAAACAATTCACTTCTATTTTCATCATACACGTCAACGTCAAGTCAAGTCGTCAAGTGTCATTTGTCAGATTGTCAGCTAAAAATTATTGCACCACTTCCTGTTTTTTTTTTATATTTATCAATGAGTAGTAGCTTCAAGTATCACTTATCAGTCCAAGTTTTAAGTACAATATTCGGAACTAAGGGCATAATGTGCAAAATGTTTGAAAGGTTTTTTTTAAGGAATTCAACGTAATTATAAATTATATAGCGCACTCTGCAGGGAGAACTGAGAAATAGAACAGAAAAGAAGCTTTCTGCGTAATTATTTTGAAATGTGTCATTTATCTTTTTTTTGTTAGCAAACATTTTTCATAGAATGCGCTGTTGAAAAAGCGACGTCGAGCGTCGAAGTAAGCGACGCTGGCGGAGACATCGACAATGAGCTCCAGAGCAAAGTTCCACAAAAATACAGGCCGATAACATCCTATTGATTTTTCAAAACGTTCGTTGAACCAATCAGAGAGATAGAACTATTTTTTAAAGGGTGAGGTTGTTGTTAGGTTTTTACAAAGCTAGTGCGGAAACAAACGGAATGTGTGTGTAGTTTAAAGCATAACAACGAGCGCGAGCTCGTTAAAAGTCCTTCAATGCAGGTGGCTACTCTTTTTCGCGAGTCCTCCACGTTATTAGGAGCGACAATGGAATCGGGCGGAAATGGTGGCGGCCAGGATTCAGGTGTATCCAGCCTTGGTCCTGGACCATTGTCCTATGACTCCTACAACCATCCGATGACCTTCTCAAATAAGTACAAGCTGTAAGTAATCTCCGCGACCCTGTCCGCTTGGCTTATTTCCCGCACGCGCCGCATGTAAACATTTTTATTTACTTATTATCGTCAACGATTATTCGTACATCTGATTACTGTATAGTATTTTACTGCAAGCATCTTCTGACTTTAGAGTATTCGCTGTATGTATTTTTATTTTTTAATTTTGCCTTCCTAGTTTTTTTTATTTTCAGCAATGTCAACTGTTAGACATAACGATTTATTTTACGCTCGATATATTCTGAACAACCTTGTAACTATTTTCATTTTACTTAATAGTTTAGCTAACAGTTTGATGACCACTGTGCTCTGTTTACACAACACCAGTTTGCCTTCAATGTTTACGTGTTGCCTAATTTCTAAAAAAGAATACAAGCTGAACATATCCCTTCAGGCCTTGAATCCATCCTGCCTCCTGCCTGCATGATGATGTTTTCACAATTCATTTGAAACACGCCCTCAAAAGTACGTAAGTTCTAAGTGCTAAAGTGATATGTGCAAAGTGTACCTATGCGTCATGTGAGTATCACTTTCGTTATCTTTTAGAAATATGAAACTAGAACCCCACGACGATGGTTACGAAACTAGTGCTGATTTGATGTTAAACACTGCCAGTGTTACACATAATCACGATGTCAAATGCGAAAAATTGGAGGATCCCTACAGTTTCATTGATGACGACCCTATTCCTATGCTTCCTGCAGCTCCGGGGCCCCCACATCTCATGCATACATTGCCCCCTATTAATAATCAACTCATGCCAGGGCCCAAGAAACGAGGACGAAAAAAGAAAATTAAACCTGATCAGTAAGTCAATTTGTTTTTATTTTTTCATTGAAAATATTCTATCTAACCTAACATTAGATAGTGTAACGTTTCTCAAATTTTGGGTTATCTTAAATTTTTAGGGATGCGAATATGAACCAAAAAAGAAAACACTTAGTAATACTTAAAATATTTTTACATTAACTTAAACAAATATCAAATTGATCCCAATATATTTACATTTTTTTTAATATAATATACTAATAATCAGCTGGGTCGCAGAACTATTTCACGCAGGTCCTTAGGGTCATAAGGCAAAAAGGTTCAATCAAAAACACTGAGGTAGACTACGATTCGACATAGAAACTTGTAACTCAAACACTCTACACTCTAGTAATTTTTCAATTTATTTATCATTTTTCATCATCGTTGCCATATTATTTGTTTCAAATTGAAATAAAAAAAAAACTAAGAAACTTTAAATAAAATCCATGAACATTTTATTTAGTAGTGTTTTTTTATTGTTTAACCCTTGGTTCACCAAACACTAATTGTATTTTTTATTTTGATATAATTGTTTGAAGTATCTATAGAAGCAAATCAGTTAAAACGTTGTTAGTTTAAAACACTCAAACGGTTGCAACAAATAGTTAAAAGAATGTAAATATCTAAATTTTATTAAGTATATATAAATAGTCTCTATAAGTTATTTGTGGCATCAATTTCTACTTTTTATTATTATTTGGGGACCTTCTTGCCACTTAAAATAAAAAATAATTTAATATATTTTGAAAGGGCCACTGCGTATTAAATCTTAAATGCATAAAAATTTCCGTTGAAACACAAAAATTATTGATTTTATTTTTCTAAGTTTTCGACAACCAGATTGGTTATAGTTTTAAACGATTTATTTACCAACAAGAAAATTATTTCACGATCTTTCTTTCAGTATGAAAACTTTTTTATTTTTGTGTTTATAGATACATAGATTATCAGCTCATTCATTCGCCTATATCTGATATATCTAGATCTTGGCTACCTATATTAAAAAAGGAATGAGTTGATAATCTATGTAACTATAGAAATAAAAAGATAATCTGAAAAAGCTGTCAAGGTTGTCATATTGAAGGAAATGTCGTTATATTGCGATTTTTTGTTTGTAACTCTTTGAAAACTATAACCTCCTATTGAAAGTTAAGAAAAATTAAATCAATGTATTTTTTGATTTCATTGGAATTTGTTAGGCATTTTTAGATCTAATATCAAATAAATTAGTAAACGCAAATTTCAAATGTATTTCTTATATTGAGTGGCAAGAAGGTCCCCAAATAATAAAAGAAAATTAAAAACGTAAACAATTAATTTATTTTTAATTTAAAAATTGCTTATCTGATAGCAGTATAACTCTAAAGGGCATTTCTTAATTTTTAAGCAGGTACCTACATAGACTCTTTTAGGTTAAATTTTTTTATCTTCTCTTAAGATTAGAGAACAAAGTATTTGTGCTACAAAACAATATATTGAATTAGTAACTAAATTTTATATTTTGATATTTGTTTTTCCTTGGATTTTGATGAAACTGTAAATGCTTAATAAACATAGAAAATCCATTTATGATTGATAAGGTCATGTATCTTACTTCTCTGTAGATAAGAGTGATAAATAAATTTCTCTTATTAAGTTTGTTAATAAGCTAAAAGCCACTGTATACATTGTTCATAATATGAAATATGTGGCAAAATGTTTACTCATTCTTATATCATTCTATGATTTTTGGCTTTTATTTTATTTTTAATCATAGTACCATTTAATTTAGTTTTGTAAAACAAATCTCAGTTAGTGTGTGCATGGTTACATTTATTAAATGAAAAAATTTATTTGAGTGTTTTTTTTGTTTAGATGTTTGTTTGTGTTTACAGCTTTTTTTAATTTATAAAAGATATCTGAATTTTGATAGGCCCGACTTTAATCAAGACATGAATGGAGGAATTCCACGGCCTATAAAAGAACGAAAAAAACATGATCGTTTTAATGGAATGCCAGAAGAAGAAGTTTCCAAAAGAACTCTACCTGATCATCTAACTGAAAATTTAGATATAATTATAGTAAGTTAAATAAACATTTGCTGTGATATATTTAAACTTTAAACTATTCTGTTTGTCCACTACTTCATTCAGTCATGTAGCAATAATCTATTCATGTAAAAAATATGAATCATATAATGTTTAAACACTGCTAGACTAAACAATTACAACTAGTTTATGAATTTTCTAATTTTAAGGAAATACGAAAAAAGTTATTTTAATATTAAATTATAAAATAGTATTTCATAAAGCTACAATTTTTATTTATATAAGATGGTACTTTATATGAATAGATTTTTAATTCTTTTGATACTTACATATTATAAATATATTAATTTTTTTATTCGTATTTTTAGATTGGGATAAATCCTGGACTTTTTGCGGCCTATAAAGGTCATCACTATGCTGGTCCTGGAAACCATTTTTGGAAGTGTTTGTACCTTTCGGGTTTGACACCCCAACAAATGTCTGCTGATGAAGATTATAAGTTACTTCAAGTAGGCATTGGGTTCACAAACATGGTACAACGGGCCACTAAAGGTAGTGCTGATCTAACACGTAAAGAAATTAAAGAGGGTAGTCAAATTTTGTTAGAAAAATTAAAAAAGTTTAGACCTAAGATAGCTGTATTTAATGGAAAACTTATTTATGAAGTATTCTCGGGGAAAAAGGATTTCAAATTTGGTCGACAACCAGATCTTGTTGAAGGGACGAACACGGTAAGTGTTTTTTGCAAATAATAGCATTAGACTTAAATATTTCCCAAAAACATATAGTAAGAACTATGAATAAGAATCGACTATTGAAATAGAATTTTAATCAATTTCATTAGTCGACTTTGTATAGTATTGCTTAAATTTTATTTTTTTTATGAAATGGGCATATAATAGTTATTTATGTATCAAGGGCGTAAAACAGGCGTTTATGGACCGCAACGTGTAAATAAGAGCCCGAGCCGCAGGCGAGGGCTATTAACACGTAAGGTCCATAAACGCTGTTTACGCCCGAAATACATACAAACTTTTATGCACGACCGATTTAATATTCATTTATAAAAAAAATTGCACTGTCAATTGAAAAAAGTCAACTGTCAAATGGCAACTGTCAATTGACAAAAGTCTCTGTCAAATGTTAAATATCAACTGTCAAATGCCAACTGTCAAATGTCAACTGTCAAATGTCAAATGTCAACTGTCAAATGTCAACTGTCAAATGGCAACTATCAAATGTCAACTGTTAACTGTCAAATATCAAACGTCACATGTCAAGTTGCAACTGTCAAATGCCAAATTTGAAATGTCAAATCTCTACTGTCACATGTAAAATATTATCTGTCAGCTGTCAAATATCAACTGTCAATGTCAACGATTCTTTTAATAATAATACTTATAAAGGATATTTTTTATTTTTATTTTTTGTGAACAATTTAATATAAATGCCATTTCAACTTGCATGAATTTTATACCTCAAACCTCGATATTATTAACAACTTACCCTGTATAACCATTCACCTAATAATTTGTATTCATTCGTTATTTAAAATAAATAATTTGATTGAAAGTAATATACACAGAGGCTAGAGATAATATTTTTAAACAATAATCTATATACCTAATAATACCTATGTTGTCGTTACCCTAACAACAAAGTCAAAATAGGTGGTAGCCATTTTTATTTAGACTCATTGTCAGTTTGGATGATTGCAAGTATTTCAATATTTAAGACAAAAAAATTACTTTACCGCCCGCTATTTACACTTTATCGCCCGGCGGGCGGTAAAGTAGTCCACGGGCGCTAAAGTGGCACTTTACGCCCGCTAAATGTATGTAATAATCTGTACTTTACCGCCCGGTCGTGCATAAAATCTATTATATTCGAGTTCAAAAATATTTTTAATCTTTTTTGATAGGAAACTTTAAAAATACACCTCAGTGTTCAAAATTGTACAGTTTCTGGAAAACATAATATATATTAAATTTTATACTTACGATGTGTGTAATTAAGCCTACATATGTAAAAGTTAAATTGGTTTTTATTACAGCATATGTGGGTGATGCCTTCGTCAAGTGCAAGATGTGCTCAGTTACCAAGAGCTGCAGATAAGGTTCCTTTTTACGCGGCTTTGAAAAAGTTCCGTGATTATTTAAATGGTTTGATAACTGAAATTGATGAAAACGAAATGGTGTTTACTGAACCGAGCTTAAAATCTTGCTATGAAGCAGAACCAAAACCTGATCCATTTTCTCCAGAGCTCACTGACATAAGTAATGCTGTGATTCAAAATGAAGATGGTACTATTATACCATGCAAAAAGAAGAGAGGTCGACCGAAAAAAATTAAAGTAGAAGGTGAAGAAACACCACCAAAGCCAGTAGTTCGGAAACCTCCATCTACTCAGAATAATAACTGTGATTTTCCAAAGAAAAAGAGAGGCCGGCCTAAAAAGGTTAAGGTTGAAAATATGGACTTAAATCCGCCAGATAACAATACATCGACCAATTTGTCTCAGTGTTATTCAAACCCATCTCCAATCCAGTCTCCCAACAATTTTTATCAAATGGGTCCTGCCATGACACCACCAAATGGTTCTGGTAATCTGTATGCTCCTCAACCTCCTCAGGCATACAATCAGTCACCACGACCTCAGTATAGCCAGTCACCAAGACCTGTTTATACAAATTCGCCGAGACCTCAATATAGTCAGTCTCCCAGACCTCAGTACAGTCAGTCACCTAGACCGCCATATAGTCAGTCACCGAGACCTACATATAGTCAGTCTCCTAGGCCCCCTTATAGTCAGTCTCCAAGACCTCCATATAGCCAGTCTCCTAGACCTCATTCACAACCTTTTACTCATTCGGACCTAAGCTCAGAAATCAGTGCTGCAATTAGCTCTGAACAATTGGGTTCTCCAGCATCTCCAATAGGACCTCCAGATTTTGAACCTCCGACAAGCATGGCGGAGGAAGCAGCTGAGTGTCGGTTAGGTAGTCCAGCTCCCTCTACTAACAGTGAACAGACTCACTATCACTATCAGTCTTACAATATGGAACCACCACATCCCCAACCAGAACCACAATATGCGTCTCCACGCCAGAGTCAAGATATTGCTTCTAAAAGTTTATCAGGACTGGAATCGTTAGTAGATCAAATTCCCAGTATAACTGAAGGTGAAGCTCCTTTAGGTGAAACACCTGACCAATACACTGGCCAGTTTAATAACTACAATGTACCATCATCAAGAGCTAGTCCAATCCCATACAATTATCCACCCAGTTCTGGATATCCTTTGTATCCCACTCCAACGTGGAGTGGTCATTACGAACCAATGCCAATTGGTTATCCACAAATCCCTTATGCTCAGAGCTATGCACCTGGTTTGCATGTACCAAGTCCAAACTACCCATATTACAGTTACCCCCAACCTACACCGACGCATCCGCCAGGCTACCCACCCTACTTGGGAGGATTTTGATTGGTTTACGTTACTGTGTTTTCATGTTGTGTACCTGTACCATATGTTCAGCTAGTACCTAGCAAGTCTGTCCGCTTGAGTACAGTTGGTCACTTGCATTTTGACAACAACAGAGACTTGCACAGGGTAAATGGTGATATTTTTTTGTCATAAGTATTTTTCTCTAAACTTTGAATGTTAGATAGGCCAAGGGTTTTGTGCATTATTCTACATTCAGATCTCAGTTGAGTGTGTGTGTCAATCTGAGTGTGAGGTTCATCGTTATAGTTGTAGCCCATATGTCATTCATTTAAAATAAACATTTGTTATAGCTCTTCAGGTCGTATTTTCTTGTCCCTTGTCCTTTATCCCACATATCACTGCATTCAAAATGGACCATTGCGAAACTCTCTTGTAAGTAGTGGTCCAAAGAAAAAAAAAATGAAAAATACTTTTATATAGTAACAGAACTGATATTATTTATTTAAAAACTTATTCAATGTGTTATTACAAAAAAGTGACTTTTTTTATATCTAATGTTATATTTAATACTCGTACTAGTTTCACTTTTTTAAGAAACTTCTATCCTCAATTTTTGTACTTTAAGCAGTATTAGAATTTATGAAAAAAATTGATCAAATAAATTTTGTTTAGTTCATGCATTGTATTTTATTTAAAGATCATTATTTATACAATAAACGTATATTCATTGAAACAGTCTTATCCTTTTTAAATTTTCATTTTTACCTCAGACGGTAAGTAACCTTTTTGAAGTTATGATTCTATTCGTGCACTCTGCGGAAAAGATTTCTGTGTTGTTAAATGAAAAAATCATTACATATGTAATGGTTTGAGTAAGAGAGAGACAGAAACACATATAAGGTATATTGGTCAGTAAAAACAAAGATGAAATATTTACCACATGTTTAGTCATAACTATAAGTCCTTTGAATACCGTTTAAACATTCAGTACATTGAAAAGAGATAGATATACAAAAAACAGTCTGGGCTAATGTTTTGAATATCATAGTGACGTATCTCATTGTGTTTGACAGATTATTTTATAATTCTGTCACGTAAGTATACCTACATATAAAGTTTAGTATTTTATATTAATGATATTAATAATAATATTCAGTAATGAGTATTGTATTGTAGTCCATAGTACCGTCACATGGTTGCATTATATCCTGCACTATGCTTTTGAGGTTGTTGGCTACATAAACAGAGTTTTTAAGAATAGTCGAAAAATGCATTCCGAACAGACAATAGATAGAAAAATTACAATTCGGTAAGTATTCCAAATGGGTTCTCTTTATGTACTTGGGGTTTTGGGGTCGCTGAACACGAATATCATGATATCAAAAGTCTCCGCGGCACTTGGTGCCTAGGGTATTTACCTCTTCTCCTGGGGTTTTATGTAAATTCTGTACAAAATCAGTGCACACTTGGAACTCTGCGATTTTTTTGGGTCGCTGAATACGAATATGATAATGGTGTTGGTATCCGAAACACCTGGTGCTGAAGACGGACCTCGTCTCCAGGAATTTTATGCAAATTCGTTACAAAATGAGTGTGCACTCGGTACTAGTTAGTTTTTGAGGTCGCTAAACACGAATATCATATAATGATTTTGCTAAATCATTCGCATACAAATTTATGAATCCGGGCGCGTGCATAGAAGTATAACTTCTGCCGGCAGTCCCATAACTGCCAGACCCGTTTTTTTTATATCAGTATCATTTCGCTGTTTTTATAAAAAAAAATGATTCTTTTATGAACATTGTTTCCTTCCTTCTTTTAGAAAACATCTTAGTAAAAATAAATAAACAATCCTATATATATATATATATATACATCCCAGCACTGCAGGCCTTAAAGGCTTATATGGCTTCCGTTTCTATTTTATTAACTATCTCCTTCCTACCTCCTTCCACGTTTTCCTATCTTGTTTTCCCAAATCTGAATTCCCACTCTTCTGATATCTTCCACAACGGCGTTTAATCATTTTTTCTTTGGTCTTCCTCTCCTCTTCTTTCCTCCGATCAGCAGCTTTTTCACATGTCTAACCTGGGAATGCGATGTCCAGCTTTCATACCATCGTTCTGGAGATCTCCCAGGCGGTCTCGATGTGTTGGGTTTTTCAGACATTGCAATTTTTGCGAGCCTCTCGTCATCCATTCTGTTGGCGTGGTCTCTCCACTCCCTACGTTTTTGTCTAGACCATCTTACGATATCCTGTACTCTGCATTGTTCTCTTATTGACTCGTTCCTTTCTCGGTCCCTTAGAGTATAGCCTGCAATGGACCTCAGCGTTCTCATTTCAGTTGTTCTTAGGAGCTTCTTGGTTGTAGTTGTTTCTGCTCTAGTCTCGATCGCATATGTCATCACTGGTCTTACACAGGTTTTATATATTCTCACCTTACTTTCTATGCTCATGTGTTTGGTCCTCCAGATAATGTCGCGTAAGTATCCAGATATCATTGTTGCTCTGTTGGTCTGTGTTTTGACTACTTCCTTCTGGAGATTTCTGCTGCTGGTGATGTTAACTCCTAGGTATTTGAAGTTCATGACTTGTTCAATACTTTGGTTGTTTGCTGCTAGTTTACATCTCTTAGGTTCCTTGTTAACTGTAAGTGATTGTGTGTTCTCAATAGATATAGCCATATTAAATTTTTCTGCAATGGTTTGGAACCTAAATAGCAATCGTTGTAGGTTGTCTTCATCTTCCGATATGAGTACAACGTCATCAGCATAGCAGCATATTTTAATTTCTTTGTTTCCCATTCTGTATCATCTTCCTGCCGTTTTAACCTCCTTTATGATCTCGTCCATCACCAGATTAAATAGAGTTGGGCTGAGGCTGTCTCCTTGTCTTATTCCTGTATGTATAGGTATTTTTCTAGTTAGCTGGTTCTCGGCTCTTACAAATGTGCTGTTGTTTGTGTTCATTTCTTTTATAATTGCTCGAATCTCAGGGGCTATGTTTCTGGATCTTAATAGTTTAAGGATATCTGCAAGTCTTACTCTGTCAAATGCTTTTGTAAGTTCCACGAAGCACATGTAAGCAGTTTTGTTGAATTCAATTGCTTTTTCTACTATTTGTCGAATAATGAATATAATAATAATAATAATGGTCTTTATTAGAATCAGCAAAAAATACATACAAATAATGCATCAACCGTTGACCTGTTTCGTCGGAAGCCCTGTTGTTCTTCACATATTCCAGTGTTTTCTACTTCGAGCGATATAATTTTTGTTAACAGCTTCATGACGGCACTTAGTAGACTTATCCCGCGGTAGTTTTTGGGGGCGTTTTTTTCACCTTTTTGAAATACTGGGATGGTTATGCTTTCTTTCCAGACATTCGGTATTTTCTTATGTAGAATTATTTTGTCAAAGAAAACACTCAGTACTTCAACCAACTTTCTTTTGTCTTTCTCGATAACATCTTAGAATTCATTATGGTTGATAGACTTCCCCAAACTCTACTTCCTTTACTAATTCTTTTATCAATCTCCGTCTCCTCCTCATTATTGTTTGTTATCATAACAATCCTATATACAGAAAATAATAAGAATTATTTTTTTACTATTTTGTAATAAAATCTGAAAATTCATTACAACACAAAAAAGTACCTCGGTACTGTACCTACATAAAATTTATGCAAATATGTATTGTTAAAAAGATTGAAATGAATCAAATCACTTATTTCTCATTAACGATTGTTATATTTAAATTTTGCCTATTTTGAAATGCAAATAATTTTAAAGTTTTAAGTTATAAAAAATATAATAATTAAATAGTTTCCAATATATATATATATATATATATATATATATATATATATATATATATATATATATATATATATATATATATATATATATATATATATATATATATATATATATATATATATATATACATCTCGCTATACTTAGGTCTTCCTATCATTGGCAATTTACATTACTTGGGTCTTCCATGTCAATAGGTCTTCCGTATACGGAAGACTTAATTCTTATCGTGTAAAAAGCATCATTCTATCCATTTCTACCTGTAGAAAAATTTTGGGAAGGACGACTTAATACGGTTTTTTTGAAAATTTTGTATATTTTAGTTCACCTCTTTCCTGCATGCGCGTTGGCGCTGCTGTTGCGTGTATATCCGAGCAAGTATATTTTTAACCATGCTATCGCTTCTTGCTCTTCCAGCGTATATGTTCTTTTCATTTTTCAGCTTTTTCGTCTTCCACAAAACCGGCAACGCTGGTTAGCTATTGCTTACTACATGGTCGTGTTTGAACGGTCTGAGAATAACAATTTTAAGTTCATGGTGTCTCACCACTGTTCATTTGCAGAATTCGCTGCGTGCGCGCTGAGAAGTATAAACATCGGTTTTACCAATTCGAAAGACACAATTGTTTAGTATTTTTTTTTTGGTCTATTATTCATCCAAAATTACAGAAAAATCAAAGCCTACCCTTGTATTGTACATTAAAATAAAATGTAAAAATTATATTAATCGTTTTAGAAAACGACGAAATAATTTTTAACCAAAATCCCTTTGGTCAAGAAGTACGATCTGATTAAGCTGGGTGTTAAACCATAACATAAGATGAAAAAAAAATTAAAATTTCACAATTTGTATAGCTTGGCCAATTTAATTTTTTCAATTCTACTAAACTTTAGAAACTAAAAGTAAAATCTCTACTATAACTATAGATGCAGAAAAGAATTCCTGTAAAACAAAAGGTATAAGGTATATACCTACACTGTTACCATGTGATTTTTCGAATATCACGAAAATATATGGTTTTTATAAGATAAGTTGAGTTATTCTACATCAAGCAAAAATTTGTCTTTAGTAATAAGCAGATAAGTAGACTTGTCTTGTTGTTCACAGCCGCGGTGTTCTAATCATATTTTAATAACATAGACATATTTCATGGTGCACTGAGAAATACCTCATAGCTGCAAAAACGTCTTTAGTTATTATTTGTTTGTTCACGTACGAGATGTTTCATTTTTATGTTATATTACGTATTGTTTGTGTATAGTTTTATCTTTGGTGAATAAAATTGTGAACTAGTGTTAAGAAACTGTTTTTATTAGAAGGGTTTTTATGATGAATAATAAACGCACATCATTCATTCTCAACTTGTGTAAAAATCAAGAAAGTGGCTCAAGTAAGTAACGAAATACATTTTATTTTATTTATCGATCATTGAATACGTTTTTTCGGAGAATTATTTTAAATATGAATTCAACGTATTTGGATGTAAATTAAGAATGCATGAATATACAGTGAGTCCAGGATAGATTTAGATTACCAAAAATGAGTTAATTCGATCTTCTACTCTACAAGCAAATTTGGTAAAATTACCACTGATAAAGTATCTTCATTTTTTAAAATATAAAAAAATAATATTACAAGAAGTAGTTTAAAATGCAACTTTATACCCGTGTACCAACTTTCACATAAGGAAGAATATACAGTGCGGACGTAAATGGTTCCCCCCTATTAACTTTTATTACCTTATTAAATTTTTTGCAGATCTGGATGTGCATGAAGCCCAAGGCAAAAATAGCCAAGGCACGTCGCAGACTAACTCAGATGTACGGGATAATATACCCGATTTAAGAACAAAAGAATGGGTTGGAACCGAAGATTTTTTTAAATTTGGCTACGAAAGGGTAGATTCTCTTCCAAACCAAGATTTAAGCATTAAAGTTTTAACTCTCAATACAAGTTTAAATCGAATTGATTCAATTTATCCAGAAGTCGTTGAAGAGTTGGAACCAAAAAAAAATAATCCAAACTATGCCAAATATATCAGGTAATGCATTTGCTTTGGAAAAAGATATAAATTATCCAGCTAATAAGAATACCATTTTATTCGAACAAAACGCACAAACAGATGGTTATTTTCCCATTGAATTTGAAAAAAGTCAAGAAGCTGCAGAAAAAAGCGTGGTTGAACTTGAAACTGACCAACCCGATCAAGAAGAAACGGATAACCAAGAAATAGATAAAGTAGATGTTTCCACCGATGATAGTGTAAAAGATCCCGATTATGACTCTGGCGATGAAGAAATAGAAAGTTCAAGCGATAACGAATTTACAAAATGTTCTAAAAAAAGATTAAAGAAAAGCAGAAGTAACGACAAGAAAATGAGAAGTGGCGACAACAAAAGTAAACATCAACGAAGATAAAAAATTTGAAAAAGAATGGCCGGACAAGAAAAGAGAGAAAGGTTGCTAAACAATTAAGGAATACTGGGAGTGAATATTTAAATGAAAAGGGAAATACTGTAAAAGCAAGAGCTATGAAACCACTTACAGATTGCCGAATGAAATGTACAAATAAATTTCCAGATGATGTAAGACTGGCACTCTTTAAAGAATACTGGAAATTAGGGAATCATGATAAAAGAGCCAATTTTCTATCTTCGTTGATTTGCATAATGGATAAAAAAACAACACGCGTGCTACTTGAGTCAGACAAAGTTCGAAAATTCTCTTGCAAGTATGAACTCGTTGTAAAAGGTGAACGAAAGTCAATATGTAAAAAATGTTTAATTGCCACATTTGGAGAAACAAATGCTTTTATAAATCAAATAATACAAAACAGGCAATTCTCCGTATCCAGCATAATACAAAACGATCAAAGAGGTCGAAGTGAGCCAAAAAATAAGTGGTCCCAGGAAAGTCTAAACGATGTTGTCGAACATATTTGCAGCTTTCCTGCATATGAAAGTCACTATTGCAGACAAACTACGTCAAAAAAATATTTGCAATCAGATTTAACCATATCAAAAATGTATGCCCTTTACAAAGAAAATAGGGAAAATTGTGTATCAATGACTATCTATGCAAGAAAGTTTCGTGAACTAGGCTTGGCATTCAAAAAGACACTTGCTCTAAGTGTGATACACTTAAAATACAAATTACTTATGCGAATGCGGAAGAAAAAGAAATACTCATTTCCGAGCAAGCAAATCACCACTCTGCAGCAGATGAAGCTTATAAAGCAAAAGGCAATGATAAAAATATTGCAAAGGCAGATCCATCAATAGCTGTGTTTGCTTTTGATTTGCAGCAGTGTCTGCCCACTCCGTACCTTAAATCTTCAATTTCGTTCTACAAAAGGCAGTTGTGGACTTACAATCGGACAGTTCATAACTTAGCTACAAATGAAGCCGCTTGCTACATATGGAACGAATCTGTTTCTGGTAGAGGCGGAAATCAGATTGCTTCTTTTTTATATAGGCATATTATTGATTTACCACCTAATATAAAAAAAGTCTGCTTTTATTCAGATACTTGCGGAGGTCAGAATAAAAACAGTCACGTTGTAACTATGTTTATGACGGTATTAAAGGAGAAAAAAATACCCTTGACTGCATTGACCATAAGTTCCTGGTTAGTGGTCATACACATATGGAATGCGATGTGGACCACGCTACAATTGAGAAAGCAAAGAAAAAAACTACAATGAAAATAAATCATCCTTATGACTGGGTTCAGCTAATAAGAAGTTGTAAAAAAATAAATCCCTTTAAAGTAAAGATAATGGAATGTGACGATTTTTTAGATTTCGCAGCATTATTAAAAACTTACTTGGTCCAAAAAAACTTACTGAAAATGGCGAAAAGTTTTTGTGGAAAGATTTACAGTGGGCACGTTATTGCAAAGACAATATTGGAATAATGTATTTTAAATCATCTCTCAATAATGAAGATAGTTTTAAAGCGGTCAACTTTCGCCGTCGAGGAAAACAAGCTGCAGTACTCAGGCTGCCAAAACTCCATAATTAATTAATAAATAAAGATAATAATAATTAATAAAGATAAAAAAAAGAACCTTATGGAACTCTTGCCCCTTATTGATATGGAGTTTAGACCTTTTTACGAAGGTTTATTGGTAGATGATGTTCCCGACATAGATCCAGATTTGATGGAGATAGATCCAGATGAATAATAATTATCTAATAATAGTAGCAGTTTGTACTAATAAAAAAAAACGTTTTTTTGTAGTTTATATTACTTCTTCCTTTATTAAAAAATCATACTAGTGAATGTTAAGTAAATAAATCAAAGTAAAAACTAACAATATTAATTAAATAAGTCGGTGCCTAACATTTATTTCAAAACACACAGTTGAGATATCTCGACTTATTCTAAAATGTAAATTAAACTATACTTGTGAATATCCGGATAAGTCACTCAACATACACTTGAGATCATTTATTGCAAATGACAATATCCTACTTTATACATTACATACATGTCATGTAAAAACACAAATTACATTTCTATAATTTTTTTTTGCTGATTTACCCTAATTTAATTAATATTATTTTGGCTCTCCTGAAAATTTTTATAAAGTCGACTTATGTGCTTATTCACGGGGGCCAGAGATTTATATATACATAAAGACCATAAAGTTAAAGAATTTTTTTTTAAAAATCTACATATAAATTAAATAAATATAACAAATTGACATTTTAAATTAAATATAAAATATTTAAAAATACTTAAATAAAATGGATACAAGACAAAATAGAAGAAATAGAAGGAGAGAAGATGGAATACAAGAATACAGTGAAAATAGGCATGAAACAAAAAGTAATGATGGTATAGGACAAGATGTAGATGAAACAATAGAAAATATTGGTATAAGGGAAAATGGATCTTCGGAAGGAGGAGAAAACACAACTATTCAGGTTGTAAAAGTAGATGTGATAGGAGATGCGACTAGTTCAAAACCACATCAAGAAACAGAGATGAAGAGAATGTTTAAATTTTTGGAAAAAATGGAAAATAAAATGGATGAAAATAGTAGAAAAATGGAAAAGAAAATGGATGAAAAATTAGATGAAACTAATAGAAAAATTGATGAAAATAGTAGAAAAATGGAAAATAAAATGGATGAAAAATTAGATGAAAATAATAGAAAAATGGATGAAAATAGTAGAAAACAAGCAAATTATAGAAAAGGAGATAAGGATGAGTTAAAGATTTTAAAAGAAATTATAGAAGGCATAAAATTAGATATTAATAATATTAAAAATGAAATAAAAAATATTTTTAAAGAAATGATGACCAAAAATAAAGATGAATTGGAAGAAGAAATAAAAACAGAAGATATAAAAACAATGAATGACAGAAATATAAATAAAAATAAACCTATGTGTCGATATAAAGGAAAAATTATTTGTCAATACATTATACAGGAAGGAAAAAGTAAAAATAAATATTATAAAGAATATGAGACATATAAAAACAAAATGAAACAAGAATATGAAATTAAAATTAAATAATGAATATGAGGATAAGAAGAATGAAAAAGATAAATATTATAAAAGTGAAGAAATAAAATATGAAAATAAAATATATGAAGTTGATAAAAATAAATATAAAAATGAATTATATTATTATATTAATAAAATTAAATATAAAACTGAATCTAAGTATGACAATGAGAATAAAAGAAAGTTTAAGAATAAAACATACGAAGATTATGATATAAATTATTTTAAAATATGTAATAAGATTAAAACAAGAAAGAAGATTTGGAAGGATATAATGTATAATTATAAAAAAAAAGTTAATTAAAAGAAAATAGGATTAATATAAAATTAAGATTAAAATTAAAACTAAATAGGAAAATAAATAATGGGAAAATATCAGAAAAAGGGGGACGAAATTAATAAAATAAAATAAATAAAAGTTATAAAATTAAATAAAAAAATATAGGAATAATGAATGTTAGATATAGATAAATAAAAATTGAATTGGAAGTAAATTTTAAAACAATAAAATGTGTCTTAAAAGAAAATTTTATTTTTTAAATTTAGGGGGATTTGTTATGGTATGAACTAGTTGGTCTTTATGTATAGTGTAAATATGTTTAAGACCAACAAAATATAAAAATTTAATAATGTCAATCTATGGAAGTTATCAAGTAATGATAGAAAATAATTATAATTAAAAAAAAAGGTATAAAGGGGTTGCTACGTTGTTAAGGCGATGGTTGATTGAGAAAAGTCAAAGAAATTTTACGGATGTCACATGAATTGTAATTAAAAAAAAATATAAAATTGAATATAATGGAATAATGTAAAAAGTATCGTAAATATAGTTAAATAGAAATAGAATATGGAGTAGAATGTGGAAACGGGATATTTTAAAAGTTTTAAAAGTTATTTAAAAGTTATAACCAATTTTCTGTCAAAATCATAACAAGTTCAACGACCTGTATAATTGAATAGTGGAATACATTGTATTTTATATCATTGTCGAAAATTACTATTTCCATACTCCTATTTTTATTAAACATTTCCCATATCTAAAGTTATTAGTTTTTGAGATATTCAGCATAGAAGTAATTAGGTATGAAATAGTTTACCAGATGTTAGTTTACAGTTGGAAGTTTACAAAAATTTATAGTCATGGGGAAATAAGTAACAACGCGCAAAAATAACACTATTTTCACCCAAATTGAGTAGGTTTCAATAACATCACATCTGATACACTATTGCATACCTAATTGATAGTTTACATAGGAAAATTAAAATATCTCAAAGAACTGATAACTTTGGGTATGGGAAGTATGGTAATAGTACTTTTCGAAAATAATATAAAATACAGGGTGAGGTGATTCATTTAAAATTTCTGAGAAAATAATGTACTCGAGCTTTGACTCACCATGTATTTGATTCAATGAATATTTGCAAAATCATTTATGTCTGTAAATTTTAGTAATCATTAAAATTGAAAAATAATAAAAAAATCAGAACTTCCGCCACTGAATAAATTTTCAACTGATTTGGTTTTTGTCGCCGTATTTATTAATAAATATTGAGTAATTGTTTAAATTTAACAATCAATCAATACCTAACTTAAATATGATATGATGAAGACGGAACTTATTCAGATAAATCTGGAAGAGTTATGATTTTCAAATGAGAATTAGAAGCACGAGGCTTCCGTATATCTAAATATTGATTGTAATATATGGAAGATGTAGGTACTACAAATGTAATGAAATGTGGCATCACTGTACGGAAGACCTATGTACTGAAAATTTGATATTCTCAATATACTCGGAAGACGTAAAAATAGCATTTCAGTCGGAAGATTGAATGCTATAAAAATGGTTAAAAAGAAAATATTTTCCATTATTTTTTTATCAAATACTATACTAGAATGGGCAAAATGCGATATACTTCAGTGAGAATATATATATTCCTGCTTCTTCTGGTGGATGAGGTAAATACCGTCTTTGGCTGGAAGACTCAAGTATAGAGAGATGTATATATATATATATATATATATATATATATATATATATATATATATATATATCTATCTATCGTTGCAATAGTAATCAAAATCCAATATTCTGTTGAATACAGAATTTGAATTAATTTTATTAAAAAAATAACCGGACCGATCCACTTTAAAAAAATAGCGAAAATTCAAATGCTATTAATTTAAATCGAAATTTAATTATTAATTGAACCGAATATATTACCCTCCACATATGAGAGTCAGTTTGCAGCAACCCTAGTGCTAGTATATTGATTTTATTTTCACCTACATACGTACATCAAAACCCGCATTTCTGGATGAATACTATTTTGTTTTGATATTACTTTGAACTCCGTTTATTCCTGGATTTCAAACATTTTGGAATCAATTAATACATATTTTAATATTTTGTGAATTACTTTACTTCAAATAAGTTAACAATTAACTTTGATTGGGTTATTTAAAATAACACATAGTTCACATAGCTAAAATATATTTTTATTGAAACTTTTTTTATATAACTGATAAATTAGAAGTGTCTTGTAGAGTGTAGATTATAAATGGGGTCGATTGGACCAGGAGACCTTACCAAACTGCGATCTAAAAGATCTTTTGTGTATACTCTGCATCTGATTATGAGTCAATGAGGTCTAGACTTTTAAGAAAATCTATTATCCGCTTAGGGTGTACGTTTGTAACTTAATCAAGCTCTAAGAAGACCTGTCCCATATATTTATGTTGTTGGCGAACAATTACTCTGCAGTTATAAATATTATTTATGTTCAGCCATTTTATCTGCATGTTCCACTGTCCACTTTGCCCATTTTACAGGGATGGTACCTCACTGAACAGTTTCCTTTGAGAATTTCTGCGATTACTCTGAGTTTAGGTTTCTAAAGCACTTAAGTTAATTTAAAGTAGCACACTGATGGCCGTATTAACATTTTTGCTTGTCTTTGGCCTGGAGTGTTTCTCCAGTAGGCTGCACTGAGTTGAGATTCCACAGAATGGTTCAGGTCCTATAAAAGGAGTGCTCTTCTTTTGCGAAAGTATCAGCAATATCGTTAGTATAATACAGATAATAAATATTATGGCTGATTGAGGCTTTTTTTAATGCACTCTTGAGCACCGAAATCTATTGCTAAAAGCCCCGCTTGGAATATTGTAGGAGTGTTTCTCATTCCCAGGGCTATTGAGAGCCTAACGTTAGGACCTGTAATCGCTATACCTATTCCTGGTATTTTAGACCCATCAGTATAAGGTCTCCTTTCGTAAGGACCTTTAGGACCTGTAATCGCTATACCTACTCCTGGTATTTTAGACCCATCAGTATAATAAGCTCTCCTTTCGTAAGTTGAGCAATCTCGTTTTGTGTTAAGTCACACTCAGAAGTGTCTTAGGAGTATTTTGTTTAATGAAGAATTACATAGAAAACTGTGATAATTAGTTAAAAAATTGATGCCTGCATGAAGTTTCGAATAATTTTTTTAGCTAATTGACTAGAAAAATTCTATTACCAGATAAAGAACTAGTAAGAAATCACACATTTATCACTAATATCTATGAAATTTTTTGACATTATCGTCATGGTTAAGTTTGACGAAAAAATATGAAAATAATTCTTTTCAGACTTTTACAGAGATAACATCAGTCCGATAACTGATTTGGATTACCCAGTGTGTCGCGAAGCTGTTTTGGGTCCGCGGTCGGATTTTAATGAATACATATTAGACAGTAGGGTATAAATTTAGAATGTACCATTATCATTTTATTCAGTACCTATCGACTGCGCCCTTTTAGATCTAACACAGACAAAAAAAATTTCGCGGGTAATGCACTTTTGCACTTTATAGACAATGAAAGTTTTGACGTAGTGTCAAATGTGTAGTGTAGATTGAAATGGGTAAAATAAAGTATTTTTCATATCACATGCATTGAAACAGCTTGTTTTGTCAGTCGAAACAAGACAATTTCAGACCAATGCAACTGTCAGTCAGAAACTGACAGTTTTTTCTGCCCTAGGGGAGAAACAGGGTTATTTCTGCCCGGCACATTCATTTATTTATTATTTATGTCTTTATTCAAGTCTGTCAGAATCGCATTTGTAATAAACAAAAGCGAATCAAATCATAATCGTCTGACAGCTGTCGTCAAATCGTTATCAAGATATTACTACGCTATTTGTCTGAAATAGTCTTACTTTAACTGGCTACAGAGATCAAAACTCGCTCTTTCAATGCATGTGATATGAAAAATATAGTGTGTGGCACGGGATGAAACAAAGACGATTTCTGACCGGGCGAAATCGTCTTGTTTCACCCCTTGTCACACAATATACTATTGTGCATCACCTTGTGAGATAGTAAAATGTTTCGATACTTTCTTTAAAAATCACACTTTCGGAGAAGAATAAATTCTGTGTATAAAACTACAAAATATGTATATGATACTATAGAATTTTTAAAGATTGTTATCTACTTATAAATAGGTCAAACAAATAAGAACTATGGATGTTTTCAATAAAAATAATTTTACGATTTTTTCAAGCGATGAAAATAGAAAAAAATTAGAACTCGATGAATTACGATGGAAGCGAAGGTATTAATGATTACTCGATAGTGGGAGCAACGAGAGAAAGATACGCCAGGGGAAGTTTCGTTACTTATTTTTGTGACATTTATATGTAGTAACATCTCTTTCGATCCTAAAATTAAAAATTCCTTTTAAAAAGTTGATGAAAACGGCCAACGATTTATATAACCAGATTTTAAACCTGTTTTAGTTTCAAAATATATTGTTTCCATATCGAAACGATAATATCCCCAAAGTGTGTACAATTATTTAATTATTTTAAAAATTTAAATAGGTTTAAAAACAAGAGATTATTTTCTATAAATGTGTATTTTATGAGTTATTCAAAAATTTGTTGAAAAAAATGAAAATAAAATGGATTGAGCATCAAAATTATCAAATAAATCATAAGGCATAAGTAAACTAACAAGAAACAGCTGAAAACATTGATTTAATATGCAATATTGATACCAAAACATTAACTTGAGTAACTTTATTCTTTTTTATCTTATTCTTATCCCAAGCCTAGTTGGGGTCGGCGTTGGTCTTCCGTATCATTCGTTTCCGCTTGTTTCCATCTAATTCATCCTCGTTTCTCCAGTTTTTCTTTCAGGTCCTCATTTATTTTATCCCTCGTTTTATCCACCCACTTCAACTTCGGTCTTCTCATCTTCATCTTACCACCATTCTCACATAATTGTCACCCTTCCTTTCTACATGACCAAACCATCTCAACTCATTTTCCTGGATTTTCTTGCTCTGCTGTCCCACTTTAACTGTACCTCTTACTCTCTCATTTCTTACTCCATTTTTCGGTAATCCACCGTCCAACGCAACATCTTCATTTCCGCTTCTTCAAACTTTTTCTCTTGTTTTTTTTTTTGTTATACATCAACGCTGATCTTACAACTCTCTTGTACATACTACCTTTCATTTTTGCACTCACATTCCTGTCACCCAAAACTCCACTCATTCTTTTCCAGTTCATCCATCCATATACTATGCCATGATTCTATGATCTCACTCTTTAACCCACCATTCTTTTTTGGCAATATTTGAAGTTTTGGACAGCTGGCAATACTTGGTCCTGCAGATTGATTTTAAGTCCATTTCTCTAGTATGTTGTCATATACTCAGTCTTCGTCTTACCCCTCTCAACCTCTACTTTCAGGCACTTTTCTCCAGTTTTCCTTCCAGTTTCTCTTTTATAAAATCTACAATCACAGTATCATCCTCATACATCATATCTCATGGGGCACCAAACTAAAGAGATAGGTGCTCGGCTGATGGAGCTCCACATGCATCTCAAATCCCTTCGTAACACTTAACACTATTTTTTATTTCCGTTTTTGTTCACTAACATACCTTTTGTATGGGCACTCTGTCATAAGCTTTCTCTTTTAGTCTATGAAAGCATCGTGGATATCACGCTGTATTTCAAATCTCTCAATCATTCTCACAGCAAAAACAGCATCAGTCTTGCCTCTCCCTGACATAAATCCAAATTGTTATTCACTTATACTCGTCTCTTCTCTCAGCCTCTTCTCAATTATTCGTTCCCAAATTTTTAAAGTATGCGACATTAATTTAATACCTTTATAGTTACCACATTGTTTCACATCTCTTTTTCTTTTATAGATTGGCACAAGCGCACTTTTCCTCCACCCACTCGGTATTCTCCCTTGATTCATCACTGCCTTTCCGTTCTTCATCTTTTTTAATGCACTCTCCATTTCCTCCCTAGACACGTCTATCACGTTATCAAAAATTTGCAATACTATCTTCAAATCTAACTCTCTCATTTTCCTCGTTCAGCTTGAGTAACAAAGTAACAATACTGTTTGATTATAAATGATTCGAGTATTTACATATATACATAAAAAAAAATAAAAATAAAAATCAGCTGTATTATGTTACAAACAAACTACTGGCTGATTGTTCTTAATGTTGTCAGCTGATTAAAATTTTCTGCGCATACTGCGCATTTGATTCAGTGGAGTTTTTAACTCCTGGGAAATGTTTGTTAGTATTTGTTTGACATTTCATGGGTATAGATTTAGGTGACTGCTCTTTTATCGATATCAAAAACAAAATTTAATGGTTTACAGTATTCAATTATTTAACGAATAAGTAATAATGTCTGATTCGGAAGATGATTACATGTCGTTCAAAGTGTTAGTGGATAGGTAAGATCTTTTAAAGTTTATATACAAAAAAATTGATCGTAAATGTATTATAGCAAGGATGACGTGCGTCCAAGTCTTTTATTTAATAGAGAAAAACGTAAATTGGATATGTACAAGAAGAAAACAGATTCTAGCAAACGACAAAAGTCTGTTTTGGAACTTGAGAGAGAGAATAGAGATTTAGGATTAAACACGGCGATATCACATGAAAATAAAGGCTTTCGTATGCTGGAAAAGATGGGATTTAAACAGGGAGAGAGTTTAGGAAAAACTAAAAGTGGCATTAAAGAACCAATTGATATTGTTCTCAGACAAGGTACTTCAGGTGTAGGTCGCGAATCTCATCTTAAAGATGTTTTTAACCAGAAAAAAGCTCGAATTTTTAAGCAATACAGATTAGCTACAAAAGAGAGGACTCATTTAACAAATGTAAGAAGAGATTTCCTGAAAGCACAAAAAATTTGTGAAGAACTAGATTTCAGATGTGTAAGTATTCATTCTTGATAATCAATATTTTTATGAGCCTTTTAAATACGGATAATCACATCGTTTCAGTTATATTATTAATATATAAACTAAGTATGTAATCGTTTAGATAATTTCACTAATGCAATGTTTCTATTCTTTGCTACCATATTATTTATAATTTTCTTTTAATTGACAATTCAATTAAATTTCAATTTTCTATTTACTTTTTATATTTTTGTTTCTCTGAAAACAAAATGTACATCAAAAAGAGATTTTGTGACTCCCATATGCTTTATCTAAATTTTAAAGTATATAGCATTCAACCTTAATGGAGATAAGATTTTCGATATTCATTTGACCTGCAAATGGGTAAAAACCCAGTGGAAATCATTAAAAATAAGATTGTAGAGTTGTGTCGTATTTTTTTTCAAACTTTGTTCCATATAGTTCCATAAAATATCAATAATGCGCAATTACAATAATGTAGTCTATACTAAATATATTTCAGAAAGTGCCGGATCCAGTAGAGGATTTTTTTTGGACAAAAGAAGTTATCAAAAAACGTAGAAAAATGGATAAAAACGAAATTTACGAAGATACAGATAGCAGCAGTGAAGATGAAGAATTTGAATCGTACATCACCGAAGAAAATTTGTATTCCATAATAGATTATCTTAGAAATAAACATTTGTACTGTATCTACTGTGTTCTCACTGGTATAGATATCAAAGATCTTGAGGAAAATTGTCCTGGGCCATATAGATTAGATCATGATGATGATTAAATATTTTCAAATATCTTCATGTTTAAACAATATTAAAAGTGAGAGACTTATGTTATTTATTTAATTTGTACTGTTATATTGAGAGAGAATAAATATTTTATGTTTAACTTATTTCTTTATAATCCTCAAGTAGTAAATGTAAATCTACCAATAGTTCTAGAATGTATATGGTAAAATGTTTTGCTCTATGTATATTTCTCTTTAAATTTATATATTTTTATTTATAATGTTTAATCTTGTATTTTGTATATAATTTGGTTATATAAGTGTATTTTCCGATATATGTTAATGAAAATAAATGTGGAATAAATAAAGGCATTAAAAAAAATTTATTGAAAACATAAATTAGAAAAAAATACATTTTAATGAACATAAATTCTGGATATTCACAATTAGTGGGATCCAGTAGATAACAATGCTAATAATCCAGCAGTGGATCCAATAGATAAAGTGTAATTAACTGCAGGAGTAAATGATTGTAACAAATAAAAACTAGCAAGAATTACAATTGCTAAAAATAAGGCATTGTTATAAAAGATTGAAAATGTGGTGGCTTCAAAGTCTGCTACTTCGTTCTTTTTCCACAAAATCCTTTCGTCTTTTTCTTTTTTGCTCATCTTTTTGTCGTCTGCTAGCTTCTTGGTTAAATCTCGAGTAACGGCTTCTTCTCGTTTTACAGCAATTTTGTGTTTTAAGGTGAATTTAGTGTTTCGGTATGCCATTGCTAATAAATAGGTGGATATTGCGGTAACCACAGCAAATAATATTAAGGAAGAATAAATATCAATCATGTGTATCCTCCAAAATAACCATATTGGAACAGCGGATACAATTAGGGCATTACCATAGAACAGAGCTGACGATTTAGTCGAAACATTACGACTAAAATCTTGCAATAGTAGCTCTTCTTCTTTTGTGAAACCTTTGTTGTGTGATTTCGACATTTTTGTTAAAACTTTCTTTTATAAACACCAAATTTTTCACTTAATAACTAACCACACTACCTAACTAGCCAACAGCACAATTTCAATTCAATATTCAATGTATAACTCGTATTCGTTGTTCGTGGTGACAGGTGACTATTTTCACATTTCACAACACACCAATACCATGCTACGTTGATCCACGTTGTTCACAGTTGTGTTCCGAATTTATCTTTAATTCAAAATTAACCTAGTTATTCTTTTTATTCCTAGTGTTTTTTTTTAATACATAAATTAAATCTAAACGGCAAGTTAAATGTAAAACATTAATTTTATGTCATGTGCGTTAAATTTAGTTTTTTTTTACAAGGTGTGTTCTCAAATACGTTATTGTTTAAATTTAAAATATTTATAATAATTGATATATTTTTTTATCAAAACATTTTATTTTGTTTTAGTGTAATGTTTTTATTAAGCAGGTATAAAAAGTGCTTTGATATTTATTTTAAAAATATACAAATTGTAATAATGGTTATGAAACCTTGAACACCTGCATCTACCGGACGGTAGTTACACTACAACATTGTTATTTTTTGAAAATAATTATAAAATAAATTATCTTATATTTTTGTTACTAAAAAAATTTATTACTTTCTAATTTAAGTTTCTATGAAATATGTTTATAATTGATTATTAATAATCATTATTTCTAATTGAAGATTTACAGAATTACTTTCGTGTACTTATTTTTCATGCGCAAGGATGAGACACGATGTTGGGCGAGGAGACAAAAAACAAGACACGAGTATATCTGTCAGATATCATAGAATGAGAGAATATGAATATAGACTGGAATACGATAAGAAGGCGGTCTAGTACGTCGCGTAGGAGAGATCCGTGTTTATGACAGAATCAGTGTACACAGTGAGCATTGGCACGAACACGAAGTACAAATAGCGCAGGATTACGGGGTCCGTGCCGTCTCACTCGTGGAGATCGTTCCCGCGTCCTCCAAATCTCGGGGATTGACGGTCGGACACAGCAAGAGACCCATCTACAACTGGTTCCAGCATATTCCTTGTCACGGATTGGAGACAAGAAGGTTAGAAGTAGAAGGTAGTGTTTTAGTGTTTATGTCAGTGAGAACCGAGTGTTTATTAAGAGTTACATTGTAACAAGTGATATTAGTGCCTTAATTTACAATGGCACTTAATCAAGACGAAGCTAAGCAAGTGGTTAGAGTGGATCAGGACTCGGAAACTGACTTACAAGCACTTTTCGATAGTGTATTAAAACCAGACTCAAAGCGACCTTTACAAGTGCCATGGAGTATGCGGAAGCTCCCAGATTCGTTTTTTAATCCACCTTCAACGGGATCAAAATCTATTAACCACTCTCGCGAAAATTCGGTAGATTCTGCTTTTGGGGGTGGTGCTACAGGTGCCACTTCGGTTAATTCGGTACCCTTACAAACTGCTCATCATCGAGCGCATAGTTCGCCAGCATCTCTTCAGCAAACGTATGCTGTAGGTCAACAACAAGCACCCATTCATCATATAAAACAAAGATCTTACGACGTTGCCAGCAAATCTGAAGATAACACTCCATTACCGCCCGGGTGGGAACAAGCCCGTACCCCAGAAGGACAGGTGTATTATTTAAAGTAAGTACCTACCTGTTAAAGACCTTAGTGCAGGTTGTCCAGGTCAGATTATTCTTTGCAGGGACGGCCTTGGGATCTTTGATTATAGGACATTGCCTTATTTTTATAATAATAAACATTATTTATCTGTTATTATGTTTGTTTCACCTGTATCCTGTTAAACAGGTATGTTAGCTAAAACTGTAACATATTTTTAAAAGTAGTTTTATATTATCGACTCACTACCTATTTTTTAAGTTTGGAGTAAATTTGAATAGAATTGTTTTTTTTAAGAATTTAAATGCAAAATACGCTGAATATAACACACAAATTTTAAAATTGGTGTATTGAATAATTAAATTGCAGGTTTTAATATTAAAATGTTCTAATAAACGTCATATTTATGTTTTATATCAAAACCTATTTTAACACAATACAATCATAGCGTGTTTCTTTGGACCTGTTGGCTTCTTTTCTTAACAACTTAACATGCTTAAAAAAATGGCTTCAGACGAATTGTTTTTTTTTTCTGTAAAAAATATTTCTTACCAATAACATTTGGATGAATGCACCTGAGTGTAACCCATGTAAATAAAAGAAAGAAAATAAAAACGCTAAGTAGGTAATGTGAAAAAAAGTTATTCATAGAATTGTGGTTGAGAACATATCTGAAAACTCCTTTTTTAATGATCTGGTTAAAAATATTTTTTACGACTTAAGTTTATATTTTTAATCATATATTTATTGACCGTAAGATTATCATTTTATTATGTATATGTACCTATCATTGAAATAGACTATCACCTCTATTCTAGTTTTTTATTTACAAAAATGTCAGAATGACTGAATACATTGGTAAATAAAAGACAATAATTGGTTACAACTTAGTTATATTTTTCCATATTATTATTTTTGGGTTCTATGTTTAAGTGGGTATTATTTCTGATACATACTAGTATATTATTTTTATGTTTATTAAATTAAACAGTTTCAAAAAAAAATCAGTAGATAGTTTCAATCAGTACTGTTGATATGGTTTCAAAACGAAAAATTGAGTTAATTAGTTTAACAACAAATAAATAATTATAGTGGCTAGTCTAATTAGTATATTTTTAATGTCTACTGTTGATGACTATTTAGTCTTCTTAAATGTTCAAAATTTTTACATAATTAAAAATAAGAAATTTATTTTATAACAGGTTCAAAGGTTTGGTATTGTATTTACTTATCATAAAAACGAATTAAAAATAAATTATATGGCTAATATATTTTGCCTTGGTTGAATAATGTCTAATGGTAAATATATTATTATGAACTTAATAGGTCATTCGTCGCTTATCTATACATTTAGTAACAAGGTTAATCAACTTTCATTCATTTTCATAAAATTGTTGTTATTCATTTTTCATTAAAACTACATTTTCTTATGGTTAGATACTAAAAAATCGAGTCAATAAACAAAATGTTTAAATATTTACTAAATGAACATTTGTTTAAAAATTTAGTATTTTTCTAAATGGTCTATTTGTTATCGAAATACAGATCGATACAAGTCTTCGATAATATTATTTTTAAAATTAAAAGTGTAGTACTGGATTCGTCTAAAGAAAAAATTTTATTTCGTTTACAGGAGTTAATAGAATTTTTCCCTTTTAATTAGTTTTTTACTCATACACATTAGGTAGATCTCATTCTCTAATCAGAGACGTGATCAAGAGTCTCAGGTAAAATATTTTAAAATGTGTGATTTTTTTAAGCTAACCAAGTTTTTTTATTTTTAGTTTAACTTTTAAGTTTAACCGTTATTTAGCATACATATACTCTATTTCTTAAAGTAATATCATTTATTTCTGGGTATAGATATCTAAGCAGTTAATTTTTAAATATATTAGTTATTGGATTAAAATTGTTTACAATAAGCTTACGAGATCCATTCCACCTTAATGACGGGAATCTCTGGTTTAAATATAAACTGAAATTCAACAGAATATTTACGTAATTTAAACAGAAAGCCTCGTGATTTCCAAGTGCTCTCAATGTATTGGTAGTAATATTGACAACCTCATTTAATTCAACGATAATTTTCTTTAAAGTATATATAGATTTCCTAGTATACATTGCTTATAACATGGCGCCTTGCGGTTAAACGAAAATAAAGTTTTAGCATCATTATTTTGGTATACTCAAAGGTAAATTACTAAAAATATCACTAAGTCCACGCAAATGGGCGTAACAACAAAGTTGAAGTAAAAACATCAAGAAAAGATGCATTTCATTGCATTTCTTTTATAAAATACAAGTAACTAATAAATTTCTATTTAGATTTTTTTAAATTCGTGATTTTTTTATGTACATTATTTCGTTTAGTTAAACTATTTTTTCTACATCTCTACATGTTTATCAGTTTCATTTTTTACTACAGTTAATATTTTCATATTCACAATAAATTTTTGATTATCATTTTATTATTGCGATTTCATATTTTTGAAGTTAAAACTTCTTCTGGTGCGCCTGAGACAGATTGCAATATAGACATACAGACGTAAGTATTTTACGTCGTTTTCATGAAGAACTAATTTAATTATTTTCTATATTAATATTATTAAAACCGATATATACGTGAATATACTAAATATATACTTTTTTTATACATTAAACATTACAATAATACTTTGTAAATGTTTTTGTTATACAATTATAAAGAGGAACTAAATATCTTCTGTGCTATATAGTAAAAGGCCGTACGCTCATATATCTGAACTTATATTGTCAGTTGTTGATAGTTCGATAGAAAACTTTAGTTGTATATAGAAAATCATCAAATTTTTAAATGATCATGAAACTTGAGACAATATAATATATTTTGTAGTTATTATAAGGTGTAAAGTTCGGTTAGTGCAAGTTTTTTGATTAATAGTAAAGAAATTTTTAAAACAAATTTATTAAAAATGACTAAACAATCTTAAAAAAAACCGCTATACAATCTAATTTCACGAAACCGCACCTCGTCTAAAGAACAATGGTCATCAAACACAAACGGGTTAATTTTCTTAAACTTCGCGGAGTTAATAATCATTTCAAGAAAACCTCTAGGAAAATAATCAAGTTTTCGGTCGTCCTACACATGCTGCAAAGTAAGATGCTTGTAAAACTTGACCAAAATTATACGAGCAGAAAGATCTTAGGAGTTATGTCCCATTCAGACTCTCCACGAGGCTACACGAGAGAAAACGAGTGCGAGAGTAAGGACGGTACTCTCCCATCCTCTCGTGTTCCCTCGCCTCGCCTTGCTATCGCTCCGTTTTGTGTCGGTTTTTCGGGCATGAGTCAAAGAACGCGAGGGGGTGAGGCGAGAGAATCAACCACACTCTCGCATTAGTCGCATTGGCTCACTTTGTTATTAACTGCTGCAGAGTAAGGGCAATCGCGTTCTTTATCATGGCTGAGTGGAATAACGATTTGTGTACCACATTTATGGAACTGTATCAAATGGAACCATTCATTTGGAATCCAAAAAATCCATATCACTAGACCAGCAAAACTTCTGTATCTCTATATCCGTTTTCTCCAATATGGCGGTCGCAATATTCTTTAGCGATTCCCCGATTGCATTGACAATGATACGGAGGGAGTCGCATTATCTGATGTCCATTTCCATACCACAATTCATCTATAACATACCGAGACCGAGGATGAACTGTCTTATTCAGAAGACAAAGATTCATGAGCTCTATTTTTAAAGCGTCACTTTAAAAATTTATATTTGTATCGTGGGTCGTGTAGCAATTCTTGTAACTGTAATTTATTCCAAAAAGAATTTGGTAATTTTTCTATTATCCATAGAATCATGATAGTCTCAGCACTTTTAGATTTAGTGGCAAATAACAATCCAGTATCTTTTAAAAACCCATGTTCCAGCATGTAAAACAACGAAGCGTTTTCTAACATTTTGGTGGCCTTTTCTTACATGTACGTTTAAATGTGGCTTTGGAAAATATTCATGTTTCGTCTAAGAAAACATACGGAAGTGTGTTTTCGCATCTTAAATTTCTAATATTATAACCTCTTCGATACAACATGAGGCATTTCACAAAGAAGTCGCCTGCTATTTTCAAGCTTGTAAGAAAAACCACATGTGTTTAAAAGACGCCATAAACTTGTATCTGATGCATCGTATATGTATCTTTTCTTTAGCTCTTCATTAAGTATTTTTATTGTAACATGCTGATCTTTCGTTTTCATTTTATATACTAGGTATATTTCTAATTGCTGCTTTAATAGAATCACGTACATCCTCAGTCTTTTTCTTGAGTACTGTATGCGACTGTCCAGGTGTGGTAATTGGCTAATTGGTGTTTTCATTTTGCATTCTCCTTTAATTCTTGTCACACTACTTAAACTGATTTTTAAGGCATCTGCAACTCGTTCATTTACAGCTGACAAAGGTAATAAGGATCCGTTGTTTTCCTTTTCTTTATTGAAATATTCCAACAAATTAAGTACAAACTTTCGACATTGTCCACTTATTACATTTCCAGGCATTTTAGGAAGTGGTATTAAATGCAGATTTACAGAAAATAACTGCTACAGCACGTCTTTGGCAAGTAACTTTTAAATCTAACACTGACAGGCACATATGAAGGTATATAGCACATACTTACGGGATAAATAAGTATAAAGTATAAATAACAAACGTCTCTGGACACAAGTAGAAAACCTCTCTAAGAATGAAGAGAGATGGTATTATTATTAAATTGGGTTGTGTAGTACTGCATGTACACTTCAACAATCATGAAATGAACTATAGAAGAACTGAGTTGCGAGACTTGTTTTTGTACACATTATGTTTTTGATGGCATGTAATTTACTTGAGATCTTAAAAAATAAAAATGAATTTTACAAATAGTAAAAAAAATAATGTCGATAGCTGGGATAGAGCTATACCTACCACGTTCGTGTAACCGTTATACTCGCCTTCGGCTCATATGGCAAACTTTCCCAATCTCGTGGAATATAGCATATTCTATACTCGTTATAAAATACTGTATTCTATTTGTAAACAAAACTTCATTTCAACTTTATTATAGGTAGATAAATTCTGATATGTAGTATTATAATTTATAACCAAGTAATTGCCTTTTGTTTTTCTTTATTTCCTTGTTGTATATAGACTCTCGCGTGTTTTTAAAATTCAATATTTTTCTTTGTTTTGCAATCTATAAAACCATTTACTTCGATATCAAGCATCCTTAACTAAAAACAAGTGACATAATAAAACACTGCGGGTAAACAGTCAAATGATGACTAATATGAATTTACTGTTTGAGGGAATATATGGAATTAAACGGAGTATAATAATAAGGCTTCATTTATGAATTAATTAGAAGTTTCATTACCAATTTGAAAGACCTCATACAAAAGTTACGAATGAAAAGCTACTTTTACCAGCAATTTCTTAGATTTTTTTATTAGGGATCTTGTATACAAGATCGGAATATTTGTTATATCTTATGATTATTTTCTATTCAGGAAATGGCCTTCCTTTATCTTCTGCACTGCATACAGATACTGTATAAATAAAAGTTAACAAGCTCTTGTCACTATGCGTTAACAGTAGTGTTGAAACACGTGGTTTTTTTCTTAGTTATATATAAATGTGATCAGCATAATATTGATTTCATAATTTCAATACAAATAAATATAATTTTTATCAAAGGATAATATTCTAAAATTCTAAAAGGATACTTGATCTTGATCATAAAAAATAATCTATGCAAATGTTGAGTCCGATCGGTCTTTTAGGAACTTTACTCAGGTTCCAAAAAATATTTCTAAAAAATATATATTCGATGTAAAATTTTCCGTTAAACACGATGATCATTGCAGAATTTTTAAGGAAAGGCATAATATTTCAAAATGCATTTAGAAATAAGAAATTGTTTGTTAATATACAAAGAATTTGAGAGTTTCTAAATGGATTTAAACTCTATTTTAATATATTTCTCGCTGTTCTGACTTTCCTTGGGAAAATTTGAAAATCGTCCGTAATAAACATCGTGCTCAACGAAAATTTTTAAATCGAATATGTATTTTTCAGAATTCTTTTTTTTTCATTCATAGCAAAGTCGTGTTAATAAATTTAAAGTATTTTGTTTCGTCATTTTGTGGAAATTTTAAGGGGCCCGTGTATGAATCCTAAGTGACTATCCAACTAAAAAATTGCATGGCTTGTTTTTTTATAATAAAGTTAAGTGGGCTTTTATCTTGAATAAAATTGATCAGAATATCTTAATAACGATACTCATATGTCACACAAAATAAAGTATTCCACAAACGTATTGATTCTGTGTTAACGCTATTACTGATAATTTGGCAGTTTTAACTTTTCTTAGTTAATAAAATAATTTGTCGAAATCTAAAACAAAGTAACTCTGCTCTTTCCCTATATTTGACTCTGCAAGTGCCATTAAAACGGATTATTTTAATCCAAATATCACATCGCTTTGAATTTGAATCAAACTTCACACTAAGAAGGCTATCGAAATAATTCGTCTTTATAGCATCCGCACCTTGGAGTGTATTTCAGGGCATAAAGGTTTTGAAGGTAATAAAACCGCGGACCTTCTGGCCAAGAAGGGAGCGGATACACGATTCACTGGTCCAAAACCTGTATTGGGACTGCCTAGAGCCTGGGTAAGGACCAGGAACTGGGTCTGGGAAGAGTCGACCAAACACTGGAGTAATACCTCGAGTAATACTGTAGGGCTGAGGCACTCGAAGCTGATGCTCAAAGGCTACTCCAAAAAACTGACGTCTGACATACTGAATATTGGCAGGAGCTAGATAAGAGTACTAGTGGGCCTGCTCACTGGGCATGGACCATTCAGACTACACCTTCGGAGGATGGGGATTCTGACACAGGAACCCACCTCGTGCCGACTGTTCGCCGTGGACGATGAGACGGTAACTCACATTCTATTCGAGTGTGAGGCCTTGGACTATAAACGGTTCCTCATCTTCGGTGACACGAATTCTGAATCGTATCACCACCTTGAGGAGCTAGTCACAGGACTCAAATCTCTTATAAAGGGAACTGCCCTGTGGCAACAGTAACTCAAGGAATTTCGGACACCTGGATTCTAGCCTACCTGAAGATCAGCGTGATGTTAATTTTTAGCTGATCAAACTAGAGTCCTGTACGCATCGGGTGCATGTAAGGACTCTTGGTGCCGAACCTGGTCACAATATTCCCATAGGAAGCAGTGCTCAAACATGGGGCTCCACAGGAGAGACCATGCCAGGTTTATTTAGATTTAGCATTCGTACAGTTATAGGTATCGAGGTGAGTCTAGAGTTAAAGCCCATTATTTCGATCGGTGTATGCCGATTGAGCACAACCATACTATATATAACCCCCTATGGTGCACCGTGCACGGTGCACCCATTTTACAATATGCAATATTGTATTTATTTTTGTCTAATTATTATTTCATGATATGAGCTAGGAATTACCCATTAATTTTATTTTATACTAGCTGTGCCCACGAATTCGTGCTTGTTTGAAAAAGTATGATATATGTGCTGGAAATCAATTTGAGATACAGCCATTAGCAATATTCCGCTAGCGCGTTCTGGGCCCGTGACGCGCGCAGCCTTTTTGATATACTTATCTAAAATAAAAGTAGCCTAAGTTACTCCTTACTACATCAGCTATCTGCCAGTACCGTAAAAATTGGTCCAGCCGTTCCAGAGATCAGCTGGAACAAAACAGGCAGGCAAAAATTGAAAAAGTGTTATTTTAATATTACAGGCACTCCAATTTTATTATTGTGTCGATTATCTCTGTTTATTTGTAATACCTGTAAGAATTTTGGTCCTGGCAGATGTAGGTGTTGAATTTTATAACACTGCATTTGCACTTAACGTAATAATCTGGGATGGACTCTACTTAAACTACGAATGTTAACACAAACTGAACTTTTCAGTTCATTATTTCTATTTGTTTTATTACTCATTTGAAGAACTTTCCTACTTATTATTGGTTTAGGTAAAAAAAATGGTTATCTAATAATTTGAATCCTGTATTAAAATAGTAGTTTACGTAACAAGTCCCGAAAGTGGTCTTTTACTGGACGAGCGGGCAATTGCAGGGCGAGCCGCAGGCGAGGCCTGCGAGTCCAGTAAAAGTACTTCGTATTACGTACAATATTTTTTTAAACCGGTCAGAATTTAGTAATTTCCAGTTTATTTTTGGGTAAAAAAATCTCATTTTGTCGGACCGGGCCAGAAAATGAGACTTTCTGGCCTAAAAATAAACCGGAAAGTATTAATTTCTGGCCGGTTTAAAAAAAATATTTTTTACTTAAAGAATAATTTAACCAAACATTGTGTTTTCTTCGCATAACCAACCCATGAATTTTGATTAGTATATAGATATTGAAACAATCCTTTAGGAGTGGTTTTTAAAAACAATGGTGTACATTTACAATACTAATATATTCAAACTATATAGTACATGAAAGATTGAATAGATAGGAGGAGAGGTAATAGCGCAAGTGGATTATTTCTAAGAAAATATATACACCTATCAATAAATTATATAAATATTCAGTTTAAAAATTGACTGATATCAATCCTGATATCTTTGTTTTTATGTATTTATACAAGATTAACATTGTTTACTATAGATGATAGATAACTAAAAACATATGTATGTGTAAAGTATACATTTTAGTCAATTTTGTGTAATTATCAAGTGCATATTCTCATTAATTCAATAAGAAAATTATCAAATTGATAGATTTGGATCAGAAAAAAATACCAAATATGGTGAAAGAAACTCGTATTGATATAAATTTTTAAAGCGGTTTATTATATTGTGTCACAATTTACATAAGCACTTAATCTGATTTCTTTAGAATTGTCACACACAACGTAGGTAGAGACGTAGACAATTTTTTTAATAACATGTTACATAAAACTAGTGGCTTTGTGCAAATGATGTAGCACTACTCGTTATATAGTAAAAGGTACCTGGTACCATTACCATCTGATAACTTTCTAAAATAATAAATAATCTAATTTCTTATTCTAGCTTTAGTTTAACATTAATGTTTATAAAGAAATTGTTGATAAATATAAAGGCGTTACGCTGTTTCGTTACAAATATTTCCTTCATAATTATCCTCGCACACTGTGCGGGAATATTTCAGTTGTTGTAAAATTGGTATCTAAACTAAATGGCAATAAAATTTAGAAACTACCAAACTAAAATTTGATAACACACCATAAAAAAAAACAGTATGCTGAAGAGACTATTGGTAATTTATTACCAGATTTGAAAAAAAAAATGTTTCAAAGCTTAGTTCAAAAAAAAAAAATTGCACTAGGAAGGGACTGAACCTGGTGGTTCAAGAGGAGATGTCAGCGAGTTTACGTCAACCCACGCTAATACGTGTCAAAATATTAATTTAACTGCAATGAAATTTCCTGAGAATTTTTAAAAATAAAAGTCAATAGAAAATGTCAAGTGTATAACTCCAACTAATCCACGCTCGTGTAACCTTAGACCTCGCATTCGGTTCATATGACAAACTTTTCCACTCTGGTGGAATCTTCTTCTTTAAGTGCCGTGTCCTTTAAGAAGGTTGGCTATTATTACGCCTATCTTTACTTTTGATACTGCTGCTCTAAACAGCTCAACCGATTTAAAGTTATACCATTGTCTGAGGTTATTCAACCAGGATATACGTCGTCTTCTTACTCTTTTTCTGTCTAGTATCTTTCCCTGTATAATAATCTGCAACAACACGTATCTCTCTCCTCTCATGATATGGCCCAGGTACTACAATTTCCTTATTTTAATTGTGTTCAAAACCTCCTTTTCCGTTTTCTTTTTTTTTTCAACACGTTGTTCGTAACCCTATCCATCCAGCTTATTTTAAAGATTCTCGTAGGTCCACATTTTAAACACTTCTATTCGATTGCTGATGTCCTTTTTTAGCATCCATGCCTCCATTCTATATAACAATACCGATAATACATAACATCTCATCATTCGTACTTTGAGTTGTAGGCTCAGGTCATTGCTGCAAAGTACCCTCCTCATATTATTAAATGTTCTCAGGCTTCCCCTTTTCTTGATTTAATTTCTTGCGTATAATCGTTGTCTTCAGTTATGACTGTTCCTAAGTATGTATATATGTCTACCTTTTGGATAGGTTCGCCCCTAGTCCATAACTGCAATGGTCATGAATGTCGTCTTTTTAATATTTAAGGTTAGTCTGCTTTCTTCGCTTCTATCTACAATCTTATCCATCAGAACCTGTAATTTCTCAATCGATTCTGCGATTATCAACGTATCTCGTGGAATATAGCAGCGCATTCCATACTCGTTATAAAATATGTATGGCCATAACTTTCATTGTCATTAATTAATTTTACTGAAGTAACACATGGTATTCGAAAAATTGGCTGTTTTTTTTTCAAACGTAAATTTCTTATTATTCCAGACAGTAGTTAGAAGGAAATTAATTGCAGTTTAAAATAGTTATTATCCTAACAAGTGCGGAAAGTTATACTTTCCCGCACGCGAACTGCCGATGCCCGAACGAAGCGGTTAAGAGTTAGGATCAAAATTTTTTCTACAAGCAAAATCACCTCGAAAATTATTTAGGTACTTGAAAAGATGCGATTGTGACAATTAAATCTTTCATAGTGTCAATAAATACACGACTGTAACTTTAGCAACCCTACTTAAACAGGTGAGTTTGTTGTTGCTTTGAGTAGGGTTTACAGGGGTGATTTAATAAATTATGATTTTTTAAAAAAAAATTAAAAACATTTTAAAAATCCCTATTTTCATGTAAAATAATCTTAATTTTTTTTACTATTTGTATGTAGTCCAACAGGATAAAGATAATAATACAATAATTTGTCAAAAAGGTTATCGGAAAACATCTCTCATTAATAAAAAAAAATGCGTGCGGGAAAGAGATATTTTCTGAATTAAAATGCTTGCGGGAAAGTGTTGTTTTACGCATGCTTGTAGAAAAATATTATTTTCCTAATCCTACTATTGTTACATTCTTGATTAAATATTAAGAAGCAGCTTGGGAATGTACCGATGCAATTCTTTTGCATAAACCATAAATTCAGTGAACTGGAGGCAAAAGGATAATGAGCATGTTTTAAATAGTCAAGGAAAATTATTGAAAAACCCTTTAAAAAAAAGAGTGTGCGTGTAACCTTTACGCGCGATTGAAGTAAAACTTGTTGACGTACGTATCGGAAAATAAATATTTAATTACAATTCAATCATATTTATTGTCTATATACTTTACAAAAAATGAGATGTTATTAAATTAATTGTATCGACCCTTACTACTTGAAAGTTCATTTTTATTGGGAATAATAAAAATAATGTTATAATATAATATCAGATATAATTGACCTATTTAATATATGCATTAATCAAAATTATTTTACTTTTGATAACAAAATATATATTCAAAATGAGGGTCTTCCAATGAGAAGTCCTATTTCTCCAATTTTAGCAAATATTTTTATGGATAATTTAGAAAACATAATCTTTAATTCTAGTTATAAAAATAATATTATATTTTGGTATAGATATGTTGATGATGTATTAGCAGGATTTATAGGTAGCGAACGACAGTTAGATATATTTTTTAATTACATTAATACTTTACATCCTGAAATTAAATTTACTTTAGAAATTGAAGAAAATAATTCAATTAATTTTCTTGATTTAAATATTAAAAAAGTTAATAATTTACTAAATTATTCAATATACAGAAAACCAACACAAACAGATGTAACCATACCATATAATTCAAATCATCCTATAACACATAAATTAGCAGCTTATAATTCTATGATACATAGAACATTTTCAATTCCAATGGACAAAATTAACTTTGATAAAGATTTTAATATAATAAAACAAATAGCTACATCTAATGGCTATCCAATTTATTTAATAAATAAATTAATTAATAAAAAAGAACAAAAAGTATCACTACAACTAATATTTCCTAAACAAACTAAAGAAATTAAAAGTTATAAAAATATTACATACTGTGGAAGTATTTCAAATACAATTTCAAAAATAATATCTTCGGCAACATCAACATTAATGTCATTTAAAACACTAAATAATGTTGGTACAAAATTATTAAATGTAAAAACAAAATTACCCAATTTAAAAAAATCTGGTGTTTACAAAATTAATTGTCCAAAATGTAATGCGATATATATAGGTCAAACACAAAGAAAATTTGAAATAAGATTTAATGAACACTTAAGAGCATATAGATTAAAACAACCAGATAAGTCAAATTATGCAAAACACCTACTTGAACATCCAACCTCAATCTTACACAACAATGACATCCAAATTCTACACATTTGTAATAAAAAACAAAATTTAGATTTTCTTGAAGAACTTGAAGAACAATTTAAAGTTGTTAATGAACAAATAAATCTTAGAAATTCTCCACTATTAAACTGTTTACTTTGATTGAGTCTTCATTTTATACATAAATAAGATATAATTGTAATACAAATATATTAAGTTATTGTAAAGATCAGCAGATATAGTTTTTTCCTGGTTTTTCTATATCATTGCACAGTTATACTGATCTTAGAGGGAGATACATCCAGGATAATCCCTTAGGGCTAATAACATCTAGGCTTTAATATTGTTATATCTTATTACTTCCATACTTAATCTAGCCTTAATATTACCTATTCAACATCAGATAGTTAGCTATAAACAAAATATAACTTTATATGTCAATCTGACGATGCTTAAATGCGAAACATATGTCATTTTTTAAAATACATTTAAAGTAAAAGTTTTATATAAAAAACTAACGTTTTTTATTATTTTTATTATTCCCAATAAAAATGAGATGTTATATTTATATTATTCATTAGAAATAGGAATTTGAAAGTTATCATTATTTTTTATATATGAAATAATAGGTTTATGATAACTAAAATGTGAAACATAGATTTTACTCTCTAAATACCATTAATGTATTTGAAACCGTTTGAAAATTTTGAAAATTTCATCAATAAATTTTGAAAATTTAAGCTCCTCCCATAGCTGAAATCACACCGTTACTTCCATCAGAATCTTCTGTTAGAATCTAACGTTAGAGTTACCCCTAGTCGCGCCTAAAGAAGTTTTGCTTCAATAATAGGTAAACAATATTAAAAATATACACACATTACGTTTAGAATGTGTGATTTTGTAGCTGTATCTACTAGTCTAAGAGCTCGCAACATTTTCGATAAGTCATTTTATCATGTATTGTATTTGTACAAATACCGATTTACTTATACCATTGTGAATAATAGTGGGACTAGTATCTTACCTGCGGTTATTCGACGTCTCACCTGACAGGTAAGCTAAATACGTTACTACTAAAGTATCAGGCCTGAGATTTTTTCTGCAGATAATATATTAATTCCTCATTACACTTACAAAAAACCAAACAAAAATATTAATAATAACACCTTCAAAAAAATTATTGAAAATTCCATATTTTTATGTAAAGTATCGGCCAGAACGGGCAAGTGAGGTGTGAAGGGTAGGTAACGTAAGCAGAATAGAATGTGCGGCAACACCCGTTACCTACCCTTCACACCTCACTTGCCCGTTCTGGCCTATACTTACATGAAAATATGGAATTTTCAATTATTTTTTTTGAACGTGTTATTATTAATATTTTTGTTTGGTTTTTTGTAAGTGTAATGAAGAATTAATATATTATCTGCAGAAAAAATCTCAGGTCTGATACTTTAGTATAAACGTATTTAGCTTACCTGTCAGGTGAGACGTCGAATAACCGCAGGTAAGATACTAGTCACACTATTATTCGCAATGGTATAAGTAAATCGGTATTTGTACAAATACAATACATGATAAAATGACTTACCGAAAATGTTGCGAGCTCTCCGTCTATACCTTATTGTAATACAACACAACACAAAAGCCTTCGATAGTTAGATAACTATTTCATTTTGTAGCATTTTATAGCATATTTCATAAAATTTAAAATCCTGAGTTGAGTTTGTTTTCTTCAGTTCTACGAAGGATCTGTTATTGCTGGTAAAAGATCAGCCATCCTGACTAGTGGTTTTATGGCCTTTATGGCTACCTAACCAAACCTAAAATAAGTATAAGCAAGTGTTAAAACATTTCGAATATTATTATTTTATGAACAAAAACGTGCAACATGCTTCTTTACTTAACGTAAAGCTTCCCTATAAATAATTATTTACTATTATAATATGTATGTATGTATATAAACTTACTTAATCAAATCATAATGAATGTCGCTGTCTCGTCTTTTTTTCATTTTCATTTTTCTTCAAATCTTTCTGGCGCTTATAATATGCCCTTTGACGTTCACAATTTCTTTTTCTTTTTAGCTCTTTAAGTCTATAAAACGAAAATAGCTAGGTATAAATAATAGGTATAAATAATTAGGTATAAATAGTGTAATTATAATTACACACCAAAAATAAAATTTATGCATATAGAGTACCTACTCACTCATTTTCATTCAATATTTAAACTATTTACCACCAATGTATTTTGGTTGACAAGATGACAAGCTGTCAATTCATACAATTACAGATTTAATTTTATTTAATATAGTAGGCAGAATCGTGTTAGGTATTTTGTATCAGGTTTTGTTTCCGTTACGCGGTACATTAGAATGACGTCACGTCCGTTAGAATTACCCCTAGTGCCGCTAAAGAAGTTTTACTTCAAAAAACTTTTAGAACTTTAGAAAACCCGATGGAAACGTAGCTCTAAATATATGGTGTCTTATAAGTGGGGAGAGTGAATAAGACGTTGGCTTACTCTAAAGTAGATGCAACAAGAAATAGATAGGCAAGTGAAAGTTCGGTTACTCATTTTTGTGACGATTTTTCTATCGCAACACCTCTAAGAATAAAATATTTCCGATCTGCTTTTATAAAAATTATTGTTTAAACATACAGTTTTTGCTTGACAATGTTAAACTTATTATTGAGCGGTTAATTATTATTGTTTTTTAACCGTTTATAAATTGAGTTTACAATTTACAATTCACATTTTATGAAATTCTCGAAGATTGGTTCCTTAATTTTTTTAACGCGTTTATAAATTAACTCTAAACTTTTCGATTCTATAGCTAAAAATTGGTTCATAAATTCATTTTCAATCATTTTTAAACAATATATCAAATTTTAAGTGTATGGTTCTTAAAAAAACATCTTTTAAAAGCGTTTATGAATTAAGACTCCAGAATAGTTTTTAAACCGTGTTTATATTAAACTAGCGGACCCGGCATCGCCTAACACGAATGTTTTTCCCATTTTTATTTTTATTTTTAAGATTAATTTTTTGAATTTTTTATCATATTTTCTCGTTAGTTACCAGTTTTTACTATTATTTATAGTACTTTGTAATTTATCGGTTAGGTATATTATATATTAATCATAGTTCTTAGTTCTTAGGTACGTAAGTTTTGCTCTTTTAAATACATGAGATATCAACTGCGCCACCTTACGGTGGCGTCATAGTACTTAATTATTTAAGAATTACAGGTGTAAATTAATAACATCTCAACTGCGCCACCTTAGGGTAGCGTCATAATGATTAATTTCGTAGTAAACGCATCCGATCGCTGCAAAATTAAAAGTGCTATAAGGAAAATCGCGGCCTCCGTTGCCGCCGCCCCTGCCGGCCAGTACCACCGCAAGCGCTACGTCCCGCAATTTTAAATCTGTAATATCTTCGAAAATATTCATTTAAATCTTGTGCTGTAAAGGACCATATAGATCTATATTTCAACAATGTATTTAAGCTATGTATATTAATGCTGTATTTGTTAAAATCGCTTCGAAAATTAGCCATTATTTGTCGTAAAAAGTAAATGACAAAAAAATGTTATTGTGGGATGTCCATAAGAGATAGACATATACCATCGCGGAGTTTTCTGTAGACCTTTTCAATGTGTACAAATAATTAGTACATTATTTTGATAAATCTCGTAGGGTTCAGCCTGCCTTTGCAATGTAAGCGGAAAAAAAATGATAATTAACGACATCACATTAGAAACCTCAAAAATAACAGTATTTCTCCACTATTTAATGGATGTTATTATACATATAAACCTTTCTCTTGAATCACTCTTTCTATTAAAAAAAACCGCATCAAAATCCGTTGCGTAGTTTTAAAGATTTAAGCATACAAAGGGAAATAAGGACAGAAAAAGCGACTTTGTTTTATACTATGTATTGATGATATATAAAAAATTATTTATCAGGTACCAGCACAAAAATGGTCTGATAAGTAACCTCCTTTGCCGATGAGGGGAGCTACGATATAATGAACTACGTACTGGACGACCCTCCAAATTAGAAAATGTGAGGAAAGCCTCTAAAGTTATCATAAAATGAGGCTACGTTTATTGGCAGAAGCCTCAAAAATTAGTAAACAGCGTACTAGCCAAGTTTGGAATATAAAAAAATATGAATATGAAAAAAATATCTTGTCGATAGGTGGTTTGTTGACTATTGACCAAAACATGATTTTGAAGTATTTGGAGTTTATGAAGTGGCCACAATTGGTAACCTAGAGCCACAATTTCGTACACAGAAGCGAACAGAAGGAACGCCTCGCAGGGAACTGATACTTGGCAAAATTGCTATGAAGCAGCCAGAGTGGCTCAATTGGTCAGAAAGTTTATGGCCGTTGTATTTGTAAGGTCAAACGCATAATTTTAATTGATTGTTTTGAAAAATGTAAAATCAGCAATAGGCAATATGGGTGTGCATTATTAGACAAATTTTAGCAAGTAGTCCGCCCTATACGCGGAAGAGTTGTTTCTCCAAGAGAATGCACCAGCTCACAATAGTGTTGTGATAATGTTAATATGAGTTGGCCTTCACATTGCTTTCCCATCCGGTTTATTCTTTTGATATGACCTCTTCCAATTATTATGTGTTCCCAAATCTAAATAAAAAATTTAGCATCTGATGATACACGTGCTTATTTAGCAAAGCTTCAAATATCGGATTATTCTGATGGCATTGTATTCAGCTAAACTGAGAGTATATCGAGTAAAATTAAAGAATTTTTTCGGAAAACTTGTATTTATTTCTAAGGGGGTTACATATCAGACCATCTAATATTAGATAAAATTATTTAAAATAAGAGTTTATCATAAATTGTTTTAATTGTTGACCTACTTATTTATTTTTCAGTAATTTAATTAAAAAAAACTGAAAACTCATTTAATCGATTTTAGAAACAGCAAAAATGCATTTATTTGAGAATTATTAATAATATTAAATATGAGACAAAGAAAGATCAGAAAGTTAATAATACGAATGCAATAAGTATTATTTCAACTTCGACATTCACATTGTCGGTAGAGGTTACTGCCTTTGGTATTAACAGATTAAACTTTCAGTAACATTTTATGGTAAACAGCGTGAGAAATATAGGAATCTAACAAAACCAGACAAAACAAAATTGTGCAATAACCTTGTGCCAAATGTCCTTAAGGGAGCGTTCTGAGAGCGGAGAAAGTGATATCTAGTGATGAATTGGCGTCTATAAAATTGCATAATATGTAATTGAATAGTCAGGCCGCTTACAGATTACTCGCAGATTGGTTATATGAACTAAAATTGCATCATGCACATTAATCTGTAGTATATCATTGTTTATAGTTCAATATATAAACTTTTTCAATACGCGTGATAGAACAGAAGTGGCTCTATTTTTAATTGGTAATGTTTGTACTTTTTTTAATGACTTTTATGTCAATTATTTCTACGCTGTCGAGGACTACATGAGGAGTGGTGCAAAATTGAAAATATTTACATGTTTTTTTTATTTAAGAATGTCCTCGTAGGTATAGAGCTGAATACAAATGTAGGTACCGAGAACATCTATTTGAGCAGAAGAGGCAATTTATTAATTTGGGATTTAAAGGACTGGATGTTAGGACGAGTGGGAAAAACGTGGGAAAGTAAGGAGTTCCACAATGTGGAGAACCTGGGGATGAAGGAACGACCGAATCGATTCGTTCTCGGTGTCTGGCACTGAAGAGTATAAGGGTACATGGAGTTGGCATGTCGCGTTGCTCTGGCTGGTCTGGCAAGTGGAGGCACTATAGAGCGAAGTTCTTCTGAGCAAAATCCGTTTAAGTATCGGTCAAACAGGGAAAGATCAGACACTGCTCTTCGGTTGGACAATGGGGCTAGGTTTTTGGTCAAACTGCTCTTCTCTGTATTGTATGAAGAACTCTGAGCCTTGACGGAACAGCCGATCCCCATACATGCGAGCAGTATTCAAGATTAGGTCGTATTTGGGCCTTGTAAAGAGTAGCTAAGTTGGATGGAGAGAAATATTTCCGTGTTCTAAAAAGTAAGCCTAACTTTTTTCCTGCTGCAGTTGCTATGGATGCAATATGTTCGTTCAGAGTAAGTCCTGGGAGATCGTTATACCAACCAGTGTAATGGAGTCGCTTGCTACTAATGTCTGATCGTTCATTGTGATGGATGAGTCGTATGTTTGCCTCTTGTTGGATGTCTTTGTCTTGGAAGCGTTAAAATTAACAAGATTCTTTTTTTCCCACTCGTCTACAATTCTCAAATCTTGATTGAGAGAAGCCGTTGTGGATCTTCTGTCCTCTTCCAGAATATCTAGAGATATGGGACGCTTTGCTACAGTGTAGGTTGCCATCATCTGCAAAATCGTGTACCGGGTTATTAGTGGCTTCTAGTAGATAATTAATGTCCACCTACGGCAACTTGGATGTGCCTGTTGGAGAGAAAGTTGGATATCCATCTGCAAAGGTTTGGCGAGAATCCGTATGAAGACAGTTTGTTCAAGAGAGCTGCATACCACACACATTTGATCAAATGCTTTTGAGATGTCTAATGATACTATTTAAGTCTCCCCATGGCAGTGGATAGCATCACTTCAGGCATGAGTTACATATGCTAGCAGATCCGCTGTTGACCTTTGTTGGCTAAAACCATGTTGCCTGTCACTTAAAAGGTTGTGTGTCTCAAGGTAGCACTAACCTGAAACAGGCAGTTGGTCTTAGAGCATAAAAAAGGGAAAAATGTAAATAAACAATAAACATTTTTAAATTTCAATAAATGAGTAAAGAGTTTACGTTAAAAAAATTTGCAACTTGTCGAATACTGTAACAATTCTCGTAATCAGCAACAATACAAACGTCTTCGACTTCATTTCGAAGTACGTTGTGTCAACCTTAATAATTATCATTATATGCTTGAAGCATGGACCTACTATACTATAAATCCGAACTTCCCTGTCCATTTTATAGGTTTATTTGTAAAATACATTATAATTTCCCCAAAAGTTAACTAAAATCCATTACTTAAAAACTCTGTTTATGAAGCCAACAACCTCAAAAGCATCGTGCAGGATATAATATAAGCTATGCTGCAACCATGTGACTAAAGACTATTGACTACAAAACAATTCTCATTACTGAATATTATTATTAATATTATTAATATAAAACAATAAACTTAATATGTATACTTACGTGACAATGTGATAGGTCACTATGATACTAAAACATTAGCTCAGACTGTTTTTTGTATATCTATCTCTTTTCAATGTATTGAATGTTTAAACGGTATTCAAGGGACTTACAGTTATTTCATATTTGTATTTCTGTCTCTCTCTTACTCACGTCATTTCATATGTAACGTAATGTAATGATTTTGCCGATTTAATCCCATTACAAATTTCCACCACCTGGCGCACTAATAGAAGTATAACTTCAAAAAGTTAATCAGATGTAAAAATAAGTGTATTTAAGTACCTCTACAGTGTATTTAATACTTTCAAATGTTTCATATTAAATAAATAATAGTTCTAATAAAACAGATCTAAACTTATATTTAAATGTAGAAGTGAAAACCGGCGGTTTTGTTCATCTACATTGATAAGAAAGCTACTCTTTCATTTTAATCTATTTTTTAAACTAGAACTTGTACAAATAAGTCACGTATTAACAATATCAGATTTCATTCCCACACAAAGGTTCATAATAGTACGGGATGTTTTTCAAAGTAACTTGTTTATGAGGTATGATACATTATCATAAGAATATATACAAATAAAACGAAGATACTTAAAAAAGTAGAATTTATTGTAATCATGTGTAGAAATATAGGTTTTTAAATTAGTCACACAGATTCTTTAGCAATTTATTAATTTTAAAACCTGTTTTCATAAAAAAAAACGAGTGGAAATCTGAATTCTGATGGAAGCGAAGCTTTTACTGTCCGTGGCGCAGAGAGATGAACTAAAAAAAAAACGTTTTGAATAATTTTGCATAATAATAATTTCTGCTGAAATATAACTAAATCACAATTTAATATAAGAAAATTGCAGGCAAGAATAAGCACATTTTAGTTATACGCAAGATAGTATTACAAGTTGCCATGTCATAATTGGCGCATGCTTCGTGTACTCGAATGAGAGGCAGGAGAACACTTGACTTACTGGAAAGTGGGAGTGGGAGCAGTTCACAGAAAGTTCCGTTACTCATTTTTTTTGACGATTATTCTGTCGCAACACCTCTTTCGAATCTAATATTAAAAGTTTCGGGTCAACTGCCAAATGAAAATCCCATGTGCTTATTTGATTTTTTGTAGATTTAATCTTCAAAAATATACTTAAAAAAGTTGATGTGATTGAACCAGTAACGGCAAATCGACCACTTTACGAGTATAAAAGGAGTATATTCCATGTGAGTAAAAAAGTTTCTTGGATCTGGATCTGGAAATTTGGGTAGGGGCGAGCAAGTGCTCTGCCGACACTAAGGCTACAATATGACCCATTGTGCATCCTCCCGTGTGTAGGGATATACACACCTCAGGCTGTCATCAGGCCTAAATATTTAAAATAGGTGATGAGGCTCCAGATGGGGATCTCTCTGACATTGGCTGGTGTAGGCCAGTACTCGGCGCCCAACACGGATCTTCTGATTTCAGAAAAAACAGAGCAGTCATACATTATATGCTCTACTGTTTCCTCTTCTTGTTCGCAACCTCTGCATAGGGACGATTCTGTTAATTTCTTCCTAAAGAGATGTCGCAATTGGCAGTGACTTGTTAAGATTCCCACAGCTGTTAGTAGATTTTGTCTAGTCAATGCCTTAAATTTTTTTGCTGTTTCCTCACCAGGATGAGGTAATAACTCTCTGGGCAATCTACAGTTCGTTGTTTCATCCCAGCACTGTATACAGTTTTTGGTGGGAGTGCTGTTTAATAAGATTCACGACAGCGGACACTGTTAGCTTGGTAGATGGCGAGGGCTAACATATTTATAGCCCACAGTCCTCTTTGCTAAATTGTCCGCAATGTGCTGCCTTTAGAGTTCACATGTCCTTTGATTCAGCTTAAAGTGACCACGTTATTCTGGCTGACCTCAGTTAGAGTTTGGTGACATTCTAATACTAAACTTTAAGTGATACGTGGTTTATTCAAGGCCAGTAGTGCTTGTCGGCAGTCCGTGTAAATCCGTATATCCCTGCCTGTGATGTTCCTATTGATAAATTCTTTTGCAGCTATCGTTTTGCTTGTGAGTTCTGACTGAACCACACTTGACAAGCCATCCATATCACATTTCATTTTTAGGCTCAAGAATTTAGAGTAAATTCCACATCCCACACCTTGCTGCGTTTTTGATCCATCCGTATATGCGCTCAGAGCGTTCACTACGTTAGGGTATGCTGCCTGTTCTGTAAGTATTTTGTAGGGTTTGTCGAAGACAAATCCTGGTACGACGGCATCTGTGTCTGCCTGTAAGAGTGGTATCACCTTCAGCGATTTCCTCCACAGACCGTCCGTATGGGTACCGGTCCGGTCCCTACAGTGGGTTCGATACCAACCGAAAAAAAAAAGTTTATTAATTCTTGCCAAAGGCGAGTTGGTAATTACACGACCGAATAGTTATTCCATTAAAGTCATATACTTTACTTTTTCTACTGTTGCTTGGCGACGTCATATAATATAACGAGTGGAATAGGTTATATTCCACGAAGTAAAAAAGTTTATCATACTAGTCAAAGGCGAATATAGCGGTTAGACAAGCGAATATATCTATTATATAACATAACTTTTGTTATTGTGAAAAAAATGGGTGAAAAAGAATTTCGTATGTTAAAGAAGCATTGCTTTTTAGCATAAAAAGTACTGTTGAAGTCAAGGTTTCGCTTGAAGAACATTATTCAGACTCTGCACCAGGAAAATCAACCGTTGAGAAGTGGTTTGCGTAATTTAAACGAGACGTAATGAACATCAAAGATAATACACGCAAAGGACGCCCATAAGAGGGTCTTACGACGAAAAATTAAAAAAGATCCACGAAATAATATTGAATGATGGTAAAGTGAAGTTGATAGAGGTAGCTGAGACTGAGATATTAAAGAACATGTTGGTCATAATATATCGAATATTTTGACATGCGAATGCTGTTTACATAGTGGTTGCCGCGTGTACTCACAGTCGATCAAAAGCATCAACGTGTTGATAATACGGGGTAATGTTTGGCGATATTTAAACGTAATAAAGACAAATATTTCCTTTGATATATTACAATGGATAAAACATGACTCCATCACTACACTCCATAGTCCAATCGGCAGTTCACCGATTGGATTTAACGCGATGAAGCGACTTCAAAACGTGGAGAGTCGCAAAGTATATTCATCAATTACCTTGAAAAAACCAGAACATCAACAGCGGTGTTGGTGCTTTGAAGGTTGAAATCACGTAAAAATGACCCTATTTGAAGAAGACAAAAGTGATTTTCATCGTACCACAAATCAATGAAAAGGCTGGCATAATTGCATTGAGTAGGCTACGAATTACTTCCATATCCACCGTATTCTCCAGTGACTTTTTCCTGTTTGGAGACGTCAAAAGAATGCTTGTTGGAAAGAAACTCAGCACTGCTGTAAAGGTAATTGCCAAAACTGAGACCTATTTTGACTATAAAAGTGGTATCGAAAAATTCTATGATCTTTATAATATTTGTATTGCCCTCGAAACCAACCGTATTAAAATCGAATTTTACCAAAAATTAGTGGTTGCACTACAATAGTATATTGTAATACAAGTGTTACAATGACAGAGGTTTCGTAGTACGAGTTCAGTTTGTGAAACGAACCGCGAAGTGGTGAGTTTCGCAAAGAACGAGTACTACAAACCGTCATTGTAACTCGAGTGTTACATACTATTTTTTATAATGAAGTTTTAAAAGTATAAAAAAAAGTAAAATGAGTGTTTTTCGAAATATTTATTTATGTTGGCAATCTTGACAGTTTTGACACTTGTCAGTTTTAATGATTTTAAATTAGAATGTTTGTCAAATTTGTATAAAATATTCCGAATTTAGCAATAACGCTGATAATGTAGTTAATAATTTACTACAACATACTTCTTGATTTACTACCTGAACTCTTTCGTTGAAAATCAGTGCAGTGCAACCAATTGTGTGAAACAAAAAGTTACCAAAAACAGTGTTACAATGAATCTATTTCGATACTGTTTTTAGTGTCGAAATAGAAACTTTGTGAACGTGAATTATAAAAACTTTTTTGCGCAACTGTTACATGTGTATGTAAAAGAATACATTAATCAAATGATTTCTTAAACACTTCGAATACATTTAAAAAAATCTCTAATGCAATTTCTTATAGACAACAAAATGACTACTGAACCTGTAGTACGAGGGTTACCCTAAAAGTTTCCGGAAAATCATAGAAAAAACACAAATTTAATCGAAAAAAATACTTTATTGTTTTTCAAAATATTCGCCTTGAATATCAATACACTTTTGCATGCGAATAAACCAGTCATCAAAACATTTATTTCAATCCGAAGTCGGTATGTCAGAAACATGGATTTTGAATGCCTCAACAGCCTCTTCAGGTGTCGTAAATCGCTGACCACGCAATTTTTTTTTGACGAATGGGAACAGGAAGAAGTCATTAGGCGATAAATCAGGTGAATACGGGCAATGAGTCATCAATTCGATCTTTTTCTCCTTTCAAAAATCGTTTGTTCGAGTTGCTGTGTGAGAGCTTGCGTTGTCATGATGAAGAATGATGTGTCGTTTTCGGTTGTTTTTTCTGATTTTATCGATGACTTCAGGCAAACAAATTGCTGTATACCAATCGGCATTGACTGTTCTTCGATCCTCAAGAGCAACGGTGGCAACAGGCCCATTTTTACGGAAGAAAAAAGCAATCATTTTCTTTGAAGTGCTTCGTGAACGAACAACTTTTGTTGGATTCGGCTCGCTTTGGAACACCCATACAGTTGATTGTTGCTTTGTTTCGGGCTCGTACGCATATATCCAAGTTTCGTCACCTGTTACAATACTATATACGTTCGGAGAAGCACCGCGATTGAATTTGTTGAGCATTTCTTTTTGCACCATTTCACACGAGCCTCTTTTTGAGCCTCGGTCAAATTATGCGGGATCCAACGACTGCAAATCTTCTTCACGCCTAAATGTTCATGTAAGATCGTTTGTATTTGACTTTTGCCAATCCGCATTGTTGCCTCAATCTCACGGTATGTCACATGCCGATCTGCCTCAATCATTTCTCTCACAGCATCGATGTTTGCTGGAACAACAGCAGTTGATGGACGACCTTCACGAAATTCATCACTGAGGCTAACACGTCCACGCTTGAATTCTGAAAACCAATCGTATACATACGGTGGTTTTGGATGGTGCTTCATCACCAAAAGCAGAATGAAGCCTATCGATGCACTGCTTTTGAGTAAGGCCACATTTAAAATCGTAAAAAATCATCGCACGAAAGTTTTTACGAGAAATTTCCATTTTTTCTCAAAATAGATTTTTTTAAAATGCTGTAAAAACGAAAATACTTGAATAATTTCTGATCTGTCAATTGTGTTTACGTTAAAAGATGTCAAATTTTATGAAAAAAATAATGACGCCGCTAGCAAATGCCCCCTAGTGGTCGATTCCAGAAACTTTTAGGGTAAGCCTCGTACTTTCGTTAAATTTCACCAAAAAAAATACTTTAAATTTTAATAATTTGAATATATTTATTTTTTGATTAATCTTTACGTGTTAGTTTCGAATAACTTGGTACAGTTTTGAAAAAAAGTAATATACGTTTGACCTAAAATATGCAGGAAGTTTTCTCCTGAAGTTTTATAGGGTTTTTAACCCTGTGTGTGGTTACAAAGTTACAATATAGATCCACACGCGATATACTGCAATCAATGAACCTGGTGACTCAGATATTTCTGTTTGTATTGTAATATTTGATGTTTATATTAAAATTAAATTGAAAAAATACTTTTAGTGATCCTTTATTTCACTTATAAATATTTTGTACAGTAATTATTCAATTACAATTGTTTTTTTTTATTTAAATCATTTGAATAATATTTTCTTGATATTTTTCGTAATCTGTTTTACAGTATTTTATAGTCTACTAAAAAAATGTCATGCTAACAAGCTGTACGTAAGTCATAAAACATAAATAAGGCCATATGCTTGTAAATAAGTACATTATTTTACGTTTGTGTATTCGGCAAAAGGTTCGTTGTCCGACTTAGGCGCCTAGAATTTTAAAATCTAAAAATACACAGTCTCGTCGACTAATTACAAGTAAACGAAATAGAAGGCCTTACTGCCAAAATATATTATTTCGAAACTCAAGGTTTCAAATCAGACGACTATCAGATTCTGGTGATAACATTATTTAATTATTATGACCCATATTTTTAGTTTATGAAATTTACGCAATTTTCAATAATTTTGTGTTAAAAATACGGTAGCGACAGAAAAAAAAACGTCTAAAAATTTTATAAACAAGTTATAATTTAATTTTCGTACTAAATATAATATACACATAATTTTTATTCATGTGCGAAAGGTATTTTAAAATATAAATATGGAGATTTGTACCACTTCAAATCCACTTGATTGAATTCACAAAATTTAGAATGAAGTGTAATGCCGCGTCTGCACGCTTGCCAAACCTCAATAAGCCGTAGCAAACTCAAACGTGTGGATAGAGTGTTTGTCTTGGTTTGTATTGACTTGCAAGCGCTTGTAGTCGATCCGATGAGTGTCGGTTTTTTGTCACAAATCAAAGGGAGTTGGCGACGCGTCCACACGTTTGCGTGTATTCATGGAATCTGACATCGACTTATATTATCTATCACCAAAAATCGTTATGTTAAAATATTTTTCTCAAATTTTACACACATATTAACAGATAGTGAAAAAATGACATACTAAAATTTCATATAATCCAATTTTCTAAAAAGTTACAGAACTTACAGAAAGTTGAAACTACATATTTTTGGCTCACATATGACATCGGTCTATTTTTCCCCCATAAAAAAATTTCTTATGACATATAAGTGTCAAAGTGTTCATATTAATTAACAGATAGTTACTTAATAACATCCTAAAATTTCAAAATGTCATCTCGATTTTTGAAAAAGTTTAGATTGTTAAAGTCAAAAAAACACTTTCTGCAAAATACTTGAAAAAAGTTTCAGAAATTTTTGAAATTTTGTTCTGAACGAAATTCATACGTAAAATTATTTTTTATATATTGATATGAGTAGATTAAAGAAGAAAACGTAAAAAGTTTTGCAGAATTCCGTAAAAAACAACCAATTTTTTTTTCAAATTTGTGCCCGATTTGACACCTTAAAATTTTTTCTCAAAATCCGACATCGACCTCTATTTTATGTCTTCAGAATTTTTAACATCCACCATCTTCGTTGTCGTATTTTTTGTTTTCTTTGTTTTTTTTTTATAACAAAAATAACTTAAGCCAAATGTTATGGCCGATATAACCTGCCACGTATTTTAATGACTTTAAAACAAAATCGAATTTTGAAAACAAGAAAAAAAAATTTAATTAACAGAAATACAACTCCAGCTGATTTCGGTAGTGGTCTCTCTACTGGCAAATTAGTGCCCAGCTCAGCCGTAGAGGTAAGTAAACAAATACTAGTGAGTCGCGCCACCGATTTAGACGGTTAAAATCGGAAACCCCTGATGTCCCAGGCACCACTTCACCCACTGGAGATAATCGAATAAATTCAAAATTTTACCCAGAACTATTTAAATTGTACAATAAAAAAAAACGATAAATAAAACTAAAATGTCAACTAGACTCTTCTTTAATGAAACTGTTAGAATACAGACTGTCAAGCCTTGTGCTTAACAACGCTATCAATATTTATATATAAAACAAAATGAATATATTAATAGTATTAAAGATAAATTTACCAATCTGTGTGATCACACTCAATACAACAAAAAAAATATAAGAAAAATAACTCTTAACTAACGACTTAAATCTAGTTAGCTTATCTGTTAAATTGATAAGTTTCCGCAGTCCTTGGCTGGTCTTATACTTGGGTCGGTTCCAAAATCAAGCCTTATCCAAAACCAAAAAGGCTACACTAAACATAAAACGTATGCTCGAACCAAGTATCAGGCCTGCTTACAAAAGAAGCCTGTATCCAAAACTTATGCCTGTTTCTAGGACTTTTAGCCGGTAACTAAAACCCTAAAATCGTAATTTACAATTAACGATAGCTCAACCAATTTTAAATGACTCCTTGAATTAATTTGATTTAATAACATTACTCTACTTTACTGACTTAAATACAATTTAAACACATTGACTGATATTTGTATAACAACGAAAGAATAAAAGTGAATTTAAATGAATATTACAACATTTAGAAGCTGATTTTTCTGAATTTATAACCAATGATCAAAACTAATAATTAAAATGTGCTTAACAAACTTAATTTTGACTGGCTAGTCACTACAAAATTATAACAATAACCTAAATCAAGATTAAACGCAATATTAATTTATAATAGTACAAAAATATTAATTCATAATAGTACAAAGAATTAAAAGGAGTCTAGTTACACATAAATAATACCTAAATACAATACACGAAGAAATACACATATAAAATAAAGATTTTAACCAAGACTGTGATTATATGGCGTTATTAATTTATTAAAAATATAATTACATAACTCACCTATTTAAAATAGGGTTTCTTTTACTTCGTTAAACGATATCCCAGCTGATAGTTGGGTAACTTAAAGAAAAACAATTTCCTCGCTGCTAAATGCAATGTCGAACAAATTCCAACCACGATTGTTATCCAAAAGGTTTCAAAAATACCAATCTCCGCTACTGTCTGTTTCATAAGGGACAAAAAGGACCATAAAAATCAAATAATTGCATGGATAAAGAAGCATGTACTACTCACCAATAGAAAATTTCGCTAAAAAGCCGGACAAGCCGTATTTTCCACCGAATTTACCAAAATCCAGAAAATACCTTCTACACAGTTTTCGATGGAAACAGATTAAACTTAATTACGCAAATCCAACCTAAGTTGTCCCCGATGTACAAGGATGCAAATTAAGTTCTTAAAAATTTTCTGATTAACACGCGTTCACCACAAGAGACAGAAGTCAAAAGGAAGAGGGTCCCCGATTATCAAACTTCACTTAGATTTGACACACTTCAGTAAGAAACATGATGGCCTCTACTGCGATACGGACAATAACCATAGCTTATTCAGCCAACAACTTATGAACAACCAGAGGTCATTTGATACATTTAATCTCATTATTTTAATTAGCTAACAATAAATAACCCAACATTACTTAGTTTCCCTATTTATCTTTGATACCAATAATAAAGTTAAAAATATGACCGAACGTTGGCTACGAAACCACATTACACAAGTTATCGACTAGAGAGTAGTTCAGATGTCCTACTGTCAAAGATTTCAAACATCGACAATAATAATAAACTTATTTACAAAACCAATTTTAGCGACATTAGTTATGGCCAGAATATATTTATAAATTGATGTCTAACTATAATCAATCTAAATCAACTGGAACTTGTCACCATTTACTCCTTAATAACGGAGAATACCTAAGGTAAGCGATAAATTATACTATTGTGAATTTGAACCCGTGACAAACCTCAATGTCAATATCCATCACGTCCGTTATGCTTGCCTCTTCAGTCTTCAGTTCAGAACACACTAACTCACTCGCAAGCGTGTGGATGGCGATGTTTGATTCCCTAAATCAAGCCAAACGTTTGTAGAGGTTTGGAGTTGGCGGCAAGTGCCAAACGTGCGGACGCGGCATAAAGGGAAAGAAATAAAGGATCCCTGAATTTGTCTGCATTAACTGACGTATGTAAATTGGTTAAAATAATGATATCTTATTAAAAACATAAAGTATACCACTCTTTCGTCAAGTTAGCAAAAGTATCTTATATGGTATCTTATAAATTAAAATATACCATAAAAATATTAATGTTGTTTTTAAAATCCTTGTTATATTATGACACTAACAATGGTTTAGATTTAAAATTTTTGATCTTCATCGTAGTTTACACGTTACTATATCTGTTGCTGTTTTTAAAATTAAATCTTAAAAGTGTTTCAAACAATATGCTTAGTTGCTGTGGTTACTCAATCGCACCGAGCAAGGTTTGCGAACTTTGTTAAGCCGTGAGTTCACTTGAGATGGAGGGAAGCCGAGGCGCGGCGAGCTGCCTCGGCTCGGTAATGAGTATGGCGTTCGTCTCGCATCCGATCCATCGGTTGTCGTTAGATCAAAGTGAGGCAAGCCCGATGCACGCCCCGTATGAACAGAAAACCTCAGCGGCAAACAAATGTACACACTCTTCTTCAATTTCGCCTTTTCTCTCCTATAGAAACCACGCTGTGTGTCCATTTTTGTTACACTGTTCAACAGGAACATTTAATTCGTTTAAAATTTTCTGCCAAGCATCGTACTTTATTACTTTTTCATATCACATGCATTGAAACAGCTAGTGTTGATCCCTGTTTTGCTAGTCGAAACAAATCAATTTCAGACCAATGGCAACTGTCAGTCAGAAACAAATGTCATTATTTCAAGTCTGTCAATGTTTCTGATTGACAGTTGCATTGGTCTGAAATAGTCTTACTTCGACTGGCTACAGAGATCAAAACTCAAAACTTACTGTTTCAATGCATGTGATATGAAAAATATAGTGTGTGGCACGGGATGAAACAAAGAAGATTTCTGACCGGGCGATGACAGCCCTCGCTTCGCCCTAGTCAGAAATCGTCTTGTTTCACCCCTTGCCACACATTTTAATATTCGGGATTGGTTGATTTCCATAATACTTCCTTTGCACACAGAACTTCTAGTAATGCCAAACTTTTTTGGTTATTCCACACCATACTTATTTACAAATAAAAACTCTGGAGGGCTACCCTCCATAATAAAAACGATAACCTTCAAATTTAAAAAGTCACGTCAACATGCATTGCTTTGATCGTATGGATCGTAGAAATTAAATAGCAATCTTGTGCGAGACAGGACGAGCCGAGCCTAGCATGCGCGAAGGCGAGGTAGCCTCGTGCTCAAGTGAATTCCCGACTTTAGAACGTTCCTGTCGATTATCTGACAATTCATCAAAGGAATTCAATGATCGTTGCGTGTCAAGTGTGAACGGCGTTAGAACAAGAATTCGAGCGACCGTTGTTGAGTGGACTAAAATTTCGGTGTGCGTGTCTTGTTTTCATTTAAACTTGTTCTAATATGACTGTTTAGTGCGTGTTCGTTTGTTTTTATTTGGAAAAGATACATACGACTGGCATGTGAGTACCTTGTAACCAAAAATCGCGGAATACTATCACGGTAAATTGTATCAACTCATGACATTTTTTTTCAGTAAATAAATCAAAATCCGATGAACACATGCTACTGAAAGTTTTAAAATCTCGTTTCATCCGCCCTTAAATTAGCGAACAGTTGCACATAATTTATTCTTTTTAAAAACGAAGATTTCCATATTCTACGATTCTTACTCTGGTGGCGTTTCTCGATTTCACAGTGTATTAATATTGAAAGATTTGGTAACTTGGGTCTCATGTTTGAAATTTTTCTTGGCAAGTTGGCTGAATAATTTTTGAAGCCATGGTAGGTTCGAAAGAGGTCTTGAAACAAAACAAAAATCGACACAAAGTAACGGAACTTCTCCTGGGTTTTTTTAAATTAAAACTTCGGGCGCGCCTGATACAAACTGCAATATAGCTTTTGTACTGGGAAAAAAGGCAGTTTTAAAAATTCTAAGTTATGATACTCTTCACTTACTACTTAAGCATAATTATTGATAATTTGTGATAAAGTCAACAAAATTCTTGCTTATCGTTTGTTATGTATTTAAACCTAATCTCTTAAATTCGCTTGTGTTGAAAACATGTGTTAGATTCCTTTTTCCGTGAAAAAATGTTTTACGCCAATACAAGTTTAAACTTCTGTCGGTTCTTTCCGAGAGCTGTTATTAAATATTTGAATTTTTGAATTATAATGAACGATTAGAAAGAATTTTATTCTTACCAAATAACAATTTTTAAATTGACAATTTGTTGTGGTGGGCTGTTTTGGTACTCATTGACTTCGTACTTCCATAGCATTAATGTTTGCAACCACATTGCACAAATGGTGTTATAATTTAAGATATATATAGGGAATACTAAATATATGTGGATTGATTTTGAGTTTTCGTTTATGAAATACTAAATGAATTTATTTAAGAAGGGGGACCAAAACTGGAAGAAATAATATAAGCTTACTGTGAAAATTTGGGAGGAAGAAACAATGCTCGCAAAATGGTCTGAAGCAATGTTGGTACCAATCCTACAAAAGGGACATTACAAACAGCAATAAATATCGGGGAACCACTCTACTTGATATAGTGTACAAAATATTTGCAAAGAAAAAGATAAATAAATACGAAGAAACAGAAATTGGCGACTGCCAAGCCAATTTTCGCAGAGGTCGATCTATATACTGATCCATAGCAGTTACAAGTTCAATTTTCCAATATACGCCCTATTCATTGATTTCAAGCAGGATTATGATAGAATACACAAATCTGAAATCTATAAAGGAATGAAAAACCTCGGTATTCCATTCAAACTGATAAGACTGACAAAAATGACCATGGAAAATACTCAAAATAGGGTGCGCGTAAACGGGCAGAACTCTGAGGCTTTTAAAACAAACAGAGGAGTGAGGCAAGAGGACCCTCTACTTTTTAACATTGTACTGGAAAATAATCTAAGAGAAAGTAATATTCATAGACATGGAATAATACATAACTTTAAACATTAGTGTCTAGCATATGCCAACTACATTGTACTAATAACTAGAACTAAGCAAGAATTAAAAAAACATAACCAAGAGATTGGAAGCTGCTGCAAAAAAGAGGGTTAGAAATTAACGATTAGAAAACAATGTATATGGTGATGATAAACAGAAAGCCAGAAAACGAGGACTTGATAATAAGTACATGTCCAAACGGCAAAACTGTGAGACATGGACGTTAAATAAAACAGAAGAACAGAAATTATAAATCTGGGAGAGGAAAATTCTATGGAGAATATATGAAAAAAGATGACCAAATATGGATAAGAAGAACAAATAATCAAATAATGAAACTATACGACAGCCCCTCATAAAGATCACAAGTAAAGGCTCAAAGACCTAGATGGCTAGGTCTTGTTGAAAGACTACCAGAAACGAGAGTAACCAAGAAAATACTGAGAAGCTCTATGATGGGAAAGAGACAGAGAGGAAGACCTAAAAGGATAGGGTTGACGGCGGTGGAGGAAGATTTACAGCACCTAGTTGTCAGAAACTGCAAAAAGAAAGTCTTAGATAGGAAGGAATGGAGAAAAATCTCCAACCAAGCCCTAGGCCTGCAAGGCCTTTCGAACTGATATACCGCAAAAGGAAAAATATTACAGAAAGTTTAATCTCAAAATCTTTTTCCTTTTGCGGTATTTAATTTATCTTTCTCCTTATTTTTAAGACCTTCATTTAATGAATCATCCTATGGATAGAAAACACCCCGAATTATTATTAATTTAATAATTCATTGTTTGATAGCAAATTTACGGATTATCTATAAAAGGATAACACAAAAAAAATGCTAACTAGATTGTGATATATTTGAAAAAGCACGTAGGTAATGATAAATTTCAGAATAAAAGAATCCGTTATATCCGATAATATAATTGATTAGATGGGATTTTTATTTAAAGAAATCGGCAAGAATAATTTCATAAAAAAAAAATGAGTGTAGCAGTCAATAGGACTGCCGGCAGAAGTTATACTTCTATGCACACACCCGGATTCATAAATTTGTATGCGAATAGTTTAGCAAAATCATTATATGATATTCGTGGTTAGCGACCTCAAAAACCTCCACAAAAACTGAGTGCACACTCTTTTTGTATCTAATTTGCATAATATTCCTGGAGACGAGGTCCATCTTAAGCACCAGGTATTTCGAAGACCATCGTCATTATTATAATCGTATTTAGCGACTCAAAAAACCACCGAGTACCAGGTGTGCACTGATTTCGTACAGAATTTACATTAAACCCTCGGAGAAGAGGTAAACACCCTAGACATCAAGTGCCGCGGAGACTTTCGGAATCGTGATATTCGTGTACAGCGACCCCAAAAACCCCGAGTTTATAAATTGAACCCATTTTCAGCAATACTTACCGCATTGTAAGTTTTCTCTCTATTGTCTGTTCGGAATGCACTTTTCGAATGCAGAAATGCAATTTCCCATTTTTACATTATAAAATATAGCAACAAATTTCCTGATAGTTTAACGAATCCAATGCAAAAAAACGCATTCCGATCCCTCTTACGTTACAAAATTCAGAGGTTTTAGTTTATTTCCTCAACTATTCGTAAAAACTCTGTTTATGTAGCCAACAACCTTGAAAGCATAGTGCAGGGTATAATGCAAAATGCAACCATGTGATGGTACTTTGGACTACAATACAATACTCATTACTGAATGTTATTATTAATATAAAATGCTAAACTGTACTTCACTTACGTGACAGAATTATAAAATAATCTGTCAAATAATCATGTGGTCCGTCACTATGATATTCATACATTAGTTCAGACTGTTTTTTGTATATCTATCCCTTTTCAATGTACTGAATGTTGAAACGGTATTCAAAGGACTTATAGTTATGACTAATAACATGTGATAAATATTTCATCTTTGTTTTTACCGACCAATATACCTTATAAGTGTGTCTGTCTCTCTCTTACTCACACCATTACATATGTAATGATTTTTCTCATTTAACTGTACACAATCTTTTTCTACAGAGTGTACGAATAGAAGTATAACTTCAATATAATTTTAATAATTTCCTAAAGTAAAGGTTATAAATAAACATTCTTAGATGACTATCACCTCGATTTTTTAATTAGATATAAGTATACAATTAATATTCGAAATAAATATTTAAATTGAGTAAACTTATTGTGTCGTAGGTATCCGTTCTCACAGTATCCACATCAGAAATTTGTTTTATTAATAAATTTATTATTTCCTTAATCAGTTTGTTTTTAAATATTCAGTAATCGTTTATACAAATTTTCTTTCAGTGAATTTGAATTTCTCATCCTGAGGAAATTCTTTATATAAACGTTCAGGTTCCGTGCATACAAAAAATATTGTTTCATTATGATTATTGCTGTAGTGCAATGAACTCTCCGCAAATATCAAATTTCTACACTCATTCGTCTTTTCTTTCATAGCATGATCAATAGTTTTGCCTTTTGATTATAGTTACGATATGATTTATGACGCTATATAGTATTGTTTTGACTTTGTCCGGTTCAAAAATAGTATTGTTGATCAACTTCTCATTTTACTTCTGCGTATATCAATTTAGTTAGACTTTTTAACGAAATCTATAATGCATACAGAGTATTTTCTGTAGTGTATAAATGTATATACACACATTGACAAAATTCTTGGATCCCTTTATGTTTTGAAGTTATACTTCTATTCATGGACTCGGTGGAAAATATTTGTGTACAGTTAAATGTGAAAAATCATTACATATGTAATGGTGTGAGTAAGAGAGAGACAGACACACTTATAAGGTATATTGTTCGGTAAAAACAAAGATGAAATATTTATCACATGTTATTAGTCATAACTATAAGTCCTTTAGAAAACCGTTTCAACATTCAGTACATTGAAAAGGGATAGATATACAAAAAACAGTCTGAACTAATATATGAATATTATAGTGACCACATGATTATTTGACAGATTATTTTATAAGTCTGTCACGTAAGTTAACATATTAAGTTTAGTTTTTTTATATTAATAATAATATTCAGTAATGAGTATTGTATTGTAGTCTAAAACACCGTCACATGGTTGCATTATATCCTTCACTATGCTTTTGAGGTTGTTGGCTACATAAACAGAGTTTTTACGAATAGTCGAGGAAATAAGGCACCAAAACCTCCGAATTTTGTAACGTAAGATGGATCGGAATGCATTTTTTTGCATTGGATTCGTTAAAGTATCAGGAAATTTGTCGCTATATTTTATAATGTAAAAACGGAAATTGCATTTCTGCAGTCAAAAAGTACATTCCGAACAGACAATAGAGAGAAAACTTACAACTCGCTAAGTATTGCCGAAAATGGGTTCAATTTATATATTTGGGGTTTTTGGAGTCGCTGAACACGAATAGCACGATTCCGAAAGTCTCCGCGGCACTTGGTGTCTAGGGTATTTACCTCTTCTCCTGGGGTATCAGTGTACACTTGGTACTCGGTGGTTTTTTGAGTCGCTAAATATGATTATAATAATGGCGATGGTGTTCGAAACACCTGGTGCTTAAGACGGACATCGTCTCCAGAAATGTTATGCAAATTCGATACAAAAAGAGTGTGCACACGGTACTAGGAGGTTTTTGGGGTCGCTTACCACGAATATCATATAATGGATTTGCTAAATCATTCGCATACAAATTTATGAATCCATGCGCGTGCATAGAAGTATAACTTCTGCCGGCAGTCCCACTGACTGCCACACTAGTTTTTTTTTTAATGAAACACTAATATTGTAAGTCATTTAATAATACAGGTTAAAAAGTCTGTTCCCAAGACTTCCAAAGACTCTTTAATCATAATTTGGTGATGTTTCCATTGCAAATTTGCTAAATGTATTTCTAACATAACAAAAAAAAAATAGAAAAGAAAAATAGTGCATAATATATGCACCAGAATATGCGAAAACTAGTAGACTAGACAACAACTTAAGAGCAATATACAAAATCTATTAATATTCTGTGTGTTCTCCACTGTTCTGTAGTAAGCCGTTACTCGCCTGTAAATGAAAATAAAAATGCCGTTAATGGTATGTATTGGTATGTAGTTCCATGCTTCTTGGGACGCAAATGTGAGTTTCTGGAGGGTGCTAGGAGGTTTAATTGTGTTTCAGATTGTTTCTCCAACGAAATCCAACATGTGTTTAAAGGGATTTAAGTTTGGAAAGTTTGTTGACCACGTTAATCTTTAAATATTCTCAATCTCTTGTGCATTTTCTACTCTTCTCGTCCGATGTGGCCTAGCATTGACATCAATAATTTGAACTTTTCTGCAATTTCATCCTCTGTCATCGATACTGACATAGAAACGACGACCATGTATTATGCCTCCTCAAAAATTTCTGATCCTTCTTGATATGCAGCGACTTCCTGGCACTCTCCAAACTTTTTATCACCGACTATCACTTACAAAATAAAATTTGGTTGCATCGGAAAAAAGAACATGTTGACATTGACCTAAACTCTAGTCTCTCCATTCTATATCCACTATAGACGAGCAGCTATGTATCTGGGAAGTAACCAAGGTTCTACTGGCTCGCAAGTTCTGTCTATGAAGTCTCCACCGACTTGTGAATTGGAAATTAATCGAGCCTACGTTCTGAAATGAGTCCGGATAGCCAAGACTGTTATGGCTCGATTCCGACGTACATAACCTGTTAGATACCGATCTTCTCTTGCATTCATTTCCCAAAGACGCCCAATTCCACGTCTCCAGTAAATGCTACTCTTGGTACAAACGTACTATTAGCTAACTGAATAGCGGGAAATCCTTAATCTATCCCAGATTTGATATTACGACATACTCTTATCATGTAAAGCCACTATTCTGCTCTATTGAACACTGAAATTCTATTACTACGCATAATTGCAAGGAAGAACTGATCAATCACTTAAATCGCTAAATAGATATGAACCACTTTATAGCATTGGTATCTAAAATTGTGGAAAATTGTTTTTGTAATATTTTGTAGATGTCTAGCACTGTTGAAGTAAATAAAACTCTTAAATGTACAACAAATTGGCCATGATAACTATTTCGTTTTAAACTTTACAAGGGGTCGATATGAGTATATTCAATGTTTACAAATCTTATAAGCAATTTAGTAAATAGAAACTTTCTTTAAACAAGAATTCTACTTGTACTTTCAATTTTTTTCCTCGATTTTATATCATTTTCTCGTTTCTAACTGCATAATTGAAAAATCAGAACACACATTTATCGGATGTCAAACGATGTTAGAGAGTTAGTTGATGAATTAACTTACACTGCCGAGGAACTCATAGAAATAAACTGTGAATACACACTAATATAAATGAATAATTAATTAAAAAAAATTGTAGTGTACCAAATAGTGAATATAAACCATTCTGTAATTCTAAGTCAAATTATATTTTTCAAAATTAGATTGCACTTAATTAAAGTTGTTCTGTCGTTTAATTTGACACGTATGAGTTGTGGGTAAGTAGAGAGTCTCGATTTGAAGCAACGGGTTCAATTCTTGTCTAGTGCGACTTTTTTTTTTATGCCTAGTACAACTTTTTCATATACATATCATCATCTTCAGCCATTATCAATCCACTGCTGGATGAAAGTTTCTCCAGATGCCCTCCATTACCGTCGCTCCTGCGCAGTTCTTCTCCATGTTCGTCCCAGGGATCTGCAAAACACAGAATCGCATCTATCATGCGGTCTTCTCCGTGGTTTACGGTGTTCTCGTCGGCACCAGTCTGTTACTCGTTTCGACCATCTTCCGTCTGTTCTTCTTGCTATATGTCCTACCCAATTCCATTTCGATTTTAAAATAAACTCTATGATGTCTCTTATTTTCGTTTGATTACGAATCCATGTCTTCAATCTCGCCAAGTGATACCCATCATTGAACGTTCCATTTTGGATGGCTTTAGCTTTTAGAACCCATGTTTCACATGCGTATGTCATTACAGGGAGAATACATTCGTTGAATACTTTGCTTTTTGATTTACATTTACATCGGTTTCTTCCAAACGCTGACCATCCCTTTCTAATTCGTTGCGATATTTCTACACCTATATCTGTTTTATGGATGACGAGATGTCCAAGGTAAAGATAGGACTGCTCAACTTCTATTGAGGATTGTCCGATATTTACGAAAGATGAATTATCAAATTCTTTTCCCATAAACTTAGTCTTATCAATATCCTGGTTTTTACCATTAAATCTTGCAATAGATTTTCCAGTTCTTCTTTGGATTGGGCAAGAAGAACTAGATCGCCCGCAAATTACTCAGGCGTTGTCTGTTAATGTTAATTCCCTTACTCACCCAAATAAGTGAACGAAACATGTGCTCCAAAGCAACTGAAAATAATTTGTGTGAAATCGCATCACCCTGTCGCACACCTCTTTTTAAAGTAACTTATGCCTATAATACTTTCCATCCATTCTAACAGAACCGTTGCCTTCTTTATCAGTTCTATGTATGTAGAAGCTATTCCTTATTGATAAGGGTTTCTACCACTGCAGACGTTCTTATTGAATCGAAAGCTTTCTCGTAGTCTTCAAAGGCCATGCAGAGTGAAAAATTATATTCGTTGGATCGAGATACGAGTTGTCTTAACAAGACATCTGTTTACAAACAGAAAAACAGTTAATTATTGAAATTTACATAATCTACTTACCAGTCGTGAGGTTTTAGTACAGAAACTTCAAAACATTACACTTTACAATAAGATTAAAACACATTTTATATTTTAAAATTTTCTTAAAAGTATACATCTTAGGGGATACAATTTTATAACTGGTTTCCATTTTATTTCATTGTTTCCCCTAAGAGAGGTTTCTCTAGAACAAAACTTTAATTTTTCTTTTTGCAAATTTTGTTTTATTTCATTTGTTACGTATTTGAATAGATATATTTTGCTTGGTAATTACTTATTAAACCTTAAATTTTTGTAAACAAATGTCTTGATAAAAAATTAGAATTAATTCAAAAGCTTGACAACAAAGTCAAAGAGTTTTTCTTAAGCCTAAAAATTTGACTGCCACGCCATGATTTACCTTTGTTATTAATTCAACAATCACAATACCACAACTTTATAATCTTCTTCTTCTTAAGGTGCCTAATCCAATTAGTGGATGTTGGCGACAATTCTGGCAAACTCCTCTCGATCTTGTGTGGCTCTAAAGAGTGCATGGGCATCGAGGTTTGTCGAATCCCTTATGTTTTTATGCCATGAGTGGTTTTTTATTCCGATGCCCCGTTTTCCTTCTAAGTCTGGATCCAGATCTTCAGCTATCCAACTACCGATATCTGAACTTGGAGACCTTTTGGATGTTCTTATTTTTTACTTTTATATTCAATTGCATATTTCGTGTTCTACTAACTACCATTACCTTCGTCTTGTCTATATTAATCTTCAATCCCAATCGTTCTCCTTCAGTGTTTATTCTATCTATTAGTCGTTGTAGCGCTTCTTGGCTGTCGGCTATTATGACTGTATCATCAACATAGCGAAGGTTGTTCACAGTCTGTCCGTTGATTTTGATTCCATCTTCAATGTCACTTAAGGCTCTATCGAAAATTGTTTCAGAATAAAGATTAAAAAGGAGGAGGGACAGAAATTGGGAAATATGATGTAAATTCCTGTCCTACTCTCACGGATGCTACTTGATTCATATAAAGGTTCTTTATGATTTTAAGATCATTCTCATCTATCGAACTTTATCTAGTAATTTACCTGTTCACCCATACTGTCATTTCTTGTGGGGTATTAATTTTTAAATTTCCAAATTTAATGGACAAATAGTTTATTTACATTAATTGGACCATACCTGAAAAATTAATCCTACATAGGTAAACTCGTTTCCGGCTTTTTTAAATCCGGTATATAAAGTTATTTCTGTGGAGCAGGTAGATTTTTTTTAATTATTCAACTATTTAGGGTAACCCAAAAGACGCTATGTGAATGTAGGTTAAGTCTTCTTCCAAAAACGCGATTTTCAAAGAATATATAATACCAGCTTACCAGCAGTAGCACGCATAACACAATATGTAAAAACAGAATAAAATAAAAACGGGTGTGGCAGTCAGTGCGACTGCCGGTAGAAGTTATACTTCTATGCACGCGCCCGGATTCATAAATTTGTATGCAAATGATTTAGCAAAATCATTATATGATAGTCGTGTTCAGCGACCTCAAAAACCTCCTAGTTTCGAGTGCACACTCATTTTGTATCGAATTTGCATAAAATTCCTGGAGACGAGGTCTGTCTTAAGCACCAGGTGTTTCGGAGACCATCGCCATTCTGATATTCGTATACAGCGACCCAAAAAACCGCCGAGTACCAAGCGTGCACTGATTTTGTACAGAATTTACAGAAAACCCCATAAAAATAGGTAAATACTCTAGGCCCCAAGTCCCGCGGAGACTTTCGTCATCATGATATTCGTGTTCAGCAACCCCAAAAACCCTAAGTACATTGAACCCATTTTCAGCAATATTTACAGAGTTGTAATTTCTCTAGCCATTGTTTGTTCGGAATGCACTTTTCGAATGCATAAATGCAATTTCCGATTTTTACATTATGAAAAATAGTGACAAATTTCCTGATATTCTAAAAATCCAATGCATAAAAAACGCATTCCGATCCATCTTACCTTACAAATTTCGGCGGCTTTGCTGAATTTAGTGCTTTATTTCCTCGACTATTCTTAAAAACTCTGTTTAGGTTGCCAACAACCTCAAAAGCATAGTGCAGAATATAATGCAACCATGTGACGGTACTATAGCCTACAATACAATACTCATTGCTAAATATTATTATTAATATTGTTAATATAAAATACTAAACTTTATATGGATACTTACGTGACAGAATTATAAAATAATCTGTCAATAACAATGTGATACGTCACTATGATATTTAAAACAATAGCTCAGACTGTTTTTTGTATATCTATCTCTTTTCAATGTACTGAATGTTTAAACGGTATTTAAAGGACTTCTGTCTCTTTCTTACTCACACCATTACATATGTAATGATTTTTCCCATTTAACTCCACACAAATTTCTTCCACCGAGTGCACGAATAGAAGTAAACTTCAAAATTCAATATATGAAGCAATATAATGGCCATCAAAATGTATTTAAACACTAATGGTCATTTTCCGACCGCTTAAGAAACCGGAAGCGATTTTACTGTTGTCCTCTTAAGAGCTGTTATTTTAATCTTCTTTTAAAGGACAATGGAATTAGGATTACCGGACCCTATTCATTCAAGATACATCTTTTTACATCAATCGTCATATTTCCGCACAATATTCTACTATAGTAAAAACAAATTTCTTGTATCCTAGGATAAGAATAATATTATATTTTTTGCTCAATATGTTTTATGTCTAACGCCAGTATCACAAAAAATGCGCATCAGTATATTTATATTTTATCACCTGAACATGCAAATTCGTACTTTACAAGGGCATCGCAAAATCATTTCCGATAATGATTGTGGGAATTTGTTAACTGGAAAGCGTAACTAAAATAACATATTTTTGTATTAAAAAAATATTTTGATCTAAACACATCCCTAAATAAAATCTGTAATTTAGCACCTTTTGTTGAGTTTATGGTAATATTATAAGCATAACCTATTAATGTGTTTTTAATTATGTTAGTGTAATAAACAATTAATTTGTTCTGATAAACAAAACAATGTAACAATATGGTAACAATAGATACTTATTTACGAGATAAAAATCGGATGAAAGTTATATCTAACGATATAACACTTTTATAGTCACTCTATTTGTTTTTTCTATTATAATCGTACCAATTGTTTTTGATATCAAATTATACTTTTTATTTAGTTTATTGGTTACTGTACGTATATTCTTAATACAAGATTTATAAATGATGTAGACTTCTTAAGTATAAGATATTTAAAAATATAAAAAAAACTCGAAAAGAGGTTGACCTTAAAGGCCATCCTTGCAACTTCCCGCTAATTTTAATCGCAAAGCTATAGTAACGTGGCGTATTTTGACGTTTTGGAGCTTTTTTTTTGAAATGTTTTAAAAGCCATAACTTTTTAACGCGTTATTCGATTTTGATGTTCAAGACGGCATTCGACGCAGTTTTTTGAGACCTAAATTCGAAGTGCAAAATCGGTTAGTCGAAAAATTAGTTATTAAAAAAAAAACTTTTTTTGAAATTTCTCGACAACGATATGTCATGAACGAAAGAAACGGCATTCGACGTGGTTTCTTAAGCTTGAGAGCTGATTATGTTCTGAAATTGATCGATGTAATAGCCAAAAAGATATGCTCAAAAAACATCATTTTTACAAAAAAAAATTCGTTTTTTTTTTAATTTCTCGAAATCTACCGGTTCTAATCTAATCTAAATAAACCTGGCATGGTCTCTCCTGTGGAGCTCCATGTTTTAAACACTGCTGGTTCGGCATCAAGAGTCCTTGCATGCACCCGATGCGTGCAGGACTCTAGTTTGTTCAGCTGAAGATCATCATTACCGCTGATCTTCAGGTAGGCATAAATCCAGGTGCCCCAAGTTCTTGAGGATTTGGATGACTATCCTTGAGTTACTGTTGCCACAGGGCAGTTCCCTTTATAAGAGATCTGAGTCCTGTGACTAATTCCTCAAGGTGGTGATAGGTTTCAGGGTTCGTGTCACCGAAGATGAAAAACCGTTTATGGTCCAAGCCCTCACACTCAAATAAAATGTGAGTTGCCGTCTCATCTTCCATGGCGCAGAGTCGGCACGAGGTTGGTTCCTGTGTCAGAATCCCCATTCTTCGAAGGTGTAGTCTGAATGGTCCATGCTCAGTGAGTAGGCCCACCAGTACTTTTATCTGACTTCTGCCAAGATTCAGTATGTCAGGGGAATCTAAGTTAGATGGATCTCTTTGAAACTCTCTTTAGTTCATTCCGATCGGTCAAGCCATTCAAGCCAAAAGGATTGTGGACACTGTACAGATGGACACCTTGGAAATGTTACCAGACAGGATGGTGAAGATCACAGATCTAGAAATGCCATACAATGTCAGTATTACTAACAGGGCTGCCTGGGAGAAAGGTGAACCTGAATACATGAAAAGGGGGATCACTTGGTATACGGATGGCTCGAAAAAGCCAACAGGCACTGGGGCGGGAATATATGGAGTCAGACCCAAGGCGCAGTTTTGCGTAAGCCTGGGTAAACTGGCTACTGTTTTCCAGGCTGAAGTTGTTGCCCTATCAGAGTGTGTTTGGAGCGTGGTCTGACAGGCCACACCATATACATAAACTCGGACAGTAGAGCAGCGCTAATGGCACTTGACAGTTTTGACTTTACCTCTAAAGCAGTATGGGACTGTCATCAGGCCATGAAAACCCTGGGAGAGTACAACAAGGTTATCCTTAGTTGGGTTCCGGGGCACAAAGGTATTGCTGGCAATGACGGAGCTGACAAGTGGGCAAACAAAGGAGCTGAAAGCCCGCTTATTGGTCCAGAGCCGACGTGTGGCATTGCTTACAACACAGCACGAAGAGCTGTTTGCCAGTGGATGGGCATAGAACATCGAAAGAGCTGGGAAAGAACAGAAGCAACGTACAGTCAAAGAGACACCTACTGGTGCTATAGCGGCAGATGAGGAGGAAGACCCTGCGGAAAGTGGTTGGCTTCATCCGCGGCCACTGGGTATTCCGGACATCTACATAAGATGGGAATTCAAGTTGAAAACCTTCTATGTAGAAAATGCGGTGAGGAGGAGGAGACAGCCTTCCACGTGATATTCATGTGCCCAGCCCTGCAAGGTCTGCGTGTGAGATCCCTTGGCCTACTGACCGGAGATCAAAGGAAAGAACGGGTAACCATAGTCAAAAGGATCTCATGGTTCATTAAGAACCTGGGATTTGACGGAGAATGAGGACCTGTGAATGAGGGTGCACAATAAGCTGTACTAGCTGCGATGCAATCCCATGGTCTACCCCTAAGCCTGGCCCTCTGTTAAAAAAAAATCATTCAAAAGTTATAAGAGGTTTACATACATCCACACACACTTCCAGATATACATACAGATATATACAGACACCCTCGTAAAAATAGTCAGGGGAAGTTCCAAAGACCTCAAAACGTTGAGATCCGATGAAAACTCGATTTTTGGAAAACGGGGTAAAACCAATAACTTCCCGATTAAAAAATAAAAAAAATTTTAGCGGGAAGTTAATTGTTAATTGTGCGAAAATGCGTTTTATCTGCCATATCTGACCGAGGAATTTTTAATCTACGACTTTGGTATAATAATAGTACCATTTTCAAGATTCGAAAACTCTTATAGAAATTACTATTTCAAGTTGCCAAATGCCTAAATTAACTGTTGAAACACAGGGCTTTAAAGTAAAATAAACCCCAATTACAAGACTTGTCTTTTTAGTTTTGCATATAGAAGGCGCCACCAATAAAACTTTCAGACACAAATTTAACCTTAATCTTTTGTTGACATAAATTCAGAGATTTATTGTGATACAACAAGTCGTATAGGTACAGTGAATTTTTGAAATTGTCAAACCGGTCGAAAAATGGATTTTAACCGAGAATATTTTCGAGCAATATTTTTTTACAATTTTCTGAGAGGATTATCCCAAAAGCAATGCTGAAATGGTTTCAGTTTAAACGTTGAATCCAGGCTAGGTCCACCCAAAAGAGCAAAACATTGATGCGGTTCGTCAGCTAATTAAGGATGACCATCGTGTAACATACCGAGATGTAGAGGCATCTTTGTGCATTTCGAAGACCTCGATTCAAAATATGCTATATGAAGAACTGGGTGTTAAGATGTTGATTTCCCGTCGTTTCCTTTATTTGCTCAAAGAAGAGCAAAAAGAGAATCGCGTCGATTGGTGTCGAAAACATTGGAACGGTTCAAGAAAAGAAGCTTAAAAAACGTTTATAGTGTTGTTAGCTTCAATGAATCTTGGATTTACTTCTACGATTCTACGAACCGGAAAATAATCCCCAATCTGCTGTGTGGGTGTTTCACGATGAGGAAAAACTAACAAAAGTTACCCGTTCTTGAAGTGTGTCAAAGAAAAACGTTTTTCGCGAAACTTCAACAAAGTAACACACCACGGCGAATCATCCTACATCAGGATGTCCCGTTCCTAAGTCCCAACGACTTCTTCACGTTCCCAAAGATCAAGAATTCAATGCATGTGCAGCGATTTTTTTTTTCATTGTTGTTTATTGTTTAGCTTACAAATTATTTCTTAGAATTAAATAAGTAATATATTTTATTTCCCTAAACCCTGCTATAGGACTTAGTGTCCTTTTCAGGGTAGTGCTACAGTTTACTGTTTCCTGCTTTTTATTATAGGAGTTGTCCGTGGCAACTTTATCCTGTTTAAGAAAGACCATTTAGCAAGTTCTTCTTTAAAACAGCGATTGAATTAATTAGGACTAACTTTAATAATATTTCTTTAGCAGAATAGCATAAATCATATAAAAATGTGTGGAATTTCCATGAAAATGAAGCTTTTAATGAAGCATCTAATGTGAGAATAGTGGACTCGTCAGCTTATTTGAAAGTTGAATTAACGGTACTCATTTCTGTGACGATTTTTCTGTCGCAACACCCTTTTCACTTTAATAATAAATGAACATTTTTTTTGTTTTACCTAGTGTGATTGTTTAAATTTTATTAATCTTTATTCAATATACGTAAATCCAACCCTGTATAGTATGATAAATTTTGTTTGAATTATTTCGATACTTTTTAAGTATAGAACCGTTTAATACCAAAGTAGAACATTAGTGCTCCAATTTTGATGTGATGATGACATGATGATACTCGGAACACGGTAATAAGGAAAATGTTAGGAAACTCGAAAATGACTAATTCAAAGTTAAAATTGTCATGAGTATTCCAACAGGACGCCAAATTCAAATTTCAAAATTAGAACGAGGTAATAAGCCTAATGAGATGAGTTTGTCCATGTAAACTAAAGATAATAAAATCTCAAATTTTTAAAACGCAGATATTATATCACCTTTACTAAAAATAACATTTTAACTAAGTATATACTAATATAATCTACTGAATATATTTACATAGATGATTAGTAATATAATACTTATATTTTATAAAATATAAGATTTAATAAATATATTATTAGTCCCGTCAAAGTAGATTTTCACTTCCAACTTTGGTCGGAAAGGTCCGATCGAGCTCATTTTTTTTTAAATGTTCATTGAGACCTCAGAGTCAAAGTTGTATAAAATCTGGATGCCGCTCGACCCCCCTCCCCCCCAAATTTACCCCAAGGTAGGGGGTTTTTCAAGATGATATATACGTGATAAATCTGCCCTCCCAACCCGGCCAAATGTTCCACTCGGAGGTTTTGAAGTCCCCTCTATCCTTTTGTTCGGTCAGGTCGCTTTTTCGACCTTCCCAGGGGCGTCTAGAAGGGCCTCCAAGGGTCCAAAATATGAGATATCTACAGAAATGTGCCCGGACTGCAATATTGGGTCAGGGGGATTCCGAAGGGCGGGGTTCTTATTTCTGTCGAAAATTAAGGATTTTTAACCCATTAGGGCCGTATAAAAAGGGGCCCATGGGGTCTCAGAATTAGGATTACGCGGGATTGACTTTCAGTGTACAGAATTGGTACGATCAAGTATTATAAGGCTACTAACCCTTTATTTGAGCAGCCTGCGATTCTGTGACCCATCCAGGGGTGGACAAAAGGGGTGCCGGGGCCCAAAAAATGTGATTTGATTGGATTCGATACCAACGTGAAAAGTTGATATAATCTGTCCAGCGAATAGTCTCCTTAGCCTTTTTGAGACCATGTCATACCCTGTCGCAGCCAGGTATGGACGGGCGGGGTTTTAAGGGCAACAAATTCAGATTCAAAACAAACCCTCAACATATCAAGTTTGTATGAGATAAGGGAATTTTACGAAAATTTCAATTTGAGCCCCCTTGGAACGCCTCCCGTCCATACCTGGATCCGGAAGAGAGTGACATGGACTCAGAAAGGCTGAGGAGACTATTCGCTGGACAGATTATATCAACTTTTCACGTTGGTATCGAATCCAATCAAATCACATTTGTTGGGCCCCTTTTTATACGGCTCTAATGGGTTAAAAAACCTTAATTTTCGACAGAAATGAGAACCCGCTCCCTTCGGAATCCCCCTGACCCAGTATTGCAGTCTGACCATCTAATATTTTGGACCCTTGGAGGCCCTTCTAGACGCCCCTGGGAAGGTCGAAAAAGCGACCTGACCGAACAAATGGATGGAGGGGACTTCAAACCCTCCGAGTGGAACATTTGGCCGGGTTGGGAGGGCAGTCTTATCACGTATATATCATCTTGAAAAACCCCCCACCTTGGGGTGAATTGGGGGAGGGAGGGGGCCGAGCGGCATCCAGATTTTATACAACTTTGACTCTGAGGTCTCAATGAACATAAAAAAAAATGAGCTGGATCGGACCTTTCCGAAGTTTTAAGTTTTTGGGTTTTTAGGCCTACTTTGACGCGACTATATATATTGTAACAATTTATCTTCTGCATGTAATATTTACTTTTTACTTGATTTACAGTTACACTAAGACACAGATTAACGGAAAAAAATGTTGAATAACGAGTGATATTTAACGGTTTTGAGCTTAGCAACATATTTTTGACCAATTAAATTTCACACTTTTTCTGCGATCACATTTTTTCATTTACATAAACTAGAATCGGAAATCTGGAAAACCAAAACTTTACGACGGTCGGTACAGCATATTTCCTATTCCAATCTACGAGATAGTTTTGTAACTAACTTGATGTAAAATAATATAAAAAAAATAGGATTGTTCGACATAGACTTAAGTTTTATTGAGCATGTGAAAATGAGATTTAATAGCTCCCTTTGGGCTTTTATATTTACATTAATATTCCATGGGACCGCCTCTGTTCTCGATACATTGATTGACTCGTCTTGGCATTGAGCGAATAAGATTATCGATCTCTTTTTGAAGAATATTGTTCCACTCTTCCAGTGCAGCCGCAATCAGCTTTTGAAGGGTTATGGGTGGGTTTGGTCTCCTTAATATGGCTCTTGAAAGAATATCCCACATATGCTCAATGGGATTCATGTCCGGCGATTATGCTGGCCAATTCAGTCGCTGGACTTTGGCTTCAGCTAACACATTTTGGATCCTTGTAGTGCTATGTGGACGGGCGTCATCCATAAAATTGGTCCAAATTCTTCTCTACGATACCGAAAAATTGGCCTTATAATACTTTCCAGGTAGATGTGTCCTGTCAGCGTCTCTGGTATGTGAATAAGTGAAGTGCGATAACCATTCATAATGCCCTCCAAAATATAACTGTCCACTGTCCCTGCTTGGTAAGGAACCTCTTCTTGCGGAAAGCCTAAACGTGCTGCACGTACTGGCTCTATTCATATCCTTACACGACGGCTGTCACTTGCCAATCCATATTGGGACTCATCCGAAAAAAGGACATGTCTCCATTGAGGTAAAAGCCAGTTCCTGTGAATATGGCCCCATACAAAGTGTGCTCTAGTAAGCCTCGACATTCTTAAAGATCTTCTTGATCGCAAATTGACACCAGCCAGCCTTCGTCGAATTGTAGGCCTAGAAATGAATCTTCTGTACGTTCTTTTGAAATGCGTTCTTAACGCTGTGACTGTGATATTCGGATTGCGTCGAACAAAATTGGCTAAATATCCTCTCTTTCGTCTTTAACACGATTACGCCCACTACCAGGTCTTCTATTCACACTCCAGTTTCTTGAAACAGTTGCATTATTCTGATAACAGACGTCCTAGGAATGCCAAGACTTGCTGAAATCCTATGATTTAACCAGTTTTGCTGATGTGAGCGATTATTCTAGCTCTATCAAAACCTGAAATTTGATGGCCAGGCATTTTTAAACAATTGGAAACAAATTATTCGTTTGAAAGTGTTAAGTTTTGTGGCGTTTTTTATTCATGATAAAAAACAACAACTTATACGAGATTATTTTAAGTTTGTTGTTTGTTGGTCCACGTTTTGTGACGCTGACTTTATTTGCGAATTCGAACAGCAATGCAAACACACAACCAAATTGGTTTCAAATTTTTTATGCATTTAACAACTAATATACAATTTCTGTATATTGTCAAATGGTCTTTTACTATATCGCAAAACTTTAAAATATCGTAAAATGATTTCTGCATTCCAATATTTCAAACTGCCTTTTTTCCTGTAAACCTTTAATATGCCTGTAGATATTGCAGTCTGTATCAGAAGTTTTAAGTTCAAAAACATAAAAAATAACCAAAAAACGATCGAGGCTGGTTTATGTCGATTTTGATTTAGATATTCTGTTTTTAAGTGCTTCTAGTCCTAAAGCTTGAATGACGACATCTGGTTGTAAAATAACATTATTTTGCTTTAGTCATTAATATCTTTGGTCTTTGTATAATAGTCTAGGCGAGATCTGTTTTGGATTGGACATTTTCCATAGGAAGCTATTTTTTTCTGCAATCCCTTCAGGATGTGCCCAATATTGATAATCACTATATACGTCAGTCGCAAACTTTGTGCTAAATTTTTTATTTAACGAAATCTGAAAAAAAAATTGAAAGTTTTTCATTTTTTTTGCTCATATTTTCGTATATAATTCGGAATATATTGCTCTTAGGTTAAAAGTTTCATTATTTAATTTTACACAGTATTTCGTTAGTTTGAGAAAAAAAAGTACAAAAAAAATGAAGTTTATTCTTTAATCGTTTTCGACCCTCTAAACTTGACTTACAAACTCCATGTTTCGCATAGAAAAACGTTTTAATATGTTTAAAATCTGTGCTAAATTTCGTTAAGATCGGTTGAATAGTTTTTCCATAATAATCTCAGGCTCAAACTTTCAATTGCTTTTTGTAAAACTAAAATCGATCTACCAGGAGAGCCTAGAGTTTTTTTTTAGTTTATAAACAATTTGAATGACTTAACGAGCTTCAAACATATTATTTTTAAAATTTATACACTTAAACAACATTAAAAGACGCTTCTATTAAAAAAAGATACATTCGGCTTACTGGTTGCCGACCTGTTGAAGGTCAAAGTACTTTTTATGTAAGAAGTTTTACCTAATGTGCTTCATGGTAACATCCATAAAAAAAAACAAAAGAAAACGTTTTCGCGTAAAATGTGGAGGAAATTCACTCGAAATGTGAATTGGCAAGTTCAAAATAGCGCGCGCTAAAAATTGCATTATCTCGGCTTTCTAAATTTTCAAATTAATATCTTTAAAGCTCGCAAAGTTATTCAAATTGTTTAAAAGGCTAAAAAAATTTAAAAAGTTAAAAAAAAAACGGGTGTGGCAGTCAGTGGGACTGCCGGCAGAAGTTATACTTGTATGCACGCGCCCGGATTCATAAATTTGTATGTGAATGATTTAGCAAAACCATTATATGATATTCGTGCTCAGCGACCTCAAATACCTCCTAGTACCGAGTGCACACTCTTTTTGTATCGAATTTGCATAAAATTCCTCGGGACGAGGTCAGTCTTAAGCACCAGGTGTTTCGGACACCATCGCCATTATCATATTCGTATTCAGCGACCCAAAAAATCCCCGAGTTCCAAGTCTGCACTAATTTTGTACAGAATTAACATAAAACCCCAGGAGAAGACGTAAATACCCTAGGCACCAAGTGCCGCGGAGACTTTCGACATCATGATATTCGTGTTCAGCGACCCCAAAAACCCCGAGTACATAAATTGAACCCATTTGGAATACTTACCGAGTTGTAATTTTTCTATTTATTGTCTGTTCGGAATGCACTTTTCTACTATTCTTAAAAACTCTGTTTATGTAGCCAAAAACCTTAAAAGCATAGTGCAGGATATAATGCAACCATGTGGCGGTACTATGGACTACAATACAATACTCATTACTGAATATTATTATTAATATAAAATACTAAACTTTATATGTTTACTTACGTGACAGAATTATAAAATAATCTGTCAAACACAATGTTATACTTCACTATGATATTTAAAACATTAGCTCAGACTGATTTTTGTATATCTATCTCTTTTTAATGTACTGAATGTTTAAACGGTATTCAAAGGACTTATAGTTATGGTAAATATTTCATCTTTGTTTTTACCGACCAATATACCTTATATGTGTTTCTGTCTCTCTCTTACTTACACCATTAAATATGTAATGATTTTTCTCATTTAACCCCACACAAACTTTTTCCGCCGAGTGCACGAATAGAAGTATAACTTCAAAAATTTCTAGGCGGTCTTAGTGGACCGAGTTTAATTTTACCAAAAGTGTTTTAAAGAATAAACTTATTTTTTTTTGTAATTTTTTTCTCAATTGGGCACATCCTGAAGGAATTCCAGAAAAAAAATAACTTCCTATGGAAAATGTCCATTATGGTCTGCATTTCGACAGGTCTATAAGGCTTACCTATTTAAAATTAAAATCAATTTTTGAACAAGGTTCCAAGATTAATCTACTTATTTATTGAATAATACTGGCAATAATAGTTCACTGTTTTTATGACTGTTTGGAAATCATGTGTAAAAGTTCACCACCGGAGTATTAAAACATTATTTCAAATAAAAGATGTATTTCAATAAGTTACAAAGTCGAAGAGATTGAAAGTATACGTGGGAGAAAAAAATTATTCTAATATACTTACAATATTAAAACTATAACATATGGCTAATTAAATTTTGAAACAGAAATAAGTCAGAGTTAAGAATAAAACACAACCATTCAGGCAATTAATACCAATAAATTGTAAGCAATAGCTAGTTAAAGTTAACTACTGAGGATAAAGATGACTCATTTAAAAGTGTGTGTGTATATACGAGCACACTATGAAACCAAAATATTTGCAGTTCTACTACAATTCTTTCTAAATTCTAAAACCCCTTCCACACGATACAATTTAAATGACAATTAGATTGTCGATTAAATTGGCTCACAATCTGATTGCTCGTCCACACATACCAATCTAATTGGTAAATTTTATTTTGAGTTTGTATATAATGGCTCCATTAAGTAAAAATAAAAAAAAAGGATTAATTATCGCACTTACTGCAGATTTAAATGAGAAAAAAGAGGTGAATATGTCAAAAACAATCGCCATTAAAAAGAAAAAAATTTAGGCATCTGAATATTGTTAGGGAATTGTATAGTGACGACTATCGAAATTTTATAGAAAAACAAAATACTGCAATGCGAACAATAGTAGTTTTCATATTCCCTAGTTTCTTTTTCATTATTTCAAAGGTTATATTTTTAACTTTAATCTTCCATTTATCCAGCAACATCTTCAAAACATTTTGTCGTGCTTGTTTATTGTTATAATATAAAGTGTGTGTCCTTCATCCCATGGACATGACAAATCAATGTATTTTCTTTAGCTATTTTAAAAATCTCAACTTAAAAAAAGTAAAACACGTTCCACTTCTGATTGCAGAATAAACTCAAAATTGGCTGATTATAGTCCAGCCGTTCAAAAGATGGAATGATCACGTGAACGGCACGCACTCTTTGAATATTATTCTCCCCAACCAACGTCACAAGTCCGATTTACACTACTCGACAAAAAATTACCCACCCTCGATGCCTACAGTTTATATTATCTCTGGTATAAAGTACGGTGTCGGCACACTTCGCCAGATTTTTTTAGGTACGATTTTGATGCGGCAACTTTGCCCGGCGAAGGTGGTACCCAGTTACATAGTAGAGTTGCGCACGCAATGTAATATTCAAGAGAAGGGGTATGCTGAATGCAGCCTTCTTAATGCGCCCCTTTATGAATATAGGAATGCAGGTTTAGAATTAAAAAAATTGAAATGTTTTAAGATTTGAAAGAAAACTTTGTCTAAATGTTTTGTTTTGTTTATATCATATTGAAGAAAATTTTTTTCTTCTAATATTTAAAGTTTAATTGTAAAATTAATAAAAAATAAATTTTTTTAAAAAATTCTAAAATTAGAAAGTTGGTATAATATAAAAATAACAAATTGAAGAGAGTATAGTTATTTTTGTAAATATTAAAATATAAAACATATACATTTATTGCAATGTATTCTCGGTGGAAAACTAATAATAAAAACGCGAAAAAAATTAAAGAGATTCTATTAAAACTATGTTAAAATATTTACAACAATGTAGAATTACATTTAACTACGTTTAAAGCTAAAAATATTTACAACTATTATTTACATTTATACATATAAATTTTTTTGCACATATGTTAAAGATCTTAAACATTTATTAACATCGCCGTTTTCACAATTTTCCTAATATTGTTTTAATTCTTTGGTCAATATTTATATACACACTCTTTCTCCTTTTATTAAGTGACAAGCCAGATACCACTCGCAGAACCTCTGAATCTTGAAGTTCAGACTCTTTTCGAAGTAATGTAATTAAATCGTATACATTTGGATTATTCCTTATGCGTAGCTGCAGTCTGTTGTTCCATCCTTCCACTGCGTTGTTGGTGCGATTTCTTAAATTATGGCAATTCCATAACTCTCTTGGCAAGGTACTGTTTTCGAGTCATTGCTTTATGAAGTAATCCTGGAACTGCGAAACTTTTCCGTTGGCTGGAGCTTCCTTCATAATTTCGAGCCATCCGTCGTCAATTCAATTGATTGGTAGATGGGCCAACGCAGAACACATTTTAATGTGTGTTTGAATTTCTAAATTCTCCTTATAGAGAGTAGCTAGGCCTGGGTTCTGAACTTTTCTCCAACACCCCCACAGCGTTGCCTTCTTTCCTTCATTTCTAATATGAAAAAAATGACTTTCAAAGATCAATACTGGCTTTCCCTTCGATGTTTTAACAATTTTTAACGTTTCCATTTTCCAACAACGGTCCGAAAGAACTTTTCAAAATTTAGCCGAATAACTTTTCAAAATTTACCGTACTTCACTCTCACGACAAAAAGTGGTAAATAAACACGAATTTCATTTTTCGTCAGGTTTTATACCCTAAACCAATTTTCTAATGGGTTTTAAGAACTCTTTAACAAGATATTTGCACAATCTTACGCTAGCCGTTTCCGGATTATTTTATCGTTTTAATCCCTTTCTTACAAAAGACAGTCTAGACATAATTTCTCGAATTTCTCTATAGCCTATGCAAGTTTCTTCATGCTTTTTGAATAAAAACATTTTTCTAATTTATCTTTACTAAAAATGGATTTCTCTAATAAAACCAATGCAATTACAAAATATCTCAAAAAACAAATAAATTTAAACAAAAAAAAATTCTAAGTTTCATTTATTTTATTAAATCAAATTATCTATGGATAATCATTTCATGTAGTTTGATTAAATAAAATTGTCTATGGATAATCTGATTTAATCAAAAAAATGAAACTTAGAAACTTTTTTGCTAACATTTTTGTGTGTGTTTGTATCTTTCTTAGCTTCTATTATTGTTTTCTTGAAATTCTTGATAATTTTCTTAAATATTATTGTTTTTATTTCAGATTTAGGGGTTTTGTTTTGAGACTAGCGAAAACTTTTACAAAGAATAACATTTTTACGTAAAGTTACAAACAATTTTTTTTTCCTATATTTCAGTCCAATCGGGGACACCCTGTATAAATGTTTATTATATAGCAATATCTATCATTTAGAAATATTAATTAATAGTTTTGTGTTTAATTTAAAGTTTATAATATTATCACAAATATTATATTATTATAAAAAGAGTAACGTCATAGGTACCACCCTGTACCACCCCTTCTCACTTTTTCTACGCAGCTTCACTCCACCCTTATGTGCGACGTTGCCGTACTTATCAGGAGTTCTCCTTCTATGTACTTCTTCGTCACACAAAATCTGGCGAAGTGTGCCGGATCCTAAAGTACAGTGTAAACTGTCCTCCGTTATTTCAGTTTAGAAGGCGTGGCATCATACAATTATGCCGGCCAGTCACTGATCACGCGTCCTTGAATTCCATCTTTTGAACGGATCGGGTATAGCATCCACACCACCCGATTTGTTTCGAGTCAATCAAATCGTGCGGTCCCGACCATCCAATGCCCTTGAGTTGGCCAAAATGACTCTACACGATGCAATTAATTTGCCAATTTAGTCAAATTGTCCCTTAAATTGTATCGTGTGGAAGGGGTTTAAAAGTTTTTGAATTAATAAATTAATCAATGTCATCCAGCGACTTTTTTCATATTATTGTAGATGTCTCTTGGGGCAGATTTTGTTATATTTGTATGTATTTTTTTTTATAAAAGTCTCGGAACAATTAATGTTAGGTTCGGAAAAAGTGTTGAGACAAAAAATCGTCACTGTTGAAAAATATAATGGAATATTATTATTATTTTAATTATCTAAATGACGCCAAAATGAAATATCTTGCACTTCGCAATAGTTATGAAAAATCATAATTAACAAATTAATAAACTTTTATGAAAATTTATAGCAGGATCTTGTAAAGTATACATATGAAAAGGGCTCCACGAAGTTTCAAATTTTTAGGCCAATTATTTATAACCTTTAGGTATACCATTGTTTATGACAACAGAGATTAGAAAAAAAATTGTTTGTTAACAATTGAATAACTTATTGAAAAATAGTGACAAAATGATTTTTCCAACTGAATTAGATTCTTTCAAGTGTTAGGAAAATACTGGAATTTTTTCAAATTTTTAAAATCACATTTTATGTCATAAAAAAATATTTTATCTGATAAACCCCGTTTAGCGGCAGCGTGCGAATGCTGTAAAAGCCGAGCGGAGCACTATTTTCAACGTGAAATTAAAATTATAAATAATGGAGATAGAGTTCGGGCAGTTGGGACTTTTTTATTGGAAATTACCTCCTCTTTCAGGATCTTTTTTCAAAATTACTTAAATATCATTATTTTAAAAGTTATTAACGAAAAACTAAATACCTTTTTTTTATCTTATTTTGTTAATAACAATCGCAATTTTTTATGTGCTAATATACCCTTAAAAAACATTTTTCTAGACGTCATTCCGAATCGAATGAGCTATGGCACATATTTTTAGGAGCTTTATTTCTATTTAACACGTTTTTGAACTTGTTGACTAGACTATACAAGTTTATCTACGGTATAATGAGATGGATATTATTTTATTATATTTAAATAATGTCATAGTTTGAAATTTTCGAGTATTGTCTTAAATGTTTTGTTTATACAACGATGGGCTAATTCATAAGCACAACCCTCTTCTAGAATTAGTGTCTAAGTGAAAAAAACTGTTTGTTTGTGTTTAAAGAATTAGTCCTAAATATAAGATAAGCATGGGAAAGATGATAAAGCAACCAGACGATCACCTAAGAGTAGATATATAAATATATCTTAAAAATTAGTAAACAAAGTGCCAAGAAAATGCGTATTAATATAAACAAAAGGGGAAAATTAGTTTTTAATTAAGTCATGACAAAGAGTTCTGTAAATAAAGCTATTCTTTTCTATTGCTGGTTAAATAAAATAAAGTGAAATTAAATGACTGATATTCATTCGTTTTAAAATTTCAGCCCCCATAAATCCTAAGTCACAAAAATGAGTAACTGAACTTTCCCTTGTCTTTTATCATTCGTTGCTCTCACTTTCGTTGAGCCATCACTTCCTTCTCCCATTTTCTATTACCCCATCGGAATTCACTCGTTGTTTTTTATAGATTTCACAAAGTTCATAAATATAAAGGTTTCATAAAATATATGATCACTAAAACTCACATTTTTCATTTTATTTAGATTGATCATTTTTTCATTTAGTGATTCTTTATATTTGATCATTAGATCGCTTATTCAAACAATAATATTGGTTAATTCGTACAACAATCAATTAAAATGATCTAATTACGAACTTTGTAAAATCTAAAACAAAACATTGTAATAAATCTTTCTAGATTTTTTCAACTCTTTAAAACTATTTTAACATCCAAAATTCCAGCCGGCTAATTTAATCCCACTAGTGATAAGGATAAAGATAATGAAAACATCAGCGAAGTTAATATCAATAATCGTTCTGACACTGATATTAACAGTGTATGTATACTGATACATTTGTTAATATGTTTATATTTGTCTTGTTTTTATTTGTAAATAAAATTTAATAGACTATACTTTTTAATTCAATAAATAAATGACAGCGCAACTTTTGTTGTATTTTTAAAGAGTTTTTGACACTTAGGTTTAGATAATTAGGTTACTAATGTTTATATTTGTTTAAACTTTAAAATAATGTTTTATAAAAATATTAAATAATGGTTTAAAAAACTAAAAAACAAGCTTTTGTGAAAAAATGGCCTAAGAAATAAAAAATACATTTTTTTTAAATATGAATGGAGAATAATGTAGATGAAAAAAACGAGTGTGGTAGTCAGTGGGACTGCCGGTAGAAGTTATACTTCTATGCACGCGCCCGGCTTTAGAAATTTGTATGAGAATGATTTAGCAAAATCATTATATGCTTGAAGCATGAACCTACTATACTATAAATCTTCCGTGTCTATTTATAGGTTATAATATCAATCAAAGCTTTATTATCATAAAAATTTACAATTTTTGTTGACAAAGCCATATACATAGTATACAAATGAAAAAACACAAATACAAATACACAAAAAATACAAAGCTACAAAATATTGAACCATAAATAATATTGTTCCTTATCATATTTATTATATATCTAGATATATACAGAAATAAAAAATGAATATAAATACAATTTAGTAAAAAAAAATTCCCATCGTATAATAAAACTCTTCATCTTTCCAATAGTATGTTACGAAATACGTTGTGTCTAGGTACACGCTAACTTGTACGCAAATAAAAAAATTAGATACACGCGAACAAAATGCCTTCAAACCAATGACGTCATTATTTAGCGTGCACTGTGACTGTATTTTTGGTTCACGCTAACTTGTACCAAGTGTTTGCTTTGCTTGTACAGTGAGTGTCAGAGTCAAAGTTTAAGTGTGTTGTGGATACACGTTAGAATATTGATAAGCAAAAAGTTTTCTTTAAAGACTATGAAAAGGAAAATATGTAAATAAAAAATGAATCCCACAAATCAGAAAAAAATGAAAACTCTAGAACTATTATAGAATCTTGTCTACAGCGGAAGTAAAGAAGAATATAACAGAAATTATTAACTTTTGCAAGAAACTGATTCACACTCAGTAATTAATTATTTACTACAACAAAAACTGGCATCACATAAAACACGAATGGACGGTTTACAGTATGTGTCATGGTAATTCATTAAATAGAACAAACAATCGGTTAAAAGCAATTAATGAAAAATTAAAGCAAAAAAATAGAGAAAAACAATAGCTTAGCACATTTCGTTAAAATTTTTTTTATTTTTTCACATTCATGCTCATGCTCATCATGAAAGAGGTAAACGGGCAGCTAGATTAATTTTAACAAGGCCTATAACATTGTTTAGTAAGGATAGTTGTGAATTCCATTACGAAGAATATCTAACACCCAATGCAAACAGGTATGTTCAGTTTCAAATCGTTGCCTCAAAAAAAGTTGAAGTTACTTTAGAAGATAGTGTTTTGAATATGTACGAAGCGAAATCAAATGGGAACAAATACAATGTTTTTACAAATAAATGTACTTGTATAAACTTCAATGCTTCTACCCTGTAAGCAAATTTTTGCCACTAAAACAGTGGAAAAAATGCAGTTATTTAAGAAAAGTTTATGTAATGAAAGATGGTCAAAAAAATTTTATATAAATAACTAAATAAATCAATAAGTAAATAAATAAAAACTTTATTTCTAATGCATTAAAGAGTTGTAAAAGAAGTTACCACTACAAGCGAGAACATTTTGTTGCAACCACTTTCTGTGACACAGGTTTCTCCCAGGCAGTGTACAGACAGTAAACCAAAAGAGGAAAAAAGCTCTTTTTGTGACAAATTCGCTGGCAAATTTAGCTAGCCTATCTTCCGATAGTTCGTTCAGTTACAAAATGAAGATTTTGGAAACAATAGAGACTGTTTGGAGACAAGGTCATAAAGTAGCCATAAATGTAATTATTGATCTAGTACATTAGTGCACGCAAAAATGTCGTTCCGCTAGAGTCAGGAAACAACTTTACTTGTGTACTGTATACTAAACCGAGTGCGAACGATTTCTGTGTGCAGTACCGAGTAGAAGCCACTAAATTACCTACTCGCAACTTAACTAAATTACTAGCCTAGTCCGAACTAGGCTTTAAGGTGCCGATTGGATTAAAGCGAAAACGAAATAAAAAATAATTTTCTAAAGTTTGATAACAATAATTATCTTACGTAGAAATAAAAATTATTCTAACATTATTTTGTACATGTCATAAGTCATAACAACTAAATGTATAACCCAACCTAAATATATTTTTTTATTTACAGATGATTTATTATAATAAGGTTTGAGACATCTCATTAGTTCTACTTCCCTTCTTTAATCACAAATACACACAAAAAAAGGAAAATTAGCCTGTACCAAAAATACAGTTACAGCGCACGCTAAATAATGACGTCATTGGTTTGAAGCGTTTCGTTCGCGTGTACAGTTGAGTCCGTGGTTCTTTACCCGTGCGTCACTAATACCTGGCGAGATAAAACACATACTTTTAATCTAGCGTCATTGTCTTCCACGCATAAAACTAGAGACAAAACAGCTACCGCATGTTATTAAGTTGCAATTTCCGACTTACTTCGTATGCTTTAAATGATGACGCACGGGTAAAGAACCACGGACTCAACTGTATGTTACTTTTTTATTTGCGTACAAGTTAGCTTGTACCTAGACACAGCGTACAAAATATCGCTTATCGATCAAAATCTAAAAATATTTATTGCGAAAATATATATCGTGTGTACATAATATCAACTAAAAACTGTATAAAGTATAAGGTTAATCAGTGCGGCCAACGTGTGCAGTATAAAATATCTTGGCTAGCGTATAGGTTGACAACAAGGTAATAGAGAAAAATCGAAGAAAACTAGCATTAAATAGCGAAACTTCAAGAAGAAGTCACATAGCTAGCATATTTGTTAACCTCTTACACCAAGTATTCATGTCAAGTTATAAAAATTTAAACTCGACAATTCCCGAAGAAGTAACCTATACGCGTATATAATGCGTTAAATGAAAGAATATTTATAAAATAGATTATAACTTCCCAAAAATTAACTGAAATACATTTCTTAAAAACTTCGTTTTAATAGCAAACATGCAACCATGCGATGGTACTATAGACTACAATACAATACTCATTACTGAATATTATTATTAATATAAAATACTAAACTTAATATGTATACTTATGTGACAGAATAATAAAATAATCTGTCAAACACAATGTGATACGTCACTATGATACTAAAACATTAGCTCAGACTGTTTTTTTATATCTATCTCATTTCAATGTACTGAATGTTTAAATTAAAAGTATTCACGGTATGACGTGGGATGTATACTGTAAAAATACCCCACTGTTTTTTACATTGCAATACAATTTTTAGTTAGTTTTTTTAGTTTTTTAAACAATTATTTATTTATAATTTTTTCGTTGGATTTTATACAAGCGTGTTTTAAGTTTGTTTAACTATTATTTATTTTTAATTTTTTAGTTAAAATTTTTAGAAATGCCTTGTTTTTTATATAGTTTTTTTAACTATTATTATAAAAGCACGAGGAGGCTACATTCCTTATTAAAATATTTATTTCTTTGTTTTGTTGTAAATTTTTTTTTATAGAAAATTGGATTAATAAATTTCCGTTTTTTGCATAGGTGCTTTTTAAATTGTTCTTATTATTTTTTTTATGGAAATGAGTCTTTTTGATTTCTTCGTTCATTTACCTATTTCCTCGTATCAGGCTTACACACACAAGTTATTCCATGAAATACTTTTGAACCATTTTATAAATAAAGTTTTTAAATATCCTTAGATTTTGAGCATGTGTGTACAAACATAACAAGTCAAGTTAAATAAAAGCTTGTAAAAATAGTACCACTGGTATCTTCAGCAACGCACATAAGTCTTTTTCGCGCCGAAAAAAAAAACTTCGGTCAGCCGCCTCGCTCAGAGACAGAAAAATGTTTATTTGGTAAGTCGTCACGCTCACCACTCTCCGAGAAATTTTCGGTCAGCCGTTATGCTCACGAGACGCTCTAACGAGTCTAACGCATTAATAATATACACATTATACTATACATTGGTACTGTCTTGAAAAGAGAGAATGAAGTGTAATAATTAGAGAGAATGTGTCTCTAAGAAATAGCCATTTGTGTGGGTCAATCTACTTTTTTCAATAACTGGTGGTCCAGAGAAGAATAATAAAAAGTATATCAGTGCGTCGTAGTTTCTCGTTATAAATATCACACTTCTTTGACGTTCGAAGAAAAAATACATTTCCTTGTTATGGAGTCAGAATATTTTTAGAACAATTACGAGATTTATTTTGATAGGCGTGAAAATGGACCAATATGTCAACACTTTCATATAATAGTCAAACGTGCGTTTTCTAATATTAAAATCGTGAATTTATGTTTATACAAAAATAAAAATATCGGGACTATTTTTAAAAATATATTAATTTGCATGAGGAAATAAGAGACAGTTTAGAAATAGAATACTCATTTACTTCGGTTGTAATTTAAATTAAGGTAAGAAAAGATAATAAATTTTCTTAATTAATGAAATACAACAACATTGAAAATTTTGATTTGATGTCAAATACTATATCGTAACCAATTTTAAAATTTTCTTCAGTTTTCAGTTTTTAAGATTTTATCTAAAATAACATGAAGTAATGAGTTTTTATTTATATCCAAATAAACATCTTAAAAATTAAGGATTTTATCTAAAAATTTAAACATTAAATTTTGTGTGGAAAATTTGATTTTCTTTAATACAATAACTAGTTTTTGAGATATTCTAAAAAAAAAGAAAAAAAAAACGTGTGCGTCTCAAGACGCGCGACAGAAGTGATAATTTCAACTAATCCAAGTTGAACTATTTAATATTGAAATTTTTTAATTTGAGAAAAACTTTGTCTATTACTTAAATTATATGTACATTATACCTAATGTGTATAAATTTAAAAATTTTGAAAATTCAGAAAAAAAATTTATCACTATAACTTTCACTAATTACGATACAAAAATTTTTTACTATGACAGTTCGAAATTTCTAATCAGTCGCGTAGTAATTCGCAATACAACCACCCTTTATGTGGAACGACCTGATTGCTATTTAATACACACTTAAAACTTAAATTCTTATCCAATTAATAACACACTTTATACTCAATTTTTATAAGATTTATTACAAATGAAACCACCAAAACACGTCTTTTTTATGCTAAAATTAGGCTAATCAGACTGTCATTTCTTCTTAAACAACCTCTTACTAGAATTCCCGAGGATGACCGAACATTTTAAGAATGAATCTAAATTATAATTAAAAGACATTAAGTCATAGATGAACGGATTATTTGAATAAATGAGTAAATAAATAAATAAAGATTATTATTAATATTAATATTTACCTATTTCTACAACTTCCACGATAGATGCCGAGGATGACCTAACCGTTTAAATTATGAATTTAAATTATAATTAAAAGGGATTAAATTAGTTTTATATACGAAGATATAGAAAATAACCTAATTTTTATGATATTAAATGGATATAAATATTTAATAATTAATAAAAAGTAATGAATTGTATTTAGTGACAGATTAATACCGTATAACACGGTAAATTCAAATTTACTTAAAACTTACATTGCGAAAAGCATAGAGAGAGAGAGAGAGAAATGATATTATTATTATGTTTCACTGCGCCTGTGTGTAACAACGATAAACAACGCGTTATGATAAACGCTTTTTCCAACGCGTTACGCTAAAATCAGTTTACCCTCCCATAAGAAGTTATCACTTCAATAAACAAATAAATAAAAATATTTGTATTAATATTAATATAAATATTTACCTATTTCTATTATTATTATGTTTCACTGCGCCTGCGTGTCACAACGATAAACAACGCGTTATGATAAACGCTTTTTTCAACGCGTTACGCTAAAAATCAGTTACCCTCCCATAAGAAGTTATCACTTCAAAAATCCAACAAAGTAATGAAATTTGTTTTTTTTTAATATTCATCCAAATCGAATATACACAAGAATATAATTTGGTCATCGAAATGATTTATCTAATTTTGTATTTATTTGATGTTCAATTCTAAGAATTTAATACAATCTTGACCATAAATAAATAACATTCTATTTGGCAAGTATAAAAATATGTATTGAAAAAGCATTAGTATCATTTTTTTCATTAAATTTTACGCCAATTTCTTCCTAGAAGCAAGAGAAACACCTAACAATCTATTGACTCATTCGATTAGATTCTCTACACCAGAGGCTACCTGTTTTCAATGAAATTCTAATACAGATGCCAGGACCGCTCTCTTAATTTTAGTGGGATTCTTAAAGTATTCTCTAAAAGTAAGAAAGTTGGAGACGTGAACAGTGATGAAATTTGCCATATAAAACAATTACTAAACCAACAGTTACTAAAATATTAAGTGAGGGAAACCCTAATGTTAGTCATCTAGATCTAGGTAATTTTTTTGTCTCTTATGCCTTTTGACTGCCTAAAATGCCCTAAAATATCTGGATCGATTGCACAAGGCAGCGAGTTTTCAAGATATGTTAGCTATTGCATTGTTGTCAGCTCTTATGAAATTCAAATTTCGATTTCATAAACTAAGGACCCGTCAGACGGTATAGTTTATCCAAAACCACTTGAATGGGCGTGGTCAACGCGCTGTTCGAATTATACCTGGATTTGCGTTCATATGGCATTGACGTCATTTGACGTATTGCAACTTGAACCAATACGCGGTAGGAATGAGCGTAGTTGCCAGGTTTAACTTAGAAAGACTTATACCGCGTATTGGTTCTACTTGCAATACGTCAAATGACGTCAATGTCATATGAATGCAAATCCAGGTATAATGTTTTTGAGAAAAAAAACAGAATTTCTAAAATAATTAGCCTTTAAAAATATCTATTTTTATTAAATATTATAATTTTTGTTTATTATTTACATGAACGGTGAAAAGTATAAATAATATTTTCTTGAGATAAAGTATAATTTTCCAGAAAAACAACGATCCATTTTTCAGAAAATGGAGACGCAATGAATCAACAATCGCAAAGCGATTTATACTTGACTTAATGACAAGTTTTTTTAAATAAATTTGAGGCTTAGTTATACTGTTTTTTTCAATTTTACAATTATACGGATATTACAATAATAAAATTTGACGTAACAACAACGTAATGCAATTATCGACCGTACGCGACCGGTTTTGGAACTTTGACATTAAAAGTGGTTGCCCCTATAAAATTTAAAGTACCTGGATGACCGAGCTTTGCTAGTGAAACATCTAAATCATAGAGCTTTCGGTTCGTATGTTAGTCAAATTTTGCAAACATCTTACTTTAGCAGCGCGGATTCGACGAGCATAAACCTGATCATTTGCATTAATGGTTTCTTGAAATGATTCTTGATACGCGAAGTTTGATAAACCTAACCTGTTTGTATTTGTGTGATGAAAATGGGCCCTTGGATTAGTCCAATACTTTGCTGAATGTGCTACCTGAGCAGTTATGCATTATTTCACAGGTTATCTTACCCTAACAATCATGTTATGTGAAAAATGGAAAAAACGACTTGGTACCTGCTAGATCGTTTTTTTTTTCTCCGTGTGCACCTATATTTCAAATTTCAACGAAATCGTTAGATCCGCTTTTGAAAACCTATGATACATGCAGACAGTTGCTCACTTAATATTGATTATCGATAAAACACGAATAAAATGACATTTTCTAAAAATGATTCCTAGCTAGATCGATTTATCGCCCCCGAAACCCCCTATATACTAAATGTCATGAAAATCGTTGGAGCCGATTTCGAGATTCCATTTATATATATATATATATATATATATATATATATATATATATATATATATAGATTTATAATTATTTTTGACCGGATAGTATAAAAGAAAAAATTATTTTTCTTGGGGTTGTGGTCCAAAGGCCTCTAGTGATTAAAACACTATTAAAGGTGTACTCTTTTATTAAAAGTCAAGCTTTCGAAACCGTTTGGTTTCTTTCTCAAGACAACTAAAATGTGAACAAAATATTACACAACATTGAACAAAATATAAAATTTTAACTTACTAATAGTTGAGAATTGTAAGAATAAAACCTTAAAAACACGAAGAATAATGAAAAAATTTTTAAAAGATTTTTTTTTTTTGTATAATTATAGTCAAAAAATTTTTTTTGATTGATGTAAATTAGATATCGATTGTCACATTCAATTGTAAAATTTTTTTTGATTAAAAAATTAAAAATAAAAAGAGGGATAAAAAAATTTTGAAAAAAAAAATAATAATATTAAATAATATTATATATAAAGATGTAAGAGATGATACAAACGTATCTAGTGCCGTGCTGTCAATAATAAATCCAGTTTTAAACTGGATTGGTGTTTGGTTAGATTTTCTAACTCAAGACGCCGGTAGATGCTGCGAAATAGGAGTATAAGGATATTAATCAGCCCATACAGGGGAAAAACCAACTACAGACACGTGTTTCGCTCTTTTTTTGAGCTCATCAGTGTAGTATAGGTTATGTCTCTTCAGTCACTAATGAAGAGACATCCCCTGTATAAATCGACTAAATCCTTATAGATGTAAACTTGCGAAAGTAGAAACCATTCGAAAGTGGCCCCATCTTTACTCCAAAAATGGAACTACGATAGTCGCTTTGCATCTTAAAAGTACCTTCGGCAAGGTAATAACATAAAACGAACATATATATATATTGCTCGTTTAAATATATTAGATTAGATATGATAATTCTAAATTATTCTTATTAGAACCAAGTAATATTGTTTTTGTACAACTGTCATTAAAAGTGACACTTTTAATGATAGCAAACAATGTTAAAAACGATTGTTTACATAGCAGCGTGTTAAAAATACTTTTAACACGTTGCCATGTAAACAAGTTTACTTTTAACACGGTTTAGTTTACTTTTAACACGGTTTGGTTTATTGTCATTGCAAATTCGCTCGTTTCATTATCAAAATAGGGAAGTTGTACAAAAAACATTGTATGGTATTTGTGTTAAAAGTGATTTTATTTTGTTCGTGAAATTGTTCAATTCGCTCCGCTCATTTCACAAACGCTTTCACTCACAAAATAAAACCTCACTTTTAACACTCATATCATAAATAACTATTTACTACTTAACAATTATTGTTTATTTACAATAAATTATCTCATCCTTTAGTTGGGAAAAGTTTAAATTAGTAATATTAATAAAAATGAAACTATCACAATAGTAATAACAATGATAAATAAATAATAAATCAATAAATTTTTTCCTAGTCAATGAAAAAAACTGAAGTATCGATTTTTTGAACGGCAACTTGTAACGATCTTTTGGATCGTTTTAGTAATAGAATTCACCAGACTATTGTTTCCCGGCCTATATGCGGTGAGATTTATTTTAATGTAATCTCCGTCATTATAAATGGTACCGCTAGTGGTGTTACTGTTTTAACTGTCCTTCTTTCCCGCGGCGATCAGAATTTTTAGTTCATTTTACTATCCGATCGCTGGGCGATACCTCTTCTTCAATACAAAATCTGTGAGGAGGGCCACGTTAGAGTTTGATATTTTAATTAAAGCGACACCAAATTTCCGCCCTTTTTGTGGAGAAAGCCGAACAGATTGGAGGCCCTGGTTTCGACTACTATTGCAAATTTAGGGAAATTCTTCCCTGGAGAAACTATCCCGATAACAACAGAGGCAGATCTCCTGAAGCATTTATGAATTATTTTAAAAAATTATTAAGTATTAGACCCAAACTCATTAATCATATATAATTCAGGTTGCTGCACAGTGATCAGCAACTTCAAATACGAAACAATAGCAAGCTCCTACGTACAGCCTGGAGCTCGGAAGCGTCTTTTTCTGGAGTTTTATGACCTAATATTCGAGTTTAGTGACCAGCTAGTAACGAGTTTCCGTTAATTATGTAAGGAATTTTCATAAAGTTCAAAAGTTCTTACAGTATCATATTCGTATTCAACAACATTAAAAACCTCCCGAGTAACGAGTTTGAGTCAAAAATTTAATACTTTTTCATAATACTCCGAGTAACAAAATCAGACTCACTTTCATTATTCGTTTCAGAGTTTCAATTTTTTTTATAATTAAATACTTCAAAATGCATTTTTATATGCACAAATGCAAATTGAGATTTCGTCATTATCAGACGTTCACAAAGTTTGGGGAAATTCTCACGAATCCAACGCAACAATCCAACTTGCTGTTAAAAAACTCGATAATAACGCCTATTTTTGTGCTTTATTTTCTTGACTATTCCTATATCTGATAACATTTTTTATCACATAGTTGTTTATTATTTAATTTTTATTTATTAAAGTTTGTTTATTTGAATAGACCAATTTCCACGTGTCCTTTAGCTACATTAGTGATGAAAAAACTACAATACAAAAAGCAATTTTGGTTGCACATCCATTATTTATTTCATTCATTCAAATTCCGTTTATAGTCATAAATTGCTAATCCGGACCTGTCAACTGAACGGCCTTTAAAGGACAAACGATATTCTAACTTAACCGGAAATGACGCACCAATGCACTTAAAGTATAATGTTCGAATGGAATTTATTAAATGTGAACGAAAAGGATTTTTTTCTCTTCATTCAAAGAAATTAGGAAAGTATATCGAACGGTGAATGCAATTCTTCAAACTCTGTAAGCTTAAATTGATAATGGTGAAGGCGTGACTTTGCATTTGGTCATTTTCCGCAATATTAATTATCTAAAAAAATGTGTGGAGTTTATCGACAATTATGATTTTTAAATGTAATAAATTCCATTAAAGTAAACAGATGAGAATTTTTTTTTGATTATAAAATCCATTTGTTATATTCCTTTTTTGGTATTATTTCAAAAGTTTATTAATGATTTTTACATTAATTGATGAAATTTTAAGGGTGTTACTGATCCGCTTGAATAAAATGTTCTATACATACTTCTGTGTTATCAAACTTAATAATACATCAGAAAAATCTAGGGATACTTTTGTTCAAAACAGCTGAAAATTTAGAAAAGGAAGTATAATTTATAGTGTACTACAGCTACACAAAAACTCCCCAATATATGATTGAAAAAATTGTCAATATAAAGTGTTTGTTTATGGTTTATAACTGCCCTACATCTATTGTTTATAGACAACATACGATTGTCAACGTCCCACTTTGTTCTCAGAAGATACGGAATTGAAGAGGACTGGAAATGTTATCCATACGTGGAGTGATTCTACGTTGAAGCTTATCCTACACATGCTCAATTGGATTCAGGCCATGGCAAAACTTGAGTTTCCTCTTTCTCCAACCAGTGGCTTACACTAAGGGTGGTATGTGGACGGGCATTATCTGCATTAAGTGGAAGTTTTGTCCAACCGCGTCTGCAAATGTTGGAAACACCAGCTCTGGTTTGCTTACTTTAATTATTCCGCCCCATACCATTAGTGTACTACCTCTGGATCTGAATCTGGAAATTTGGGGAAGGGCGAGCTAGTGCTCAGCCAGCACTGAGGCCACATACGACCCATTGTGCATCCTCCCGTGTGTAGGGATATCCTCACCTCAGGCTGTCACCAGGCCTAATGATGTAAAATAGGTGATAAGGCTCCCGAGGGGGATCTCCCTGACATTGGCTGGTGTAAGCCAGTACTCGCCCAACACGGATCTTCTGATTTCAGAAAAAGCAGAGCAGTCATACATAATGTGTTCTACTGTTTTCTCTTCTTGTTCGCAGCCTCTGCATAGCGGCGATTCTGTTAATTTCATCCTAAAGAGATGTTGTCGCAATTGGCAGTGACCTGTCAAGATTCCCACAGCTGTTCGGAGATTTTGTCTGGTCAATGCCTTAAATTTTTTTGCTGTTCCCTCGCCAGGATGAGGTAACAACTCTCTGGTTAGTCTACAGTTCGTAGACTAGCCATAGTGTACTACCTCTGTAAGCATATACTTCTTGAGCATGTCTAATGTGTTTCACATTTCCAGATCGTCTCCACGTCTGGATGAAATCCAAATATGGTATCTTCGGTAAATAAAACTTTAACTCAATCATGTACAGTGGTCGTCGACTTACGAGATTACGATTTTGCACAGTATCTCGGGCAATGGTGATATTTGCGCTCTTCTTAAAGTCGCAACCAACACAAGTGTTGTAATTGTTGATGCTTCCTAGCTGTTAAAATTAAAAACCTCTCTTGAGCTGGAGTCCACAGATGAATGTTGCTAGGTCGGACTAGCAGTTTCCCTAAAACGGTGCCATAATCGACTTATCACATTTTGGAAGGACCCATCGTCTCAGCCATTTGAGTTTGTCGCCTTCCAACTTCAAGAAGATTTGCCGCTTGATTCATTTCATTTTTAGAAAGTTTTTATATTTTCGCCGTGTTCTGTGTCTTTTTGGCATTCCGTGGAATTTTGTAATCGATTTTAAACCTATTTCCCGACTACCTAGAGCTCTGAAATTTTCAGGATAGCTAAGAACTGGATGACAATCCATGTTTCAAGTGTGTTTGGGCATATACATAGATTTCGAAATTTATACTGAATTGATACTAAATATGATATCTATAAGTTGTGTATAGATATTATCATTTTGAAAGTTTCCATATAAGTTGTTAGTAGCCTATTTGGTTAAGCGTCGGATGAGTCCAGTTGTGACAGTTCTGTTATGTTATCATAATGGGATCGATTACGCGAGAGAGAATTTTTTTTCTGTTTTTTTTTTCTACATGTGAAAACAGTAATTATATTTATCAACTTTTTGTTATAGTTTTTAACATTTTTTATTGATTTTTACTACACACGTGGCGTATAAGTGATCAAAGGACATCTAAGAACCTTTCCAAACAGATCTGGAATATTCTCTTGGAGAGGAATGAAATAAATCAGATAAATTGAATACTATTGACAGTTTCCATTAAGTTCGGTAACTAGTGCCCGACCGAAGGTCTATTTTTGGCCGAAGTCGAAGCCGGAGCCGATTAATCGGCAATCGCCACAACCTTCGGCAGAAGCCGAGCCGAAGGTTTATAATCTCTCAGTAATTAATTTTGTTCAATACTGTCTACAAGCTACAATTAATATTAAAATTATTTCAAAACTTCAATATTAAAGGTTTATATTGACTGTCTCCTGTCTTATATAGAAGTTGATTTAGAAATAGTAATAAAAGTTTGTGATTTTGTGATTTATTTGTAAAAAATAATCATTTCTTTATTATGTAATTCACAAATTACAATTAGACCACTTGTCTTGATGCGCATGCAATGTGCAATATGATATTTGACAGTCACTCCCCGCGGCCTCAGCAAACACGACCGGTCCGTCACTCTCTCACTCAGTCTTTCGTAACAGTTCGTTCAATCTCGACGCTTATTTGGACCTTCGGCGAAACCTACGGCTTCAGCCTGGTTTTGGGCCGAAGCCGAAGGTTTTGCCGAAGATGGTTTTTTTGGCCGAAGGTGGCTGATGCCGAAGCCGAAGCTTCGGTCGGACACTATCGGTAACCAAAAATCAATAACCGATCAAGAATTTATTTCTTTATTAGAAACACAATTTGGGAAAAAATAGCATTCACGTTTTGGTTAAAAAGCAACTACGTAGGAATTACATACTAAAATGATAGATTTTAAATTTTTATCAACTTTCTTGAAATTTGTAACCGATTAGTTAATTCTAGATAATAGATTTCTTATCAGAAAGGCTTTTTACGAGACTCAAAGATAAATTTAAAAAAGACTAAACTACGTTTTACTACATAAAAATGTTGAAACTGATATCCATGCACAATAGGTTATTTATAAACGCTCAAATTTGGAATTTCTATTATTAATAAAAGAAACCGATTGGGCTAGTATTGACATATAGATGCTCTTAGTGATTCTAATAGCTACGATGTAGGTATGTTATTTTATTGATACTTTTAGGTATTTGGTTAAATAATATTTAACGTTAAAAAAATGCTTTGCTTCGCCTTCTCTGTCATTCCCAGAGAGCCATATCTCGTTTTTACATGTTAAGAAGTATCTCAAAAGTTCCTGGTAAAATTTTTATGGTCTGAAAGACTAATTTATTTACCCAAATATGTATTGATTTATTTATTAACGCTTATGTAATCTGAAGAATATTCCAATTTTTGTTTATTTTAAATAATATTAATACAATAAATAAATACAATGTTACTTCTTACCTACTAATTTTGTTGAATTATTTATTAAAGTATAAATTTTAATTACAAATTACTGTTTGTAGTAGAATTTAGCATCATTTTCTATATATTAATAAATAAAACTCTGTGAAATTTGTAGCATAATTCACACTCTTTAAGTATTTAACAAAGTAATTTTTTGGATTGACTCAAATTTTTGTATAACAAAAAGCATGTAAAGTAAATAATTTGTCTCACAAGTATTTTAGTATCTCAAATTCGACCGTTAATAGTATTATACGTTACAAGGTCGGTAGGTGACTTTTACAGTACGAGTTAGTTTACGGACGAGGCGACGTAGGAGCCAAGTCCGGAAATAAAAAAGAGTACTGTAATAACACCTAACGTCCATGTATCGTATTATATTTTATTTTATTCTGTATTTATAAATTAATAAATTCATAAAAGTTTTAACAGTAGTTCGTAACTTGACTAAAAATAGTTCGCAACTTGATTGGTTAGGTCAAAATACCTTGAAAGCCATCTATCTGTCACTGTCAAATAATTTTTTTATTATTAAGATTTAATTGTTAATATAAAATTGAATAACATTGACTTCTTTTTAAATATGGCAGTAAAAGTAAAAGTAATTAATTATTTTATTTTTATTTTATAGTCATTATAGTGTTTTTAAATGTCAAAAATTAAAAGTAATTGTCTTCCCTTAAGCAATCATAGCAGAGTTGCTAGGCAACACATTACAGTACCTGATACCGTAATGTTTTACTTACCGGCGCCAAATTGATTATAGGGAAGTGTATTTACTGGACAGGATGAAATAAGTGTAATTTTTAGTGCAGAAGTATGTGATCTTTATTAAGTCACTAATGTTTTTCAACTTAATGATAAGTTCAAAATTTTGAGTAAGTATTATATATGGTTGTAATCAGAAAAAAATATCTTTACGTCTCTGCTATTTATTGATTTTTATTTATAAAAAATTAATCACATTTTTTAAATTAAAACAATAGGTTGTAAAATTATTAATGCATGCAACCACACGCCGCGCGCTGTATCTCGAGTCTAGGGTCGGAAAAGGGTCTCTTTCATAGCTCATTTATAGACCGCCTGCTGGGCCCAGGTTAGGGGTGACTTCAAAGACTCTTTAACCAACGCAACTTCTTATGACCCGTTGTTACCATTTTTGAGAAAGCCACCGCGATGCCTCTCTCACTTTCGAATACAACAGATATTAAAAGTTTCGCTGCTATCGAAGTTCACCTAGTTCACAAAAAAAACACAACTCACTTTAGATTGATCGCTGTATTAATTTTCGCTATGGTGATTGGAGTAAAATTGTGACTCTTGGCCAACGTTTATTGTACGTCATTTTCTATTAATACCAGGGTTCCCTTTTTCGAATGGTTGTCAGATATGGCGCTACTCACGTAAAATTCACCCTTTATCCTGGAATTAGCGACAACTTAGAAATTGGATACGTTGAAGGTTTTTCTTGAATAACGATTTAGGAGGGGACTTAGTTCAACTTGAAATAATAAAGCACCAACTAAAAAGATGGTTTACTATTTGTTTGAAGAATTTCGTCGTGATCGTGCGTCAGCCAGTGATGAATTTCGTGAAGATCGACCAAAAACGTTTTTGATTCCAAAAAACATCGATTCTGTGCGCGAGATGATTAAAAAAGATCGGCATGTGACGTACTATTCCAGATCAAATCGTAAGGTTAAAAAAACGGGTGTGGCAATCAGTGGGACTGCCGGCAGAAGTTATACTTCTGTGCACGCGCCCAGATTCATAAATTTGTATACGAATAAATAAAATAAATAGATAAATAAATATGCTTTATTGCCACTGAAAATTGTACAATTTTATAGACAAAGCTTACAAAAGTAATTAATAAAAAAAATGATTTAGCAAAATCATTATATGATATTCGTGTTCAGCGATCTGAAAAACATCCTAGTACCGAGTGCACACTCATTTTGCATTTTGCAATTTGCATAAAATTCCTGGAGACGAGGTTCGTCTTAAGCACCAGGTGTTTCAGATACCATCGCCATTATGATATTCGTAGTTGGTAACTCAAAAAACAGCCGAGTACCAAGTGTGCACTGATTTTGTACAGAATTTACATAAAACCCAGAAGAAGAGGTAAATACCCTAGGCACCAAGTGCCGCGGAGACTTCCGGTATCATGATATTCGTGTTCAGCGACCCCAAAACCCCGAGTACATAAATTGAACCCATTTGGAATACTTACCGAGTTGTAATTTTTCTATCTATTGTCTGTTCGGAATGCACTTTTCGACTATTCTTAAAAACTCTGTTTATGTATCCAACAACCTCAAAAGCATATTATTATTAATATTATTAATATAAAATACTAAAGTTTATATGTTTACTTACGTGACAGAATTATAAAATAATCTGTCAAACACAATGTGATACTTTACTATGATATTCAAAACATTAGCTCAGACTGTTTTTTGTATATCTATCTCTTTTCAATGTACTGAATGTTTAAACGGTATTCAAAGGACTTATAGTTATGACTAATAACATGTGGTATATATTTTATCTTTGTTTTTACCGACCAATATACCTTATATGTGTTTCTGTCTCTCTCTTACTCACACCATTACATATGTAATGATTTTTCCCATTTAACTCTACATAATTTTTTTCCGCCGAGTGCACGAATAGAAGTATAACTTCAAAAATCAACTTGTATACAACATCGTTACAGGTAACGACATGTGGATATATTCGAATGAACTACTGACTGTGTATTTCAAGATGAACCGAATCTTACAGAAGTTATTCACTCACGAACGACTTCCAAGATAATGATTGTGTGTTTCTTTGGTTTCATTGAATATGTCTAAACCATATTTTTGGAGAATCGAAAAACAGTTAATGCTAAATAGTATACAACAACTTTTTTATCAAAAGTTATTAACGAAAAACAACCAACAACATCTCTATTTGGGTATTCTCCTGATTTATTGACTTCTTTTTGTTTCACTGTGTCAATCTAAAAATGCTTAGACCAGCGATTTTCATCACCTCAGGCACTTTATAGTTTGGAGGATTGGTTTGAGTATATATGCAAAGGTGTAAAAAACTTAAAGGTGATTATTTTGAAAAATACAAGTTTTCCTAAACATAGAGCTAACTCTTGTATAAACCATACTTTTTGAAATCGTTGCTAGCAGCACCACCTATAGTAGGTATTATTCTCTTTTGTTAATTTACCTTAGATTTTGTCGTAAATACACTCTAAAGTGTCGACTGCTTTTTTTAATTTTCTCATAGAGTTAGTAATTTAATTATATACTTCATAAGTAAATACCCCGTATTATAATGGTATAGTAGGATACAGTGCCTTTTTTAAGGTCATCACAGCGCAGAGAAGTAATAGTTGTAACAATGGGTATTTACAGTTATTTCGCCATTGAACGTACCTAGGTATTAGTTTGGATTATTTAACATTTGATTATTCGAAACTATATTTAAATGTTATTATTAATTATAAACACTATCGTGTAATTCATTTCAACTAGGTACAGATTTTTTTACATCAAATATATATTGTTACGTTCTAGGGGTTCAAAATAAAATCACTGCTGAACGAAAATGTCTAATTTATTTACACACTACAAACTAAACGAATTATAACTAAACTAACTATAACACACTAATTTATGTACAACAATTAACTTCGATTTATATTCACTATTTATTTTCACTTCGTAGTTCGCTCAACTATTTAGACTGTCGCTATTAAATTTAAACTTCCCTTGTGGGTCGTGGCTCTCCGCTTATATACCAGTCCACAGCTTCCAGAACGTCCTTCGGTAACAATTTCTAGAACGTCTGCATAGTGAAGGAAGTCTCTCGTTTGTTCTGTTCGAGAATAAGCGCGTTGTTTACCTGGAGAGCGACAGGGGCGTACTAAGGGGTTCTCGCTCGTTACACTGCCCCCTCCTTAAGACGTTCGGTCCCCGAACACCTTGGTTGGTATGTCTGAACCTACAGGCATCTCCCATTCTGCAGCTCCCTTGCTTTTCGAAATAGCAATCCACAGTCTTCTCCTTCATTGTGTTTCCGCTCGGGTTGAAAATGCACACGAGTATCTCTATTCCTGTTTTATGGAAAAGCACCTCGAGCATGTTCCGGACGACTCTCCAGTTGAGTTGATCTAGACCACAACCCAACTTAGGCACAGCCAGCTTCTTCACTCCCAACCTGTTGAGTTCGTCTCTTAGGTTCAGCAGGGTATTCCACATACTTCTATAGCTGGGCTTGTGATCGGAAAACCTCTTAGTCACCATGTAGAAGAGGTGACGATGACCGTCAGTGAGACTCAGAATTTTTCCGGGATGGGGCTGTTGTCTGGAGAGCTCAGATACACGGCCAAACTTCTTCCTGAAGACTAATGCTATTCCCCTGGACATACGCAGATCTTCGGCGACACAATGGGCTAGGGAATAATCTCCAGGCACAGAGAAGAGGTCCTGCTGCTGCTCGGTGGTAACTCCGAATCGTGCCTTCCCAGTTCCACCATAGTTCTCCATGAACTGGTCGAAACTCATCTCAACATGCTCTGGGCTGGTCGTCCTTCTCAGATGGGTCTCGTCTTGTTCGTCGTATTCCGCCTCGTATTTCGCCAGCCGATTTACATGGACCACGCGCCTCTTGCCCCTTGGTAGTTTTTGTATACGGTACACTACATCATTGATCCTTTTTACCACTCTGTATGGACCCTCCCAATTCCTCTGTAGCTTAGGTGATAATCCTCTCTTCTTCTGGGGGTTGTACAGCCAGACCAAATCTCCAGCGTTAAAACCACCTTCTGTAGCTTTGCTGTCATAACGGGTCTTCATTCGGTCACTAGCAATTTGTATGTTTTGTCGGACCTTTTCATGAATGTAGTGTAGCCTGCCCCTCAATGTGCTCACGTAGTCCTCACCAGCTATCTCTGTTCCGGGCTTACAACCAAACTCTAGGTCACAGGGTAATCTTATTTCCCGGCCGAACATGACACAAGCTGGTGTCTCTCTAGTAGACTCCTGTACGGCTGATCTGTAGGCCATGGTGAACAGATGAAGGTACCGGTCCCAGTCTCTTTGATGGTCAGAGACCACTTTAGCCAAATATTTTCCCACAGTTTTGTTCATTCTTTCGACTAGGCCATCTGACTGTGGGTGAAGAGGCGTTGTCCTGGTCTTCTTGACTCCGAGTATTTCACAAATGCTCTGGAATAGGCCAGACTCGAAATTTCGTCCCTGATCAGAATGTAGCTCCAGTGGCACTCCAAACCGACTAAACATCTCTTTTATCAGCACGTCTGCCACTGTCGAGGCCTCTTGGTTTGGGATGGCATGTGCTTCAACCCATTTGGTAAAGTAATCCGACGCCACCAATATGTACTTGTTCCCATCGTCGGTCTCTGGGAATGGGCCTGCGATGTCTATAGCAACTCTTTCCATAGGACTGCCTACGTTATACTGATTCATTGGCGCTCGTCGTTTTCCTCTTGGGCCATTCGTTGAAGCACAAAGTGTACATTTTCGGCACCAGTCCTTGACGTCTTCTTTGCAGTTGATCCAGTAAAAACGTTCTCTGACCTTTTCCAACGTTTTCTTGATGCCGAAGTGTCCACCGGAGGTTCCATTATGAAGTTTCTCCAATACTTCTGTCGTCCGACTCCGAGGAATTATCAGCTGAGTCCTAGCTGCAGTACCCTCGTCATTCTCGACGGACCTCTTCAACAATCCATCCTCTACAATGATGGAGTCCCACTGCGCCCAGTAGGACTTGACCCTAGGACTCAGGTGACTCACTTCTTCCCATCTTGGTCTTTGTCCTTTTGCTTTCCAGTCAAGCAACATCTTTAGTTCGGTGTCACCTTCTTGGTCTCGCTTCAGGGATTCTGGCAGCCAATCTAGATCCACGACGGTTGTTCTTAAACAGAATTCCTTCTCTTCTGCTTTGCTGCAGTGTTTGCAGTCGGAAGGACAAGGTCTTCTAGATAATGCGTCAGCGTTGCCATGTGACTTCCGGGCCCGGCGTTCCACAGAAAAATGATATTCCTGTTCTTTGCGTTGTGGTTTAACCGGCTTCTTGCAGTTACGCTGAATGTGTCGTCTTTCGCCGCAGTTCCAGCATCTTGGTCCGCCAATACGTTTCTCCTGGAGAACTCGGCGAATTACTTCCTTAATTCTATCGTCGCAGACTGGCGAATCATCAAGCTGTCTCACTTTGCTCTGTCCTCTGTGAGAAGCTTGTTTAGCAGCTTCAAATTCTAGTGCATGGGCCAGGGCGTCATCTAGGGTTTTGGGCCGGGCCAACCGCAACGTCTGCTGAGTCTCCGTGTCTCTCAACCCATCGACGAAGGTCTGGACAGCAAGTTGTTCTAGGAAGCTGTCCGGTGCTGAAGGATAGGCCAGCCTTACCAACCTTGCTATGTCTGCTTCGAATTCCTGCAAGGTTTCTGCACTCTTCTGATGGCGACTCTTGATTTGTGCGTGATACACTTGTTGGAGATGTGCATCACCATATCTCATTTGCAGTCTACTTGTCAGAGTCTTATAATCACTTTGTTGACTTACAGGAATGGTCTGAAGGATATTCAGTGCGTCTCCTCTTAATGCAACAATTAAGGCAGTTGCTTTCTCTTCATCGTCCCAGCAATTGGCGTTGGCTGCTGCTTCAAATTGTTTCTGATAAGTACTCCAGGGTGTTTTGCCATCAAAAGTTGGAGGTTTGATCTTTGTTCGCCCTGGCTCACCCCGTTCTCCCAGCTTAACAGAACAATATTTGCTGAAGTTCTTGCTCAAACGCTCTTCCATGGTTTTCACCTGTTCTTCCAATTTCATTTTCCAGTTTGGAGTAATTATTCTTCAACTCATTTTCAATGAATGTCAATTTATCTCCCAAATTATCTTCCATTTTCTTAGTGTTTTCTTCCATTTTCTGGGTATTCTCATCCATTATCTTTCTAGTATTTTCTTCCATTTTATTTGTGTTTTCGTCCATTTTATTTTCCATTTTCCTAATACTTTCCTCCATATTCAAGCTCATTTTTTCAAGGGCTTGCTTGAAAAATTCCATTGTCGCCTGATCCATTTTCTTCGTCTGTGATCTCGTAACTGGCATACAAAATATTCACTAATGAAGTCCACAATTTAAATTAACACAGCAGTTCAATTTATCCCACTTCTGACACCAATTGTTACGTTCTAGGGGTTCAAAATAAAATCACTGCTGAACGAAAATGTCTAATTTATTTACACACTACAAACTAAACGAATTATAACTAAACTAACTAAACTAACTATAACACACTAATTTATGTACAACAATTAACTTCGATTTATATTCACTATTTATTTTCACTTCGTAGTTCGCTCAACTATTTAGACTGTCGCTATTAAATTTAAACTTCCCTTGTGGGTCGTGGCTCTCCGCTTATATACCAGTCCACAGCTTCCAGAACGTCCTTCGGTAACAATTTCTAGAACGTCTGCATAGTGAAGGAAGTCTCTCGTTTGTTCTGTTCGAGAATAAGCGCGTTGTTTACCTGGAGAGCGACAGGGGCGTACTAAGGGGTTCTCGCTCGTTACAATATTATTTCTAATTATATTTAAAACAAAATAGGTGCCTTTCGAAATGTTTCGAATAAGTTAAATAAAGTCATAAAATTAATAAATTGGCAACCACGTCAATCTTAAGCGGTAATTCCTATCTCAAATTATTAAATAAAATGATTAAAGAGAAAATAAATGTAACCCTGTTATATTACATTAGATGGACTATTAGCCCATAATTATTAACTGTTTTGAATGGTTTAACTACCTAGACTGTAAAATATTACCTTATCAGTAAGAATCGGTGTATGAAGTTAGGAAGGTAAAGTATAACCAGAAATATTGTATGATTATTGTTTTGACTCGTTGATTACTTAACCTACCCCCTAATAAAAGTAACCCCGACCGCTTGTTTGAATTGCATTTTGCACGTATTTGTGAAGATGGTCCGTAATGAATTTAAATTTTTCATTGTCGAGATAATTCAGTAAATTTAAAAAATGCGATTTTGGTAAAACTGGAAGTGTTTCAAAGTTATTTCTACCGATATTAAGTTCTTATATAAAATTGTTAACAATCTTATTGATTCCAATGAGATTACTAGCCTTATCGCAATTAATATTCCAGCCTATAATACTAGAAATTTTAATATTTTTTACACTAATTTTAGCAACACCAACTATTTTCTAAATTCTCCATTACATAGGTGATGTAAATCTTTCAACTCAGTTAGCAACCATACTAGTATTGACATATTTAATGATAAATTGTCTACTTTTTGTTACAAGTTAAAGAAATTATATTTAAATAACACTCAACATAATATTTGATTATTTGTACTATTTCCTTTTTTTTGTACTTAACATTATTGTGTAATCTACAGAATTAAGTTGAATACTGTATCTGGGTTCGTCCCGTATGTAGTCCATATTAAATAAATAAATAAATAATATACTAGCGGACCCGGCGAACTTCGCACCGCCTAACACTAATGTTCTTTCCAATTTTTTTTTATTTTTACGATTAATTTTTTGTATTTTTTATCATATTTTCTCGTTAGTTACCAGTTTTTACCACTATTTATAGTACTTTGTAATTTATCGGTAAGGTATATTATATATTAACTGCGCCACCTAACGGTGGCGTCATAGTTCTTGGGTAAGTAAGTTTTGCTCTTTTAAATATATGAGATATGAACTGCGCCACCTTACGGTGACGTCATAGTACTTAGTAATGTAAGAATTACAGGTGTAAATTTATAACATCTCAACTGCGCCACCTTAGGGTAGCGTCATAATGATTAATTTCGTAATAAACGCGTCCGATCGCTGCAAAATTCAAAGTGCTATAGGGAAAATCGCGGCCTCCGACGCGCTATTTATAGGCACCGGCACCGGTACCACCGCAAGCGCTACGTCCCGCAATTTTACATCTGTAATATATTGGAAAACTAGCTTTTGCCCGCGACTTCGTCTGCGTGTAATTCGAATAAAAGCAAGGTCTTTATGTATCAATAACTGGTGCCCGCGACTTCGTGTGCGCAGTATTAGTATTTCGAGTAGCTTATATTAGCGTGAAAAGAACTAACATTATGACATTAAAATTATAACATACATAATTTTTGGGTCGTATTTGAAAAATATAACAGTCTGACAATATTGAGATGTTACATTCGCACTGTAATAACGTAACAATATTGTCAACATAAGAAATACAGTAATTAAGCACTGCAAACCCCTAATCATAGGCCTATAGGTAGCTACTCAAATGATGTATTGTGAAGGACAAAATTTATCTCCTTTAAATACCAAAAGCGATAAAAGTATTCATTTTGATAAGGATCCATTTATTACTACCAAATGTGCATTAGAAATAAATTATCAATTTTTATTGTATTTATGGTTCACTATTTTGACAATAATGTCTTACTCATAAAAGATAGATATATATTGTGTCGCAGAATTTTTTGTAGGACAATTTAAGATAAATATTTTCACCATACATTATATACATGTAGCACTAACTGTTTTTGCAGCACACGCCTGAGTAGCTCGCAGATTGCAGAATTTTTTCAGACTTAAATGACATTTATCGTTATATTTTGGACAATTCACACAATATCTTTATAAATTATAGCCTATATGTTATTCTGATCTATAAGCTACATTACTGTAAAGTTTCATTAAAATCCGTTTAGTAGTTTTTGCGTGAAAGAGGAACAAACATCCATACATCCATCCAAACAAACTTTCGCCTATATAATATTAGTAGGATATTCATTTAAATCTTGTGCTGTAAAGGACCATATATGTAGATCTATATTAAATCAACAATGTATTTAAGCTATTTATGGATAAGGATTAATGCTGTATTGGTTAAAATCGCTTCGAAAATTAGCCATTATTTGTCGTAAAAAGTAAATGACAAAAAAATGTTATTGTGGGATATATATAAGAGATAGACATATACCATCACGGAGTTTTCTGTAGACCTTTTCAATGTGTACAAATAATTAGTACATTATTTTGATAAATCTCGTAGGGTTCAGCTTGCGTTTGCAATGTAAGCGGAAAAAAATGATAATTAACGACATCACATTAGAAACCTTAAAAATAATAGATAATGCTAGAAACAAGAGATTTCAGAAAAAGTTGCATTACTTATTTTTGTGACGATTTTTCTGTTGCAACACTTCTTCCGAACTTAACGTAATACACGTAATACACGATTTAACTTTTCACATAATGTATTTTTTTAACAAATTTTAACATTAATAACATTTTTTTACGTCATGTTATTCATAAGTATGTATGTTCGATATAATAATACTTTAGAATGTTAGAAAAAATTATGCTTTCCCTCCTTGGTCATTCCTGTAGTGCCATATCTTGTTTTTAAAGTAATCTGACCTTCGTATGCCTATATAAATAAATTTCTAATACTTTTTATAAATTGAAATAATTGTCCAATAAAACAATATTAATAATTCATTATTATATTATAGTCTGCATAATTACACATACTGCTCATTATTCTAACCGGAAGTATTTGTTCCGCCATACCAGTATTAATTTTGCAGCAACTTCTATGATATGCTACTTATTTCCGACACTTTTTTTATAAATTAGTAGGTACTCCTTCGTCGGGACTCAATAGTTAGAACCAAAACTAATACTAATTTAAATTGTTTGGCAATGTATTTGTTATTCTAAAGTGAATCATCAGATTTTGAACCGTGGGAAGTATACTATTTTGAAATGAATGCATTGATATACACTATATACAGGGTGTTGATATTTTCAAAGCTTTTTAAATTCATCGCAGCAACGGTAACTCCGGTGCCGTTACTATTATTATTTGTAGAAGAGGTACGATTTGGGTTCTATTTGTAAAAATTCAAATCTATTAAGTTTGCGTTTATCTACAATATTTAAATTTGGAAAAAAATCGTGATAAAGCGATCCATCAATCATTCAAAGATAAACTGAAACCATAACAGAATTAATTAAAATTAATAAAAAATAAAAGATAAAAAAAACTAATTGTATGATCCCGTATCTTAATGGGTTAGTATAGTGGTAATAAAGCACAAAAATAGCACTTACTGTCGTTTTTAAAATTGTAAGTAAGATTTTATGCGGTTTGGTGTTTTGAATTCACAAACTTTGTAAACTAGTCTGATAATGACTAAATCCCAAATTTTATTTGTTCTTAAAAAATGTATTTAATTTTATTCAATTATAAAAAAATTGGGTAAAAAATGATAAAAATAAGTCTGATTGTGTTACTCGGGAGGTTTTTGTGGTCGATGAGTACTTTTTTTTATTAAGGATATGCTCCTAGGTATAGACCTAAATACAAATGTACCGAGAACATCTATTGGGACAGAAGAGACAATTTATTAATTTGGGATTTAAAGGCCTGCAAGTTAGGACGAGTGGGGAAGACGTGAGAAGGTAAGGAGTTCCACAATCTGGAGACCCTGGGAATGAAGGAACGATCAAATCGATCCGTTCTCGATGTCTGGTACTGAACAGTATAAGGGTGCTTGGAGTTGGTACCTCGCATTGCTCTGGTTGGTCTGGCAAGTGGAGGCACTATAGAGCGATGTTCTTCTGAGCAAAATCCGTTTATGTATCGGTAAAACAAGGATAGATCAGACACTGCTCTTCGGTGGGACAATGGGGCTAGGTTTTTGGAGATACTGGTGTCGTTTATAAGTCGAACTGCTCTTCTCTGTATTGCATCAAGAACCCTGAGCCTTGATGAAGCTGCTAAACCCCATACATGCGAGTAGTATTTAAGATTAGGTCGTATTTGGGCTTTGTAAAGAGTAGCTAAGTTGGATGGAGAGAAATACTTCCGTGCTCTAAACAGAAAGCCTAATTTCTTTCCTGCTGCAGTTGCTATGGATGCAATATGTTCGTTCCATAGTAAGTCCTGGGAGATCTTTATACCAACCAGAGTAATGGAGTCGCTTGCCTCTAGTGTCTGATTATTCATTGTGATGGATGAGTTGTATGTTTGCCTCTTGCTTACTCAACTCTTGAGTATTACAAAATTTTATGAAATCCTTGACCCAAATTTATTACTCGGAGGTTTTAGAGTTTGCTGAATATGAATATGACAATGGCAAGGGCTTGTGCAGTACTGGATGCCGGGAAAGAAAACTATCAACGTCTTCTTTTGGAAGTTTATCAAAATTCCTTACATAATTAAAACATCTCGTTAATAAGGTCTTTTTAAATAACGTAGCAACTATGCTCTTTGAACGTTGGTTAACGATCTCAACCATGAAGTTTGGTTTAAATGCTCGCTTTTTTTCATTCGTCACGTTAATTTATGTCTACCTAGAATGGTTTATTAGGCAAGGATTTGAGAACCATATGGTGGTCTGATTTCATCTCCCAAATGTATTCTTCAATGTTCTATTTATTATATCATGATCTAACAGAAATGTTGCTTAGATTTTCTGTATATGTGACTCTTATAGAACCAATATATATTTCTGTTTTAAAACCCTCATCCTTTGCCGTAAGTCCCTTTGGCCACCATTAAAAAATGGTTATCGCCCTCGTATTCAAGATGGTGTTGCCAGATAAGCCTTGTGTGACTGATATCATCCAATATATTTAACCTTTTCCACCACTTGTTTTTATATACCATTCAGCCTCAGAGCCTTTTAAGTTCCTCCTGTTAAATGTCATAAATATATGTTTGAGAGGGTTGATATTAAGCTCTACAGTTAAAATCCATTCCGTGAGTGCATTCTATATCTCTTTATGTAGCATTAAATATACCGTGAGCTTTTTAGCTAACCAGATCATCTACATAACCCACAACATGATGTCTGTTATTGTTGAATCTCTCTATAAGCTCTATGAACAGATTCCACTGTAAGTGTGATAAAGCTTCCTTTTGAGGAAACTGAATTTTTCTTTTGTTTTATCTCTATAAATATCGTATTGGTGGAAACAATGAAACCTAAGTTCATATATGTTCTTTACAAAGATGAAAAAAATGGCCAAATTTTCTCTCATTGTATGTATACTTGAACTAAATGAAAACGCTTACCTAATCTATGTTTACTTGTTTTATCATAATCTTATCTCACCCAACTTGAAGGACATAAACATTTTTTTGTATTTTAATTTGATTTTTGCCACATTTACCTGATAGAGATTCAAGGAAACCCATGTTTAGACGTAATTAATCTCAAATTAAATAGAGCTGAAATTGTTAACGATGATGTTGCTGATAAATTATATTTTTAATTACTGGTCTTAAAAATTGTGTGCTCTACTTAATTGCTTAATTAAATTTAAAATTTGCCTGTAGTTGTTTGTAATGAACCATGAAGGCACGGACTTATGAACAAATTTACTTTCCAAAGAAGGTAATTTGAAAAATTATTTTATGATAATACTCATAAAGTAGTTACCGGTAATTCAATTTGCTTCCCCTTGAACTCACCCAAAGTCAATTATATTAGTTTCAGTCTGAGATGTTTATTGAGATTTTAATATATGTAAATTAAAAATTAATCACAGCGTTACAGTTTTCCGTGATATTTAATTGTTGACAAATATCTAACCACGCACAAAATCGTAAAAGTTTACTATATCTATATATATATATCCTCACTTTTTATTTAGTATGATTTATCATCAGGGCTCAGTAAAAATAAAAAATAAAAAATATAGCAAAATACTATACGTGCTCCTTAGAGAAAGGGACTTCCCCGGTCCGAGAGTCCTATGAGTACAAGGAGTATTTTTACAGTTATTAATACAAAATTTAATAAAATTTATTATAGGTTGTCGACTACAAATACAAATAAAAAAAAAATGAAATCTTTTGACGCCAAGTAGTTATTAGACTTGTTGATGTTAGTCTGATACTCTCAAATTGTAATTCTGCTTTTCGTGACCATAGAGAAAAGATATATGAAAACGACTATTCTAGTTCGAAAGAAAATCTATTGAGTATTTTTGAGTTACGAGGGTTGTCTTTGTATATAGCGGCTTAGAAGGCGCCACCAATCGAACTTTTAGACACAAATCGAACCTCAATCTTTTGTTGAAACAAACCCGGAATTTCATTGCGATACCGTGTTTTTTTGAAATTAGCAAGTCAGTCGAAAAAGGGATCTTAGGGGAGAACATTTTCGAGCAATAACTTTTTAAAATTTTTGTAAAGGATTATCCCAACAACAATTCACGCTATAATGGTTTCTGTATTTGGGAATGAAGCACCACACCAGTCAACTATTTCCCACTGGTATTGCGAATTTCAACGTGGTCGCTCCAGTCTCAGCGACTAATCCTGGCTAGGTCCACACAAAACAGCAGTCACACATTGATACGTTTCGTCAGCGAATTAAGGATGACCGCCGTGGCAAAAAAATATATTTACTCCTACGAACCGGAAAATAAACGCCAATACGCTGTGTGGGTATTTCACGATGAAAAAAAAAACAACAAGAGTGATTCTCGAAGTGTCAATGAAAATGGTCTCAACTGTTGTGTCAAAATCTGGTCATGCGGCAACAAGTGCTTTAGAAGATCGAAGAATGGTTACTTCCGATTGATATATAAACGTTTGTTTACTAGAAGTTATCGTGAAACTTCGATATCAGAACAATGCTGGTGCTCACACTGTAGCGTCAAAACATCGAATTGTTAGACGATCCAACGTATAGTCCTGACCTTAGTCCTAACGATTTCTTCACGTTCCCAAAGATCAATAATTCAATTCGTTGGCAGCGATTCTAGTCGCCAGAAGAAGCAATGGATGCTTTTAACACAGCGATTTTGCAGGTCTCAACTGAAGACTGGACTAACTGTTTTACCAATTGGTTTGAACGTATGTAAAAGTCTGTATATTTTTTATCTGTATGGCTATATGCAAAACTAAAAAGACAACTCTCGTATTAGCCAAATACGATTCAAATTTTAAAGAGTTGTTAAGCAAATCAAAAAGACAGATTACATACAAAATGTATTCATTGCTGTTCTTGCGCAGAGTGGAAAGCGCTCTGGTATATGAAATACTAAATTATATTTAAAACTACTAAAGATATTTCCAATTACGTGTTACCATTATTGGTGATCCAGAAAGGTGAAAATGGAACTCCAAAGGGGCTCATAATAAAAGAATCATTTAGATTTCATGAGGTTAAGAATCAAACTGCCTTAGCAATTTCTAAGCAGATAATAACATCCATAAATGACAATAATATTTATTTCATCCTGTCCAGTAAATAAACTTCCCTATAATCAATTTGGCGCCGGTAAGTAAAACATTACGGTATCATGTACTGTAATGTGATGTGTTGCCTAGTAACTCTGCTCTGATTGCTTTAGGGAAGACAATTACTTTTAATTTTGGCATTTAAAAACACTATATTCTAGTCGAGAAGTTGATTTCCTGCGAAAAATAATTACCAGTCTCTTAAAAATATGAGTGATAGCTCAAACGATCCAGAATGGCATTTAGAGAAAGACCATTTTTCGATTTTTCTCTGGAGATAAAAATTACAATTGTTATTAACAAAAAACTGAAAAAATAAATAGTCCTTTCGGTTTTTGTTAATATCTTAAAAAGTATAAGTGATAGCTAAAATATTAAAAACGTTTCTGAAAGAGCAGAAAATTTCAGCTGGGATGTTCTGGATTCTCGGAATTGTAGCACCAATATTTATAATTTTAATTTAACGTTGAAAATCGGCTTCCGCGCGGCAATTTTGGCATGCGCGAGTTGCCTCTGTAATGACCGCAACTTTTCAATAATTTTTTTATGCCACTAAATAATATTATAAAAATTAGAAAAAATTCAGATGTCATCTAAACACTTCAAATAAAATGGTCACGCGATAAAAATTGTTGTATCATCATTTTTTAAACATTTATTTAATTGTTAATTAACAATTTTTTACGGATTTCTGTTATTATAAAAGGCGGTATAAAAGTTTTATTAATTGTTCTAAAAATTTTTTCTTTCTTGGAGCCCTTATTATCAATGTTTTTAACAAGATGACATCATAAAAGTTTTAAAAATTTCTTTAATTCATTAATTATTAATTTGTTGATTGAAAAAAACAATTAAAAATGAAAATAATGTTGTTTAAATATATAGTTTTTTAATTTAAAGCTATTGCTGGTTTTATGTTCATGCTAGACATTATATAAATTACCTTTATAATTTTTTCATGCCATTTGTTTATAAATTTTTTATAAACAAATGGATTAATTAAATATTTTCGAAAAATTTTTTTTCACCATATTATTAGCGTAAAAAAATAAGGATTTTTAAATAAAAAAAATTTCTTAATAACAATATTTAATTGTTTATAATCGTTTTTTTTTAGAAATTTAATGTTTAAATTAATTATTAAGAAATCTTTTTTTTTTAATCATTGTTTATACTTCTAAATATACCTAATTGCTAAAAAAAAACTTTTTTTGTAAACAATTTAGTTATTTATTTATATACCAATTTGTTATAAACAATTTTTTTTATTTGCAATAATTTTTTTTAGAACATAAAAAAATAACAAAAACAGCTATCTACAACAAAATGCCAAAAAAAAAAAATTAATTTTTTACGGAACTTTGTATTTTTTTTTTGCATTTTGTTGTAGATAGCTGTTTTTGTTATTTTTTTTATGTTCTAGAAAAAAATTATTGCAAATAAAAAAAATTGTTTATAACAAATTGGTATATAAATAAATAACTAAATTGTTCACAAAAAAAAATTTTTTTTAGCAATTAGTTAAATTTAGAAGTATAAATAATGATTAAAAAAAAGATTTCTTAATAATTAATTTAAACATTAAATATCTAAAAAACGATTATAAACAATTAAATATTGTTATTAAGAAATTTTTTTTATTTAAAAATCATTATTTTTTTACGCTAATAATAAGATGAAAAAAAAATTTTCGAAAATATTTAATTAATCCATTTGTTTATAAAAAATTTATAAACAAATGGCATGAAAAAATTATAAAGGTAATTTATATAATGTCCAGCATGAACATAAAACCAGCAATAGCTTTAAATTAAAAAACTATATATTTAAACAACATTATTTTCATTTTTAGTTGTTTTTTTCAATTAACAAATTAATAATTAATGAATTAAAGAAATTTTTAAAACTTTTATGATGTCATCTTGTTAAAAACATTGATAATAAAGGCTCCAAGAAAGGAAAAATTTTTAGAACAATTAATAAAACTTTTATACCGCCTTTTATAATAACAGAAATTCGTAAAAAATTGTTAATTAACAATTAAATAACTGTTTAAAAAATGATGATACAACAATTTTTATCGCGTGACCATTTTATTTGAAGTGTTTAGATGACATCTGAATTTTTTCTAATTTTTATAATATTATTTAGTGGCATAAAAAAATTATTGAAAAGTTGCGGTCATTACAGAGGCAACGCGCGCATGCCAAAATTGCCGCGCGGAAGCCGATTTTCAACGTTAAATTAAAATTATAAATATTGGTGCTACAATTCCGAGAATCCAGAACATCCCAGCTGAAATTTTCTGCTCTTTCAGAAACGTTTTTAATATTTTAGCTATCACTTATACTTTTTAAGATATTAACAAAAACCGAAAGGACTATTTATTTTTTCAGTTTTTTGTAAATAACAATTGTAATTTTTATCTCCAGAAAAAAATCGAAAAATGGTCTTTCTCTAAATGCCATTCTGGATCGTTTGAGCTATCACTCATATTTTTAAGAGACTGGTAATTATTTTTCGCAGGAAATCAACTTCTCGACTAGACTACTATAATAACTATAAAATAAAAATTTGGCAGTAACTGACGCTTAAGGTAATTTGACCTAACTAGTCAAGTCACGAACTATTTTTAAAATTTTTATGAATTTATTAATTTATAAAAACAGGATGAAATAAAATATAATACGATACATGGTCGTTAGGTGTTATTACAGTACTCGTTTTTATTTCCAGACTCGGCTCCTACGTCGCCTTGTATGTAAACTAACTCGTACTGTAATAAGTCACCTACCGACCTTGTAACGTATAATACTATTCTGTGAATAAATAATTTTGAAAAAGAAAATTAAAATTTGATAATTTACCACCAGAAATAAAAGTATGCTGTAGCTGTAGAGGCTATTGCTACTTTAAAGTCGTACTTGGCAGTGATTTAAACCCGGAGCTTCAAATCGAAAAACCAGCGCTCACGGTAATACGCGATTGAAAAACTAAACGAAAAAAAAATTATTTAATAATTTATTTACTGAGAATTTTGAGGCAGTATTAAGTAGAAAAAGTAAACTCTAAGGCTCGTATAGAATAGCTAGTCCACTCTCGTGTAATCGACGTATTCACCTTCGGCTCGTATATCAAATTTTTCTATTCTCGTGAATAGCGCATTCCATATTGGTTATAAAATATAAAATTCTTTACAACTTCAGTTCTATGATTTACTATTTTTTCGTTTTTGTTTCAGGTGAGTAACCAAATCAACAATGCTAAAAACTGTTTGGTAAGTTTACGAATATTTACTGTAAATATAATTCCTGTCATGAACAAGTGGTTTTAAAAAGATTTGATTAAAATTTGTTTTATTATTATATTTCCTAACAACTGTTATTAAGAAAATATAAAAAAACTGTTATGTAAAATATTTTTCTAATACCATATTTGAAATTTTATTATTAATAATATATATTATAAATTTGACTACGTATTTGGATTTATACCAAACAAACACCTATGTAAGCATAAATAATTAATTTTCCTTATTTCTTCATTAAAATTTTACACAATTTCCGTTCTCGTCACGCAGTATGTTCGGGCAACGATTCCTACATACGTTTTGTTCCAAAACAAATTTTCTAAATTATTTTGTAATCATAATACAAGCCGAAATGTGTATTTACGTCTTTTAATAATTTTTTTTAATGTAAAATATAGTTTGTTATACACTCCTGCAAGCATTATTGAATATTTATTCTAATCAAAATTATTTAGAAATTGATATTAAAAGCAATTTAATGTTGTCATTTATAGATTTCTTTTAAATTTACCGAGTAGTAATAATAATAAACTTATTAACATCTTAGTGAAATGCAACTTTAATATTACTAATTAAGGATGAAAAATTATATTCGTTAACCATCTTTTTCAATGTTTAAAAAGTTTTAAAAGTAAAAAAATGGGTATGGCAGTCAGTGGGACTGCCGGTAGAAGTTATACTTCTATGCATGTGCCTGTGTTTGGAAATTTGTACGGGAATGATTTAGCAAAATCATTATATGCTTAAAGCATGAACCTACTATACTAAAAATCCGAACATCCGTGTCCATTTTATGAATTAAAATGTAATGTACAGTCCAAATATAAATTTCACATCGTATAAGAAATCACGTAGGTAGCGTATTTGTTGACCCCTTGCACCAAGTATTCATACCAAGTCATAAAAAATTAAACTCGAAAATTCCTGAAGAAGTAACCTAATAATAATTTTGTGGAAATAATGAAAGAATATTTATAAAATACAAAAAGTTAACTGAAATACAGTTCTTAAAAACTCTGTTAATGTAGCGAACAACCTCGTAAGCATAGTGCAGGATATAATATAACCACTATTTCAGCACTAAATAGTGACGTCTTTCAATTCCATTAGTTTCCGTTTTAAAGTCTCTCTCTAGCTCTTAAGGCTGCTAGCGTCGTTATACTAGCAGTAGTCGATTTAAAAAAAATATTATTTTTCAAAAATCTTTTGCTGTACTCGCAGCACTAATTGAGCACTAAATGGTGACGTCTTTTAATTCCATTAGTTTCCATTTTAGAGTCTTCTTCTAGCTCTCAAGACTGCTGGCGTCGTTATATTAGCAGTAGTTGACTTAAAAAAAAATAAAAAAAAAATATTTTTCAAAAATCTTTTGCTGTACTGGCAGCACTAATTGAGCACTAAATAGTGACGTCTTTTAATTCCATTAGTTTCCGTTTTAGCGCGGTCACGAATGGTACACTGCTAGCTTAATGAAAAGTTAGCAGTGTTCTCATTTTTAGTCCCCCTATCACAGCACCAAATATCTGTTATCAGCACTAAATTTTGAGATATAATACGAGTGATTCTGCCGACTTGACCTTTCTAGCTTTACAGACGTAGTTTTGATAGATGAAGGTGGCTATACCAAGCAAATCATTTTTATTGTAAGTAGATGAGACTGGCCTGTTACGAGGGAGCATTGGTTTGGACATCATTTCATAGTTGAAGTCTTAACGTTATTATTAATCTATTAATCTAAACAAATTCCATTTATAGCGACACTATTTATTAATAGAGGTCATTCTGCTACTACTAACTAGTTTTGACCCACCTGAAAGTTGAATTTTCGCCTAATAAAATCAGCTTACTTCAGCGGATGGATTAGCCAGTCTGTATAACGTTCAAAGCTTATTATCGTATACGACCATTTGCACACCTGTATAAAGCTATGAGAAAATACAACAAGCTCTCTGAAAGACTTTTAGAAACAATCCAATGTTTTAAACTCAGTGAGATTCATTGGATATTTGGCTACTGGAACTCATAAAAATGCATCAACATGATCCAGTTCAATCAGAACATCGAATGACGATTGGAAACTAAACTAAAGACCTCAGTTTAATTGTAAACGGGTTATAAATTGTACGAAATATAGACTCTAAACGGAGAGATCATGTCTTTTAGAAAACAAGGAAGAAAAAAATTATTAGCATGCTATGAGAAAATTTTGTCGAAAATTAAATGTGTGAGTCGTCAAACGACTTTTACATCAAAATAACTTTACGATTAAATAATAGAATGTAAGTCTAAAGAAGGCTTTACATTGAGGAAACTAATGGCAACAAATCCACATGCGACGAAATCGTATGTTGCAAGTTGCCCTAGTATCGGTTTAGTTGCTTTTTTGCCTGTGGCGTCATGATGGCTTGAAATCAAGAGAAGGTAAAGTTTTTGTTAAAAGATTACCGCGAAAACAATATTTTGTGGTATTTACGTAATCCGTCATATAATGACAATCGTAAAAAATTAAAGGTGTTTGAGGCATTATCTGAAAAGAATGAATGCACGGTCAAAGATTTGAAGGAAGTAATAAAAAAGTTACGAACGAAGTTCCTTCAGTATAGAAAGAAAAAGTCCGGATCCGATAAAACCGGATAGTGGGTACATTTTGATTCGCTCACATTTCTTCAAAAAGTGGACGCGCCAAAGAAACGGATGAGTACATAAGCGAACAGTAGGAGTCACCAGTAGTCAAAAATCGAAAATTTGTGTCAAAGTTCGAAATTAGAGACCCACCAGAATTAGAATCTTATTAAATTTCTGTCTATCCATACGTGTAAAATTTCTCAATTGGGTTCGGTCATCAGCCATAAGTTTTTCAAAAAAGTAATCTGGATTCATCACTATTTAGAAATATCTCTCTTTACAATATCTTGCGTCCTTACCCTTTCGCCTTCTTCTGGTAAAAACCATTTGCATAGACATCTGGGGATTAATTGAAAAGTCGCAGTATGTATAAAAAGAATTGTCGCTTACTGTTGTGCTTGCTCCAAATTACGTACTGCGGGGAACTAGACCGCCTGTGGTTGCCTCAATCTAAAGCCTCAAGATTTTATTGAACCTAAACTGGACAAGCGTGCAGACCGAATATTGGAGAATTACATTCGTTTGTGTCTGACTGTACGCATTCAAGATAGGGTGGTTATTGCGTACATTTCGCCTTCTTCTGGTAAAAACCATTTGGAAATTAATTAAAAATTCACAGTATGTGTAAAAAGAATTGTCGCTTACTGTGGTGGTTGCTCCAAATCACGTGCTGCGGGGAACTAGACTGCCTGTGGTTGCCTCAATCTAAAGCCTCCTTAAGATTTTATTGAACCTAAACTGGATAAGCGTGCAGACCGAATATTAGAGAATTACATTCGTTTGTGTCTAACTATGCGCATTCAAGATAGGGTGGTTATTGCGTACATTTCGCCTTTTTCTGGTAAAAACCATTTGCATAGACATCTGGGGATTAATTGAAAATCGCAGTATGTATAAAAAGAATTCTCGCTTACTATTGTGCTTGCTCCAAATTACGTACTGCGGGGAACTAGACCGCCTGTGGTTGCCTCAATCTAAAGCCTCCTTAAGATTTTATTGAACCTAAACTGGATAAGCGTGCAGACCGAATATTAGAGAATTACATTTATTTGTGTCTGACTGTAGGCATTCAAGATAGGGTGGTTATTGCGTATATTTCGCCTTCTTCTGGTAAAAACCATTTGCATAGACATCTGGGAATAAATTGAAAATTCACAGTATGTGTAAAAAGAATTGTCGCTTACTGTTGTGGTTACTCCAAATCACGTGCTGCGGACTGTCTGTGGTTGCCTCAATTTAAAGCCTCCTTAAAATTTTATGGAACCTAAACTAGATATGCGTGCAGAATATTAGAGAATTTTATTCGTTTGTGTCTAACTGTGCGCATTCAAGATAGGGTGGTTATTGCGTATATTGTTGTTAGCTCTTGCGATGTTTAAATTTAAGTGTATGGTAACTTGTTTTATTTAGGCCGTATTCAGAAACGTTCCATTCCAAGTTTTAGGTACGAATCCTCAATTATTCTGATAAATGTAATATTAATGTATTATTTCTCTGTAAAATATTTTGACCTAACTACTGTATCAACATACAAAATAAAGTTAAGATACATCTTAGAAAATTCAAAAGGGCGGTCTCTGAGTAGTCCTTTGATTAGGTAAAGCAGTTAAACGTTATTAGAACTATGGATGTAGCTCAATCCCAAATCTCACGCCACTACACATTCAAGTAAAAAGTGTAAGGAAGAAAATAAATGGTCAAAAACGGAACAATCCAGGAAATTTTTTTTATCAAATTTGAGTAATGCCCCAAGACGACATGCCAAAGAAATTTAACTTTGTGAGAAAATTCACCACAAAACTGGGTAGTAAATCTGAATGGGACACAGACACCATATTGGGGCTAAACTAAAATGCCTTAAAATGATATACGGAGGGCTCCAAGACAGATAAAGGAAAAGGAGTGGGGATTTTTGGATCTATAGCCAAATACTCAGAAAGCCTGGGTATATACCCAAGCATTTTACAAGCAGAAATGCGTGCCATTGAAAGATGTGTAGAATTTAATATCGAAAGGAACTACCGTAGACAAAAGATTGTAATCATGTCAGATAGTCAAGCGCACTGAAATCAGACACAATCAGTTTAAAGATGGAAGAGAATGCCTAGGCAAACTAAATAAACTAGGACAAAATAACACTGTTACCCTCTTATGGGTTTCAGGACACTAGGAATAAAAGGAATTGAAACAGCAAAGCTGGCCAAAAAAGGATCTGAAACACCATAATATTTGGGACCAGAACCATCTTGTGGAATCAGCTGTAGTACAGTCTTAGAAAAACTAACGAAAGAAGTAGATAGAGAAAAATCCAAGTACTGGAACGATCTAGAAGGTCTAAGACAATCGAAAACGCTCCTGGAAAACTATAACCAGAAGAGACCTTTCAGCTGTCTAAACCTTAGTAAAAAGAACCGTATTATAACGGGAATATTAACCGGGAACTGCTAATTAAGAGAACACATGAAGAAACTAGGATTCGTAGATAAAGCGAACTGTCGATTCTGTGAGAAAGAGGACGAAACCTAAATACACATACTCTCAGGATGCATTGCATTACGTAATTCTAGTGTCAGATACCTAGGATAATATGAAATAGAATAGAACGATCTACATAACGAAGCCCAACGATATCGTATACTTTCCATGAAAGATAGGACTAAAACAGCTGTTATAAGTCTCAATGGGGACAATAGATCTTATAGGTCGCAGGTGTATCGGTCACCCTTGATTTCGTACATACATCCCACTTATCGCATATGTAAGTTCGGGGTATTATAGTTTATAGTTATTATAAGGTGTAAAGTGAATTTAGGAAATCGTCAAGAAGAAAAAATTATTATAGTAGGTTAGTGCCAGTTTTTTAATTAGAAAATATTCATTACACAATAATTGTAAAACCGAAAACTCGATTTTTTTAAATCCAAAAAATTATGCCAGTAAAATTTTTTTAGTTCGGCGAATAAATCGCAATTCGTACAATTACAATAACTGTTAATATGCTGATATTCTATTTAGGTATTGGAAATTGATTTATTGGAAATTTAAACTGAGAATAGATACAAATATCTAACTGTTAAAAATTATAAAATATTATTATTGTGACCTGCATTTTATTAAAAACTATTCTAAAAAACCTGTAGTACACAAATAAAGAATACTATTTAAGGAGTCATGGTAACAACTCTACATGCCTAAAATTTGTATACAATGAAATAATGATTAATTTAAAATAATTATTTAACCAAATAACAAATAATGTCACGCACATTTGTGGTTACAAGATCACATATTGTTAAGTATACATACATGGAAAATCTAATTAGTTTGATGTTATTTATAAATTTTAACCATATTTAAATAAATTAATGAACCTTGCTGTATTATAAATATTTTCATGCTAAAATGGACAATGTCCTGTTACTTTAATCAATACGTGAATACTAAAAAGGAACATTTTTAAATAAATGAATCTATAACTTGTGATTAATATCAAATTTAAGATTTTTATAGTTTTACGAGAGTTGTCTTTTTAGTTATACATACCTATAGCCATAAACACAAAAAATATATAGACTTAAAGTTCTTTATTGTTTTTCAAAATATCGATACACTTTTGCATACGTTAAAACCAATTGGTAAAACAGTTATTCCAGTCCTCAGTTGACACCTCCAAAATCTCTGTTTTAAAGGCATCGATGGCTTCTTCTGTTGCTTGGAATCGTTGCCCACGCATTAAATTCTTGATCTTTGAGAACGTGAAGAAGTCGTTGGGACTCGGTGGATGTTTTAACAATTCGATGTTTTGAAACTCCAAAAAAACGATTGTCTTTTTGGCAGTGTGAGCACTTGCATTGTCCTGATGTAGGATGATTCGCCGTTGTGTGTCTTTGTCGGAGTTCCGCGATAACTTCTGGTAAACAAACGTTTATATACCAGTCGGAAGTAACCGTTTTTCGATCTCCTAAAGTAATTGTTACCACATGACCAGATTTTGACATAAAAGTTGCTACTATCTTTGACACATTTCAAGAAAGGATCACTTTTGTTGTTTTTTCCGCATTGTGAAACACCCACACAGCGGATTGGCGATTTGTAGGAGTAAATCTAACATTACTATTGAGCTTCCCTTGTTGAACCGTTCCAATGTTTTTCGACATCAATTGACATGAACTAGGGGAATTCTACACTTGCTTCGAAGGACCTTTATAATTATATGAAATAAACAAACTTCAACGAACTTTGTAACAATCTATTTCATATATACAATATATTACAAAAAGTTAAAAGTAATTATAGCCACAACTGGCTCGGTCGAAGTATATTAAAGGAATGATGTTAAAAATTAGAAAGTATACAAAAACTAAACCTAATCTTTGCCTTTTACAAAGTACATAAATTTTGTGAAACAAAGACACAAAGAAAACACATGCAACGGACGCATGTATTATCTTAACTTAAGGGTGGTATCCTAGTCAAGTGTTTCTACGAAAACCCCTCAACAGGCTGTCGAATATATAAATTACAATGACAACCTTTAAAACAAATTTCTTGAATTTACAACACCGCCTTTTGCTTTTCTGTGAGCAAATGAGGAAACCAACTTTGTTAACACCCAGTTATTCATGTAGGATCTTTTGGACCGAGGTCTTTGAAATGCTGAAAGTGTGTTACACGGCGATCATCCTTAATTAACTAACGAACCGCATCAATGTTTTGCTGTGTGACTGCTTTTTTGGGTAGACCTAGCCTGGATTCGTCACTGAGACTCGAGTGGCCACGTTGAAATTCACAATACTTGAAGTTTTTATTGGTGGCGCCTTCTAAGCGGCCATATGCAAAACTAAAAAGGCAACCCTCGTATTATCTGAATATTTATTTATTTATAACCATTATTTAGCTTTTAATGGTAGAGTTGTTGCGGTAGAAAAATTGGCACAAAAATAACTACCGGAAATTCCTCAGTTCTGACTCCCGCCTCCTCTTGCTTCTTTCATTAGCTGCTTCTACTTTCGATTATATCTTTATTATTATATCATTTTTTTCTCTTTGTTATTATAAATCCTTATTGAGGGACACCATTTCTAAGACGGATTTTATTTTTTTTTAATTCCGTACTCATGTTTATTATATTTTTGGTAGAAAAACAATTTCACATAATAATTATAATATATTTGCCATGTGATTTTTTTAAGTTGATATAGATACCCAAAAAATACATAAATAATTCCATCATCGACAAACGTAGGCTCGGTGTATTAATAGACTATGAGGTTTTTTTATTGAAAGTATCGAAACATTTCATTAATTTATTTTTACAAATAAATTCATGTACGACAGGGAGAAGTTATATTGAAAAGCTTTTCTCATTTCCTGTGTTTATTTAATCTTTCACGTTTCAGTAGTTGTTTACATATATTACATAATTTTTATCCCATTCATAGATTCAAATAATAACACTATTATTTATGGTTATAAATTAGATGTTATTTGGAGGCCTTGATAATTCTGTTTATATTTTTTTCTTCTGTTAATCAATTTATTAATAATAAGTTGGATTATTTAAAATGTCGGCAAATAATTATTAAAATTTGTATTTACCACTCAAATTTGCACACAAGTCAAAAATTGATATTATAACGTAAAAATTGCTGAGTCTTAGAAATTTAGATATTTTTCTTTGGTGGGATCCCTAGTCCCGCCTGCCCTCTGATATATCTGCGCAAATGTTGTTGTTTATTTATTTAAAAACACAAATAAATAAACATCAGAAACGTGAAGGTGATTTTATATTCTGATTTTAGCTCTATAAACAAACATCTATCGGATGGTGTAGTAACAGTGGAAATCCCACATATAAATTTAATAGAACAAAAAAATAAATCAAGAAATTAATTAAAATGAATTGATTAAAAAAATATAACTGAATGGCTTCTTACGCCTATAGTAACATAAGGACTTGTAGCAACCGGGTACATATTTATGTTTTGTGTATGATTGAATTTATAGTTAAGAACATTGCATAGAGATGGCGACTTCTGCTTGATGCGTTGAACTCTACTACCTCGTCCAAAGTCCACATAACAAATTTAAAAGATGCGCTTCAAGTTACAGAGGTCGACCTGCTATGAATTAATTATACATGGATTTCTCAAAAAATTATTACTTTATAATATCAAATCTGATCATAAACTTAACCAATTCATTATTTAAGTAATCTCTATATCAATTTTAATTTAATCTTTTAGTTATTTTTAATATTTATAGTTAAAAAAATATTTTGTATATCAAGAAACAAGTTGTGTTTATATCATTTTTAAATATTTTTTTTGTTTTATTATTTTTTTACTTCCAAACTCGATTATACTTAGTCCAGGTTACAAAGTAAATTAAATAAATCTTAATACTTGACAAATATTATATAAACTATGTTGATAATAATCTTTATTTTATGGTGAAGTCTTTAGTAAATCATTGCATATCGCATATCGTATCATATATCATAGTATATAGATAATTGTTTAAAGTCTAAACAAATAACTTTATCAATATTAAAGTGGCAATATTTAATTAGACGTTTATTTTTTCTCTTACTACATAAATAACAAATTAAAATCAAAATATAACATATATCTCATGTAATTCAATAATACAGTTTTTTCTTACTAAATTATCTATTTCTATTTATAAACCAGAAACAAATGTTAGTTATACTTCTATTCGTACACCCGGCGTTGAAAATTTTTATGGGAGTAAATCGGCAAAATCATTACATTTCGTTACATATGTAATGGCGTGAGTAAGAGTGAGACAGAAACATATATAGGTATATTGGTCGGTAAAAACCACATGTTTTTAGTCATCGGTCCTTTGAATATCTTTTAAATATTTAGTACATTGAAAAGAGGTAGATATACAAAAAACAGTCTGAGCTAATGTTTTAGTATCATAGTGACGTATTACATTATTGGGTTTGGGATAATATTCACTAATGAGTATTGTATTGTAGTCTATAGTACCGTCACATGGTTGCAGTAAAGCTTATATTATATCCTGCACTATGCTTTTTAAGTTGTTGGCTACATCAACAGAGTTTTTAAGAAATGTATTTCAGTTAACTTTTTGGGAAGTTATAATATATTTTCTAAATATTCTTTTATTATTTCCACAAAATGACTATAAATATTCTTTCAGGTTACTTCTTCGGGAATTTTCGAGTTTAAATTTTTATAACTTGACATGAATACTTGGTGTAAGAGGTCAACAAATACAATTCTTATGTGACTTCTTCTTGAAGTTTCGCTATTTATTGGTAGTTTCTATATCACCCTCTTTCTTCGGTTTTTCTCTATTAAAGAGTGTAGCGTAAAAATACCCTTGGCTAGCTCCAGGGTTCGTGGCTTCCATCTGGCTTTCTTTTTTAACTCTCCCCAAACAAATAAATAAGGGCGCCAAGTACAGACATACAAATAAAAAAGAGAATCAGTGTTAAATTGTTTATTCAAACCTTTAAGTAATTAAAAATAAAAATAGTGAATAACTAATTTCTTATCTTTTGCTTTTTATCTTCGGAATCGACGTGGTGTACGGAATTTCGGTCGTAGTTCGCAGTGTTCGCACCGGTTAAAGATGTCGATGGCAAGATGGCTTCTCTTTAAATACTGGAAGTATTTCGAGGAAAGACTTTGGTGGCGGAAAAACAATCTGTCTACGGTGGCAAGACGATATATTCGGCTAGAAAAAGCCTCACTCAGGATAAATCTTCTATTTATAACAGCCCTCACTTTGGACCCTTCACAAATTGGCAATGGCCCGAAGGGAGAAGGTAGTGAGAAGAACCTGATTGCTTTAAAAGCACAAAATGAAAAGCATTACAATAGCAACACTTCTCATGTTCGAACTAAATATTCCCCTTCTCAAAACAGATAAAGTCTACGCGTCGACTCCAATAACCCGAAAATTATAAAAATTAATAGTCCATAGGCCAGGCCACAAATAACGTTGTAAACGTTACAAGAGGCTCCCTCACCTTGTTGCCAACCAATACGCTAGTCAAAATATTTGATACTGCACACGTTGGCCGCACTGATTAATCTTATACTTTATACAGTTTTTAATTGATATTATGTACACACGATATAAGTTTTCGCAAGTGATATTTTGTAACATACTATTGGAAAAATGAAGAGTTTATTATACGATGTGATTTTTTTTAACTTATAAAATGGACACGGAAGTTCGGTCCATACTTTAAGCACATAATGATTTTGCTAAATCATTCCCATACAAATTTTTAAACCCTGATGGCGCGTGCATAAAAGTATAAATTCTACCTGCAGTCCTAGTGACTGCCACACCATATTTTTTTTATTAAAATTTTGTTCTATTATAAATAAAATTTTTGTTGAAAAGTTATTATGCGCAACTAAAATACAAACATGCAAGTCACTTTGAACTAAAATATAAATCACATGTTATCAAAAACACATGAAAATTATCACTTAAACCACAAGTGAAATTAAAATTGATACTATAATATATTATTTCTGATAATTTATTTACTGTCATACAAAGATACATAGATATAAATAGAAATAATATAAAAATTATCTAAGGAAATTTCACGATCGTAATAGTAATAATACAATATTAATAATAATATAATATTAATGGGATTCGATTAAAATACAACTTTTTTTGTTTAACCAAACTTTTTCGATACTTTTTGAAAAGAAAATATATACAATAAAAACTCTTTGTATTTGGTTTATTAATGACATCTTCCGGGCAGAACTGAAAAAATACGTTTTAAATAATTTTTTTAACAATATTTACGACTAATTATAAATAAATCATAATTATATATAAGAAAGTTACAAACATCAATAAGGTCGTGTTATACGCAAAGTACACAAATTACAAGTTCTCGGAGTTGGCGCATGAGGGCGTACTCGAAAGTGGAAGCAGCTTAACAAAGACAAGAAGGAACGTTTGCTTACTTAGTGTAAGAAGGGGAAGTTTTTGACGATTTTACTGTCACCTCTCCCGAAACTAATACCAAAAACTTCGCTTTAATAAAATTTAAAAATATTTAAAATTTAAATTATATATTAACAGTATTGAAAAAGATGGCTATTATTTTTTTGTATTATCCTCACATTTTAATTTATTAGAGAATTAAGAGATACTCGGGTTAAGTGGAGTCGTGCCTCAAAATTTATATACATTTCTCTGTGTATGATTTCTCATTTATTTTTTCACATTTTTTTATACAGTTTTTAACGTTTTATTTTTTATGATTTCACCGATTCGTTTCACATTTATAATTTTTTCCAGTGTTTTTTCATAGATTTATCAATTGTTTGTAATTTTATTCTTTTGTTTTCCTTTGTTTTTTTTTTAGTTTTTCACAATTTTTGATACTGTTTTTGTAATTTTTTAATTATACTGCACAAAGTGTATAACAAATTTTATTAGTATCTAGAAATATCCGTTGTCTTTGTTTTATGACATTTTATTTTTTTTGGGAAATATTATGGAAAATAATTTTCCTTTTCTACTGTCCATACTCTATTTGTTTATTCTAGATAAACTCAATAAAATACCTAAAACATTTAACCTCTGGAGAACCCATCTTGTTATTTTCTATAAATGAAGTAAGGCTTTCTTTTTGGAGCACGGAAATATTTCTTTCCTTCCAACTTATTAGTGTATACTAGATAAACTTAATAAAATACCTGAAACATTTAACCTCTGGAGAACCAATCATGGTATTTTCTAGAAATGATGTAAGGCTTTCTTTTTCGAGCACGGAAATATTTCTCTTCATCCAACTTAGCTACTCTTTACAAAGCCCAAAAAAACCTAATCTTGAATACTGCTCGCATGTATGGGGACCAGCGGCTCCCACAAGGCTCAGAATTCTTACGTCTTCCCCACTCGTCCTAACTTGCAGTCCTTTAAATCATAAATTAATAAATTGCCTCTTCTGTCCCAATAGATGTTCTCGGTACATTTGTATTGAGGTCTATACCTACGAGGACATCCTTTAATAAAAAAATAACTGGTTTAGTAAAATAAGCATAAAAAATTAGAAATTCTTCATAAAACAAGATAATTTTTAAAATATAAAAGATAACGGTAAAATTGTTTTTTTTTTTAATTTCTATTGGAGAAACATTTTAAAATAAGAAACAAGGGAAGTTAACATGTATTTTTTTCTCTTACAGTCACACAACGCGTACAACGACATGGGAAGATCCAAGAAAATCATTAGCTGCCCAAGCTGCTGCTCAGCAACATCAAAGTGCAGAACAATTATTATCTTCACATCAAATTACACATCCCCAATCACCTAATCCAAACAGTGAGTATTTTTTGCTTTTTTATGTAGTATTATTAAAGTTTGATCGAAACGGGATGGTGGTACAGTAGCTTTTTAATAATTTTATATCTATTTATAACCATAACTCTAATTAGAGTAGATTTTGTGTGACTGTTAAGTATATCTTGCTTTGTTGAGGAATAAAAGTAATAAAAATATATGCATATTGTTCAAAAATGTAGACAAACCTCTCAAATCCTTCGGCGTATTGTTCTTGATTGGTTGTTAATTTGCTTTGTTGCTTAATTGTTGCTATTTCCTAGATATTGTTTTTGTTGAACAAATTCACCTTTTATTAACGTATACAAAATATTTGTTAACTAATTTTGCATCTTTACACTTTTTTACCTAATAGTAAATGTTCTGGAGTGGTCATCGAAACTAAATTTTAGCTTTGGCATATATGTGTATAAATTTTGTTCTAATTTTAATTTGTTCTGTTTTTACCTTTCTACAAAGGGTGAACAATTTAGTAATAAAGTGAAAAATTACTCTTGGTAGCTTATAGCCTATCCTTCAAATGTAATAATATCTAGCTCTGCATTGTTTTTAGGCAGTAGTTTCATTCTATTATTCTTTTAATTGAAAAACAGAATGATTCTAATTGGAATTGTTTGTCCACAGCTGCCAAAGTTAATACAGATGTAGATTTAGGGCCGTTACCTGAAGGATGGGAGCAGGCACACACCCCCGAAGGGGAAATCTATTTCATTAACCACCAATCACGCACGACTTCGTGGTTCGATCCTAGAATCCGTAAGTTCTTACTTCCGATCTTTTTCTTTGCATTTTACTGTGTTACTGTAGAGAGGTAAACTTTAAGTATTGTTTCGTTCTACATAAGATGTAGACGTCCATTATTTACATCCCCATAAAGTTATATTGAAAACTGGGAAAGACTCAAAGGTAGAAGGAAGTGGATTTATTCCTTGAACATTTTTTTATAAACTGCATTCGTGGTCACAATTTCTAAATTCAGAACGTCATTTTCAATTCGTTTATTACTCTGGAAAATTATTATGGGAATTTTACAAACAATTATTAGTTTCTTTATTGATTATTGTTACCTATTATGCTCAACAATATATGAATAAATATTCTAATAAGACAATAAACTTATTGTTTATCTCTCAATACAGTTATTCTTATAACAACTATCACCAATACATCACACCTAAACATAATATCTTTCTTCGCTTTTTTATATTCTTAAAAATTGTATGATTCTGACTACTACTTTTCTGAAATAAGGTTTGTTAAAAAAAATTAGTTTCTGGAGTATGGATGTACTAAGAAAACAAACTGTTTTGAAGACGTTACTTACAAAAGATTGAAAGCCAGGATATATCAGAACGACATTTTTCTATTAGTTAACCTTGAACAATACAAGATTTCGATTTTCTATTGATTAGAAATTAGAATGAACCTGGGTGACCTAAGCTCTCTTCGTCGAGACAAAGTAGTAACTGTAAATATACGTATGTGAAGCATTCATTATTGGATTGGCTAAGATTCTTTACATGTTTAAAATAATTAAATTACAACTAAAGTAATAACACACAAGTTCTGAGGGTCCTTAGACCTCTTTATTATTAAAGTGTCAAAGGAAATTTTAATATTGGTCTTTATTTTACTATGAAAATACCATACAAACAGATTTTCTTATATTTTAAAATCTTCACCCAGTTCTTTTTGTCGAATTCTAGGTAAGAAACAGTTATAACACATATGCAGAAAAATGCTTTAAATAAAGCTGAGTTCCTGCACTTGTGATTTTTTTTTTTGATAGCGTTTATAGTTTAATTAATTAGTAAAAATGTTTTAAAACCTAGCATTGCAAAACATTTTTTTAATAATTTTTTTTTCTTACAGCGACACACTTACAACAACGTACTTCCGGCGGAAGCATAATCACTGGTACAACGTGGCATTCGCCTTCACTATCTTCTTCACCTGCCAAAGCACAACAAATTAGGTTGCAACAATTGCAAATGGAACGAGAGAGACTTAAACAAAGACAACAAGAGATAAGGCGACAGCAAGAAATTATGATGAGGAGCTCGAGTGATTTGCCAGTTATGGATCCGTTTCTATCCAGTTTGACTGATCATTCTAGACAGGAATCCGGAGACAGTGGATTAGGTAATTACTATTAATTTTGCTTCATTTTTTACTGCCTGACTCACTATAGTTTTAAATATAGACGTTTTATCCAGTGTGACCAAAGAAAGTACTTTTTACACTATAGTATAAAAAATATACTCTTAGTTACCTAAAATGATGTTTTGTTGTTAAATTCTTACACTGCGATATTTTATATTCTTGACTTGGACACTAATGTATTATTCTTAGCTTTTTTAAACTCAATTCACTGTTGAGTCCGGTTTAAAATCCAACATTATTGCAGCCAGATAAAATGTATGCTTTTCCAAAAACCGGTCAAATTAAAATTGTCTACTAAAGGTATTGAGCACAGTTATATAATATCTTTGATGGTTTATATAACTTCGAGCATATGCTACTAGAGACAGCCTTCTGTGCTGCCGATGCGAAACTGGTATGATATATAAGAACATTAGGATATGCTATCTCTCTCGCCGCGTTAGCTTGACTGGCTGGTGATTAGATTAGATGTTTATTGGGTTGGCTGTTAGCCTGTATCACTGCGACCTTTGCAGATCTATTGTGACCACCCATTATCTCAAGAATAGGATTAGAGAACCTTGTCCAGCCCTGCCCTCTTAATGAGACTTAATAGCCTTGACAGTGGCCACCCTGCATAACTGCATAACTTGATGCAGCCGGTTTCTCCTCTCCCAGTACTAGATACCGCGTCCTTACAAGACCTTCGCATTGGCATAGGACATGAGCGGTTTCCTCCTCCTCTTGGAAGTATCGACAGATGTCTTCATCTGCTAAGTTCAACTGACTCATGTGTTTCTTGAGCCTACAATGTCCTGTCAAGAGACTGACAATCATTCTGACATCGTTTAGCCTTTGTGATAGCAGCTCTGCAGTAAACTTCGCCGAGTGTCCCTTTATGAAGACTCTGGCTTGTCGCTTGCCCGGTGATTTTTCCCATCACTCCTTGGCCTTCTCTAGCCTCCATTGCTCAATGGCTGCCTTTCTGAATGTGTCAGCAACTCCGCCGAATGGTTCCGGGCCTATCATTGGGGTATTAGCTCCCGCACGGGCCAATTCATCAGCCTTCTCATTGCCTCGAAACCCTGAGTGTCTTGTTATCCATGCCAGTGTCAGAGAATTTTGACTTGTGGCATGTGTCAGGGTCCCAACGCAGTCCCACACTAGCTGTGAGCTTATTTGTGTCGAGACTATCGCCTTTAGAGCTGCTTGGCTGTTCGAGTATATTACTACGGTTTTACCCGTTATACCCTGACTTAACGATCTCCGTTGCACAGTGTTGTATGGCAATTACTTCAGCCTGAAACACTGTGGCATAAGCATAAGACTTAGTTGGACTTTTATCCTGTGTCCTCTACTGTATATACCTGACCCTGTGCCTTTCTCAGTCTTTGAGCCATCGGTATACCAGCTTGACTCCCCTTGGATTGGGGGGCCATTGTTCCATGAGTCCCTCTCCAGTATTTCTACTTGAAAGTTTGTCACAAAGTTATACCTGGGGACTATCCTGTCCTAAAGCATGCTCATTATTTGATCCGCCTTAACCCTAACGTACCTGTATAACTCTGCTTGCTTTTCCCTTTTAATAAGGTAATGGGGGCCTGGGCTTGTAGCAGCCTGTGAGCAGTTGCCATAGCCTCGCCCTGTATGTAAATGTGCAATGGTGGTAGTTTGAGTAGAACCTGTAGTGCGTCCGTTGGGGCGGTACCCATGGCACCTGTAACATTCAGACATGCCTGCTTTTGAATGCTTTCTAGCTGCCTGATCACTTCGGACTGCTGCGTTCTACTCCACCACACCACCGAACCATTATGATGATAATTTTAAATGGAGAAGTAATTTGCTCATTCTGACTGGCAGGTGAGTACTCGCCTTCATTCCAGTCAGCTGTCGGCGCGAAAGAGCATATTCCATTATTCTTTTTTTTTCTGTCACACACCAGCACTGCATTGTTAGCACGTAAGACTGCCCCCAAAAGTATATTCTCGATGATTAGTAGAGGAAATTATTTCTGTTAAATATTTATTTGATGTATAAATATAATTTTTCTAGGTATGGGAACTACATACTCAATGCCACATACTCCTGAAGACTTTCTTACTAACATGGACGATAATATGGAGGTTGGTAGTGAAAGTCATACAATGGATACTCCAGACATATCAACCCTAAGTGATAATATTGATTCAACGGATGACTTAATGCCTACCTTGCAGTTGGGGGAAGAAGAATTTCCAATGCTGGACGATGTGCAATCATTAATAAACCCACCAACTACAAGACCTGATAACGTACTCATCTGGTTGTAATTTAAGTGCCTAAAAATCTGCTCACGTCTTTTTTATTCTAAAATAAGCAGTTATTTTATAGGTTGAACTCATTTTTCGCTTAGGTAAATTATTTATTATTTTTGTTTTGTTTCGGATAAAAACTCTTTAATACAGGTACTTCTTGTTTTATCTCAACAACAAAAGCAGCCGTGAGAATATGTATTAGACAACAGTAAGATAATTTTTTTGATAAGTAACTTTTTTTCGGGCTATACACCTAATAAGTATTTAAATAAAACATTTAATACAACTCTTATACACTTACATTTTGTCGGTGGGATAAAACAAGAAGTCTTTTTGCAATATATCATATCTCATTGATGGCAATAAAGTTTTTGATATTTTATTACTTATAAAATTTGTTAATAATGAAATTTTAGCATTTGTCTTATTGTATTTTGTCACAGTTTATGGGAGCGTTATTTTACTGTTGGGTATGTTTTTCATACATATATAGTTTTAATTATCACCTAAGATAGTTGTTACTTTATTATTGTATGGTCTATTTACAAAAAAAATTAACCATAGTTGATAAGGATGTCAGAGACATCAGCTTTCTATTTATACAAGATAAATTAATAACTATATATTTTTATTTCAGTTTGCTTAAAAAAATATTTTATTGTGAATTGAGAGTTGTTACTGCATTAACAATAAAAAATGTTTCATGGTGTAGGAAACAACAAAATACAGTGTTCTACAAAACAATAAGTTAGAGATATATCTACATAGATATTCTTTATTTCATATTATGTACTTATATTTTGTTTTTAAATGCATTTCTAACAATATAATCGTGAAATAGTACATTACGTAACAAATGCGGAAAGCAAGTGATCCCATCACGAGTGCGTTTGTCGCGCGAGTCGAAGGCGAGCGCGATAAAAAGCACGAGTGATGGGATTACCTGCGCACCGCACGAGTTGCGTATTCTATTTTTCATCACTCCGTGAGGAAAGCTCTTGAAGTTGTCTAAAATAAAAGGAAAGAAGATAATAAAAGTAGTATTAGGTCTGATCCGCCTGCACCGCGAAGGCGCTGAAGGAGGGTTGGGGGAGGCGGATCCCGCCCATCAAAACAAAAATTTTTAGAGTTAAGAAATTATAACGTTTTCATAAAAAAAAAACACTTTTTTATTACAAAATTATGTATAGTTATGAATCTTTGTTAAATACGTTAAATGTAATATTTGAACAGTTGCTTAATTCTATAGACATATTTTTTTTATTCAACTTAAGTATATTAGATAATAATTGAGAATCAACAAAATCTTTATTTAGTAATGAAACGTTTGATTGATTTTATCGTGGTGCATTTACTACCGCGTTATTAGATGCAAAACTATTATAAAATTCATCCTCAATTTCTCTTCATTCACTTTCTATCTCATTTATTTTTTATTGGGAAACACTTATCAACTCTGTTTCGGTCATTTATTGCTTTCCGCACGGTCCTGCATGGTCGAAAGCAGTGCTTTCCGCACGGATTGATCAAAAGTTTTATATTTCGTAACGTTGAAGGAAGCATTGATTTCCGCACGGTCCTGCATGGTCGAAAGCAGTGCTTTCCGCACGGAGTGATGAAAACAACATTATAAAATGTTTTTTAGGCATAAAAGAAAGGAATTTTTATTGAATGAATGTCTTTTGGCATCATTACCGAATATGGTTAATTGTAGAGAAATAATATATGTTTACAACGCTGACCATGTTTTAGCTTTACAAGTTTAATAAAACTTGATTTCAAAGCTCAAAAGTTGTTGAATGATTGAATTGCGAGGTATAAAAACTAAATATTTCCATTTGTATATGACCATTTTTATTATTCATCTGCAATTCAATTTACGCAAGGCCACAAACATTTATATATTTTTTAAATCACGTTTATATTGCTGCACAATATTACAATTTTATATATCACTGAACTGAAACCTAAAAGAACATATTTATGTACATACATGTGTATTTTTACTAATTATGTGTAACAGTGAAAGATCTGAAAGTTATACCGATATTTTATGTACTTTTACCACTGTCCATTATCAAATTAACAAATGTTAGATTCGCTGTGTGTAAGTTTTCATTTCACGAATCATTGTGGTGAAATGTGAGTCATTTAAAATATATTATTAAACATTATATAAGCTATTCGTATCATAAATAAAATCAAAGCTTAACCCTCAACTGGTAACACGTGAAAGTAGTGCGCTATGAGTAACACACGTCTGACTGACGCAACCCGGGAAAATTGGTAATTTTAGGGCATCTTTAAGAAGATTAAGTGACCATAAACAGTTTTATTCATTTACTAAAATTAATAATGAATAATTTGGTTCTTCTTCGACATCTTCAAGTACAGAGTCCCCTTCATCGCTAATCAGATTCTCATCTCTGCATATTTTTCGTTTCCTAGTCAGCCTTCTTGCAGGTGGGGATTGAACATGAACCTCTGAAATTTTATTAACTTCTTCTAAAACTTATCTTTCGCCTTCGTTTAAAATTTGTGGATCGTCTTCGGTGTCAGTTTCATGTTCAGAGACTTCTATATGATCGTCTACTCTAAAAGAATCATCTGAACCAAAATCTTTGTCACTTGGTGCTTTTACCTCATGTGGCAGGGGGACCATTGCCATAATTTTCTTTGGTCTAGCAGAAAACATTGCTGAAACACAGTAGACAAAAAACAACAATACTAAGAACTAAAGATAAAGTTTATAAATTTTACAATATAAAATTATAATACAAAATATGGATTATCAACACTAAATCTGTTAAATTTTTTTTTCAAATGTAAAAAACAGAAGTGCAGGATTGAAATTGTAAATATAAATGGCAAGGAAGAAAGAAAAAATTAAAATATCAAGTCTAACAATGATTCCAAGATAGTATTTCGAAAATCTAAAACAAATAAAATAACGTTATTGGCAACACACGTCTCAAAGACGTGTATAAATATCCTGACTACTAGTAACATGCATCTCACAGATGTAGTGTTTTTTAGTAAATTTATCATAATAATTACAAAAAAAATTTCACTTACCTCAAACCACGTGCATCTTTGTTGCTGATAAACACACGAGGTATACACTGAAGGGGAGGTTACGCTTGCAGCGCTAAGTCGAGCTGTGGCAAATTTTGTAACTAGTCGCGTCTGACAGACGTATGTTACCAGTTGAGGGTTAAGAGTTTCATATCCAGTGAATCTCTGTACAATGGAGAAAAACGATTCCAAAATACAGCGCTAGATGTAACATCGTATGTGCGGCGATATGTATTAAACAGACTAAATTTTTCTTCACAATTTTTTTCTATAATGTTAGTTACCGAACACCAAGACAACTACTTTGTTTCCTTGATGTGCGTTTCCACCATTTTTAATATAGCAAGTTCTGCTGACAGATTGTTATATGATTCTATCTATTGCGATCTGTGCATAATTTAATGACTCTGTTATAATTCAATTACTCGGTATATTAACTAATTTATTTATCTTTATATTCACTAATGAAGACATGTAGTGACACACAGCGAATAAATCTGGTAAATCTGTATATATGTATAAGTATGTATTTAGTACTATTTGAAATTGAATATGTTCCTATAAAGTTTTAATACCGCCTTAAAGAAAAAGTTGTATAATATTCGAAATTTGATGATTGCAAAGGCTGTAATATACCATGAGGTACAAATTATTTACCTATAATCTAATTTTGTGGCCTTAGTAACAAGTTGTATGTAGACTTAATTTTTTGTGCAAATTAACTAAATTTTTTAATATTTATTTATTGATTATTGTTGTGTACTAGCATATGATTAAGTTGACAGTTTTATACAAATATAATTTTATATAAAAACATTTGTAACAAACATACATTCAGTTTAGTTTTATAACTGTTTATTTCATATACATATATCATTTACGATTATAATTTATTAAGTTTATTATTAGTGATGAAAAATAGTGTCCCATATAAAAATAATAATATAAAATATTACGAAAATCGTTTTTCGATTTCTTTTCAACGGTTTATAGTTTTTTTCATTGTTGATATACTATAACATGCTCGTTAAAATGATAATTAGTGTTGGTGGCTATTTTAAAATCTTTAATAACGTTTTATTTTTGTGTGGGACATTTTTTCTAAATAAACGTAATTAAAAACTTTTTTGTATTAAACTGCACTAGCTGTTCATAAAGTGAACTGTTTTGTAGTGCAAGTGTTTTGATTACTGTTTCTGATAATCGTTGTTATTATCATGAAAACATGATGCTCATTATATTTATACAATTACAAATCCATCCATTTTGGTGCCTTTAATTAATATTTGTACATATATATATCGACAATCGTTTTCGTAAATGTAAGTTACGTAATGTTTATTAATTATGTATATACACAGTTCAACTTCGAACAACATTATTGGAAAATTCAATGATCACACTAAGAACAAATTATTTATATGTATGTATGTACAATAACAATACTTAAAAATAATCTAAATAATGATTATAATAATAGTTGTGGATATTTTTACTTCTAATATTGTACGGTTATTATGAATTTTTCAAGAATGTTGCTTATTGAGTGCCTTTTTTTAGAGACCTAACTGTGTTAATTAGCCTTCAATTTATACATTTATAAAATCATGGTTTACTTAGTAATTTAGTTTAATCATCACATATGATGGTAGTTTTGCTGGCAAAATGTACCATAATTTTATCAATCTTTTCGTTGTCTTAACATGAAAAACGTACAAACTGTGTATTAATTCTTATATCGTGAATTTTGCTAACAGTATATTTTTCAATTTTATTTTAGTTGTAGTGTTGAAACTTTAGAACAGGGGATTTTAAAATTAGTATGCTGCGAACAATATTGGTAATTAGTAAATTGCGAACAGTAAGGAATTAAAAGATCCAGCAGTGATGTTAAGATATTAATTTTTATTCCCCATATTTATGTGACCGCGTAAATAGTAACTAACAGTACGAAGATATTCTGATAACATCTCAATTCATTCGTTTGCATTTCTGTATATCTATACTGCATATTTGTAACCAATATTTAAATGCGTGAATGCAAATTTGATTGTTTTGTATTAGTGTGACAAATAACTTTCCGTAATATTTTTTTTCGATTTCTCGTGAAGGTGAGCAGCTATATACAACTCGTGAGTTTTTGTTCGTGTACCAAATTTTTCATGAGATTTTTAAAGATCGAGATCTAAATTCAGTATAACTCTCGATCGTTTATTACTGTTTTAATTTTGTTTATGTTAATAGTTTCAGATTAAAAGTTAATAATTATTGTATAAACGATGACCACAAACTTAAATTCAGCTTGTCACACTAATCAGCTTTAGCAGGGATTGCATCTGTTGTTTAACCCAAGTCCTTATTATTAAACACGATATATTATTGTGTTCGGTTTAATAAATGCTGTATATTTAATATGTAGTAATTTTTGTATGTTTTTCCAATAAACACCATAAGATTGGTATTGTAATTTGTTTTTGTGAATTGTATCAGACTTATCAGTTGTAAATATATTATTAATTATAATATTCATTTATTATTAACCTTTTCTTCTCCTTGTGAACATTACTCAGACTTGTTTACTAGATTGTTGGTAGGGTGCAAAAGGCTCTTGATATCTAAGAATAAACCAATTAACAAAAGTTATCAGATAAAAGCAGCTAAATGAGAGGTTTTGGAAGATCTGTGTGGTGAGTTTACTAGACTATTAAACGTTTAATTTAACTAGAGTATAAAGGATTAAAAAATAACTGACTAAAAATTGATCTTTTATTTTCATCGCAACAAAATATTAATCTGCCAAATCCAACTGTCGAAAGTACTGACTACAAATACAAATATAAAAATTTAAAGGAACAATGTCTGCTTCGTTTATATCCTGCGAACATTGTGATCGAATGGTTTGACACATTCTAGTAAACTCTCTAATAACATGACAACAGCTAGGACTTAATGGTAAAGTTAATGTTACTAAAATAGCAAACACCCATTCCCCCACAGAATCTATCTTCCAGTTGTTACCAGCAGAATTGAAGTACTTTGCTATAATTTCCAGCATTCTTATTTTAGCAGATTGAGTGTAACGTAAAAATTGTGAAAATTTAGGTCCTTTACTAACTAACGTTTTCAAAAATTCGTCTTCGTTGAATGTTGCGACATTTGGTTCAAATTTAGATTCACTTTTATATTCAATTATATTTTTAAAGTAACGAAAGTCGTCCAATTTCTTTAATTGCCATTCTTTTGTAGGTATATACTTCTCACAAGTATTCGTAACATTTTTTTTAATAGGAACGGTGATGGTTTGGTTACTTTGGTATTTGTTTGGATCAATGTTAGATATTACCAACTTTTTACATTTACTCCTTTCATAGATTACATGATGAAGATATTCTGTTCCATTCTGCGGCACTGAATTTGGATTAAAATCAAACGGCAGTTCAACATCAACAGCTTTTTTAAGAATACCCTCATACTCTTCTTCACTATCAAAAGAACTCTCGGACATTGAGCTCATACTGAATTGTTGCTTACCAATAAAATATCTTCAAGAAAGACTTACGTATAAAATTTTGGTCATTTAATTTGTTTAATTAGTGTTTCAAGTTAGTAAATAGAATTATTTATATATGTTTACGAACAGTGCACCTTCTCGTAACGTCGTAACCTTACAATTTCTTCTTCTATTTGATGTTGTTTTGATTGCATCTACTGATCTCACTGTTTTTTCTTGTGGCAAAATTAACAAAAAAGAAGAATTTGAAGTTTAAAGAATGTTATTAAATTTGAAATAGATAAACCTTTGAATATAAAACAAGGTTTTATATTCAAAGAGATAAACTTTGTCTTTAAAATAATGTTTCGTAAACAATCAGGAATATTACTAAAGTCTAAGTATGTGTACTTATCTTCACTAAACTTATCTACAAATACTCCAATTACACCTAATTTACCTACTCAAGCTCAAGTTGTAATAGGAGGTGCAGGAGTTGTTGCAAACTCAGTTGCTTATCATCTAATTGAGAATGGATGGAGGGATATAGTTTTAGTGGAACAGGGTACAGTTGGCAGTGGAACATCCCATTTTGGCTCAGGAACTCTTGGTTTATTTAAACCAATTGCACACAGAAATTTGATATGGTATAGTATTAAACTTTATCAAAAACTACAAGAGTTGGGTTATGATATACAACTTAATCAATGTGGTAGTATCAATCTTGCCCAAACCAAAGATAGATTAATAGCGCTTAAGAGAAGGATAGCTTACAATATTCCTACAGGTCTACACTGTGAATTAATATCTAAAAGTAAATTGCAAGAATTGCATCCTTTTATAAGAACTGATGATATTGAGGGTGCTGTTTGGGTACCGGAAGATGCAACAGTTGATCCTAAAGCAGTTTGTGATACTCTTGCTTTTTTAGCACAGAAAGGTGGTGCTAAATATGTAGAACATACAACTATTCAAAAAGTATTAACAAAAAATAATACAGTTTACGCTGTAGAAACCGACCAAGGTAATATATTTTGTGATTATTTTGTAAATTGCACTGGAATGTGGGCAAGAGAATTGGGACTACAGTGTCAGCCACCAGTAAATATTCCTGCTTATCCTGCTCAACATTTTTATGCTACTACTGGATCGCTAACAGAAAGTAAATAGTAATCATCGTAAATTAATGAATTCTATAATTATGTTTTGTAGCTATTGGAGAAGATGTACCGATTATTAGAGATTATGATGCTCATACTTATGCAAGAAGTTATGGTAATGGTATTATGGTTGGTTGGTTTGAAAACGAAGCGAAACCAGCTTTTGAACAAAACAAAGTGCCTAAGGATTGGACCAATTATATAACTAAAGATTTTAATCATATACGTAAGTAACTAGAGTTATATACATTTTATTTCATGTGAAAACAGTTATAATCAATTTAACAATTCTTAATACAAATTGATCTATTTATATATTATTTCCACGACTTGCAAGTTTCTTGCCACTAGACATACAAAAAAATATATTGTTTTTATTAAAGTCATTAGCGTTTATGGTTCTTTAATGTGATCAATGTCTTATGGTATTAATATTAGGTTATTATTTTTTGATTTTTTCTTTAGTTAATAACTCCTAATATAATTTTTCTGTATAATTATCTTGTTTAAAGCATTTTTAGATTCTATAAAAAGCTTTAGACACTCCATCAATATATTTAGAATGGTTAAACATATATATTTTTTATTTGTAATACTAAAATGTCCCACAGTATTTAAATGAATTAAAAATATTTCTTACTTTACCGAGAAGCACATATATTCAAATTAAAATTAAATCATTACAAACAAAGTGTATTAAAGGAATGGTATGTTTAAAAGTCTGTATTTTCGATCCTTTGCTTGGTACTTAATTATTACAATTAGTAATAATTTTTAAACCGAATTTTTGGTTGATATTAACATTGTACAAATGTACAAATTATTAGGTCCTTTGTGGGAAAAAGCTGTACATCGTATTCCGATGTTAAAAGACTGTAGTAATCCAGATTTGACAAATTCCCCTGATAATTTCACTCCTGATGGTCGATGGATTTTGGGAGAAACTTTTGAAGTAAAAAACTACTTTGTTGCCTGTGGAATGAATGGCAATTCCCTACAGGTGACATTAGCTGTTGTTTATTTTTTGGAGATATCATTTTTTTTTGACTTTTAAAATATGTTGTAGTTTCGTTAACAATTTTTTTATTCCTGCTGATCACTACCAGTTTTTATAATTACATTAAAACATACGTTCAATTTTCGTTTTTTTATCCGCTTGATTAGAAAATAGTTATTTAAACTGGTAACGGTCATTTACATTATTTTGCTTTTTATTTGTGTGCATGGAAATTTTCGTATTTCCATTAATATTATGGCCGCTTTTATTTGAAGTTGGTTAAATAAAACTAATTCTGATTTTTATCTTGAATCAACATGCTCTACATCCAGTGACTTATACAAAAACAACTCTTATGGTTTAATTACTAAAATGGTATTGGATAAAAAAAAAACTTCAACCGAAAGCAGCTTATTACACAGTATTGTATCTTCTACAAATTATTATTTCTATTTTAATACAAACCACAAATTTGTGATATCTAAGAATACTAGTATATTATATAAAAAACTAGATGTCACATTTTTATGGTTTTTATAGTTTTAAAATTACACTCATCCTTGTTGCATTAAAATATCTGTGAGATGTGCATTATATATATATACTTTAGAATACAAAAAATATTTCACTGAGGCGTGGGTCTCTAAAATTATATTTTTGTTTTGGATAAGTTTACTTAATCGGTGTATGTATTTTCTAAAAATATTGACGCTAATATGAGGGGTGCTTACAGTAAGATTTGATAAATAAATACAAAGTATCACAGAGGTTTTTGATTTTATCTTTTTCAAAGTTATAATTTTTCTATTAGGGTTATTCAAACTGCATTTGGAAAAATTAGATGCATTAACTGATGCTATGTACAACTGAGTCTTTAAAGTATTTTGATATAGTTTAATTCTTTACAAACTTTATTTTTGGGTGACGGTTCCTTAGTTTATTTAAATATTCATATAGATTGACCATACCTTTATTATTTGAAGGTGTGGGTAAGGTTCTATTCATTAAATACAATAAATTAAAAGAGTATATTTTTAGTTTAATGTAGTATGTAGTATATTACATTTGTTTTATTTATAGGGAGCCGGTGGTATTGGTAAAGCAGTTGCTGACTGGATAATAGATGGAAAACCAAAACAAGATTTACTTCCTTTTAATGTTCAAAGGTTTTTAAACGTACATAACAGTAAATTATATTTGCAACAGAGAACAAAAGAAGTTGTTGGAAGGTAATTCGATTTACAATAATTTCCATTTTTTTGTAGAAATGTTTTTATTACTAATAAAAGTTATTTAGTATTAGTAATTGCTACAGATTTATGCATGTAAGACATTTGTAACACATTTCATTCATCCATTGTTATCCATAGTCTTATAAATCGGGTGCAACAACGGCAGATTGTTGTCGAACTTCGGGTAAGTTAACTGTTATTTCAAGAATAGGTTTCTGGAAACTACTGATGTAGTAAGAAACTTCTCGCCAGGATTTATGTTAGTGAGAAATGCAATTCAAAATTCAATTTTCACTTCTAGACATCATGTAAATCTACAGCAGCAGCATATCAACCCCAAAAGACTGCACCGTCGAATTCGTCTTGCAATTTGTCACGAACATGAAAACTGGCACGAACAGTCTCGTTTTAGATTGTGTGGACTTGATGGGCGTATTCGAGTTTATAGAAGACTGGGTGAATGATTCCAAGATAAGATGGTACAATGGTGTGGGGAGACATAAGTTGCAATGAAAGAACTAAGTTTCTTATTATTCAGGGTGGTAACTTGACAGCAAATCGACACATTTATTTTACTACTCAATATATTGTCATATGCCCAATATTATGGTGAATATTTTATTTTCCAATTGGATAATCCCCGTCTTCATGTGCCAAACAAGTTCGAGATTTTTTCCAAGAAAATCAAATAACAGTTACGGATTGGGCACCCCATAGTCCGGATTTAAATACCCTAGAACATCTGTGGGAAGAGTTTTCCAATTGGGTAATCCCCGTCCTTATGTGCCAAATAAATTTTTTCTAAGAAAATAAAATTACAGTTATAGATTGGTCATCCAATAGTTCGGATTTTGATTTAATAATTTATTCGTTACTTACCGAAAATTCTTAAAACTTTTTTGAAAAAAGTATTTTTTTATATCGTATTTAGTATTTTTATAGTTTATTAATAATATATCTTAATCTAAAATAAAGTACCATTTAAATTCTTCACTTGGGTTAAATTATTATTAGTGATATTTAATTCATTTGGTTTAGTATATTTTGAAAATATTTGCGTATTTATTGGTATTTTGTTTCAGACATTATTCAATTCTATACCCTTTTCAATGCGAATACAAATATGCTAGAAAACTACGTTGCTCTCCCCTCTATAGTGTATTAGAAACAAAAGGAGCTGTATTTGGAATCAAAATGGCTTATGAACGTGCGTTATATTTCGATACCAGTGCAAAAAGTATAAATGTAAAGTATTTATTTATAACATAATTAACATAATTATTGTAGTAAGTACTAGAAAACCTCAAATGCCACCTGGATCATTTTTTAAGCCCAAATTTTTTGATTTTATGAAAGAAGAATATCTTGCTTGTAAAGAAGGTGTTGGAGTAATAGATATGTCTTCGTTTTCAAAAATCGAACTGAAGGTAAAGATGATAACGTATTAGGATATTTTTATTTAATATATAATTTTTAGTCTGGTGGATTAGAAATTGTAAGATATTTACAGAAACTGTGTTCAAATGATATTGACGTTCCTGTTGGATCTGTAATTCATACTGGTATGCAAAATGAAAGAGGAGGATATGAAAATGACTGTATGTTGGTTAGACAACAAGATAACTGGTAAATTATATATCTTACATATTATCTTGTGCTTACAGGATTTGATATTTTTGTATCTACTTCTTTTATCAGAGAACTTTTGCCACTAAAATCAAAATAATAAATGAATATGTGGAAAATGACCCTTATTTATCTTGATAAATATGTCAAAATTTTCCAAGGGTCTTTTTTTCAAAACTAAAAATGCCTAACAAAAATTAAAATAATTTTCCTAATTTATTTAATTATATTCTAGTTATTTTATGATCTCCCCTACAAGTCAACAAACTAGAATATTTGATTGGGTGTCAAGAAATTTACCAGCCACGTCTACAATAGACATAAATGATGTAACATCAATGTACACTGTTATTAATGTTGTTGGTCCAAAAGCAGTAGCCTTATTAAGTGAATTATCTAATAATGATATGAAATTTGCTCCTTTTCTGTATAAAAAAGTTAATGTTGGCTATGCTTCCGATGTCATGGTGATGTCATTTACTCACACTGGCGAACCTGGTTTTTGTTTATACGTACCCTCAGAGTATGCGCTTCATGTGTATTATAAACTAATGGCAGTAAGTTTTAATTATATAGTTTAATTATTTATTGTTATTAGTTAATCCTTTTAGACTGATCTAGTTACTGAGATTGTGTTTTAAATTGAGTAGATGTATGTACAGTAGTTTTTTTAAGTTGACTAAGATTCATTTGAAGGGTTTCTATGGAAGACTATTTTTTTAGGTTGGTAGAGATTATGGGATAAGAGACGTAGGAACATTTACACAACGGCATATGAGAATAGAAAGATTTATTCCTTTTTGGGCTGAAGAACTTACTAGTTTTACTACACCTTTTGAAGCAGGAATTGGTTATACAGTGCGTTTAGATAAAAAGACGAATTTTATTGGTAAAGCAGCTCTTCAAAAACAAAAAGATGAAGGTATTACTAAACAATTAGTATTTTTTTATCTAAATGATATTGACCCCGAAGTTGATGTATTTCCTTGGGCTGGAGAACCTATTTATAGAGATAATGAGTATGTTGGACACGTAACATCAGCAGGGTAAGTTTATATTTTTGTAAATTCTATGAATTTTATAAAATATCTTCTGTATTTGTCTAGCTATGGATTTGCAGCAAATAAACTCATCTGTATTGGTTTTATAAAGAGACCAAAATCAGCTACCACTCAAATTGTGACACCAGACTATCTGTTATCAAAAAATGCAAAATATGAGATAGATATTGCTGGTCATCGGTTTTCAGCTACACCTCATCTACATGCTCCTAAAGTACAAGGCACAGATATTAAAAGTGCAAAATATAAACCTACCGCTGTTGAACTTAGTCTGTAAAATGTTTTAAAACAGATCCATTTTCTCTGATTGAGTTGTGATATAATATATCTTATGAAATATACTTTATTTGTAACAAATAAATTATTATTATATATTCAATTTATTTATGTTCGATGTTTAACATAGCTTTTAATATTTTAAGTTATCCCTTCACAAGGGGTATTATATATATTATTATTTTACACTTAGTCTTAGTCTTAAGAGTATATATTAGGAAGAAAAGTATGATGATGTTTAGGAATTTGGTATGTAAGAGGAGCCTGCTGTAGGACTTACGTCCTTTTCAGGGGATGGATGGAATGTTGGGAAGGAGTTAGTATCTGTCTGTCGTCGGCCCCGCTCTCACAAATTTTACCATTTGCATTTCCTGTGGAGTTGGATCTTCTAATTTCACGCTTCGTCCCTCCATGGTGCTTGAACGTGCCTAAAAAGTTATTTTTGGTCCTCCGTCCAGAAACAATACTATTAAGTACTTCAAAATCGTCCGGAAAACGACATTTTCCGTCCTAGGCCGGCAAAGTAGCTTTTAGATTATCTAAAGAGATGGCACTACGAGTTTAAATTTTAAGTCATCAAAAATACATAATAAATAATACAAATTTTAATTAAATTTAATTAAAAACAGCGTACAATATACTAAACTTACCTATAACTTTTTCTAAATGTAAGCAGGATTCTAATTTACATTTAATTTCTCTCACAACTTGTATTATAAAATTTGACATTTATGTCAATTTACAACTACTACTTATCATTCGATTATGAAAATACATATCTCGATTTTATTTTTGCTCATTGAACTAAAATAGTTCATTGTCTCTGCTATTTTTATATAAAATTATTAGATATTAATGTTAATATTGTCAATATAACAATTTTTACTGTGCTGTTTATTAGCACAGTATTCGTATGTATAAAAATTAAGTATGTATCTTGAAATCGATTATCAGAAAATCATTCCTTATTACTAATTCTTTTAATCGTACAATAAATGTCAATAAACATCTAATCTTGCATGTCACAAAGTAAAAAGTTTTTGAACTTTTGAAAATATTAAAAATTAGTCGGACCAAAAAATAGTGTGTGTTACACTACACGTCCGGAAAATGTTTTGCAAGTGCTCGTATTGTTTCACCTCGGTGCTACGCACCTCGGCTACACAACTTTACTCGCTCTTGCAAAATGTCATTTTCCGTCCTTGTGTCACAAATAACTATTTTCTTTGGTGTATGTGGAAATGTAACCCACGTGGTGCAATGTGGGGTTGGGAGATTGACGCTGTGGCGAGTCTACTCCGTCGTGGAGCCCTTCCCCTTAAACGCTTATTAAAGTTTTTTATTGTAAAAGATTTGAATTCCCTAGGAAGTTTATTATATTCTTTCACAAGGTTATACGAAAAACTGCGATTATAAAGAGTGGTTTTATGTTTTGGCATGACAAGAATATCCCCATTTCGTGTTCTGGAGTTTTCAAAATCTGAAAAAGTGGTGATTTTTTAAAGAAGATATCTTGGTTTTCTGTTAACTAGTACCTTATGGGTAATTGTCAGCATATGTAGAAGGCGCGTACTTTCTAGTCTCAACCAACCTGAATCTTTCATCTTTGAGCTGATGTGGTCATATTTGCGAATCCCGTAGGAAAATCTCAGACATGAGTTCTGGATTCACTGCAATCTAACCGCATCAGCCTGAAGCAATGCTGGGCCGTAGACGCTATCACAGTAAGCGAGTTTTGAAAATATTAGCGATTCGCAAAGTTGTTTTTTCATTTTTCAGATTAGTAGTCAATAAATCTCTGTTGGGAAAGATTTGCCGGAGAGTATAGAAAGAAGTTTGACATAAGTGGTTTACATGTTTAGAGAATCTCGAATTTGAGTCCAGCCATAATCCCAAGTTTTTACACTCTGTTACCCGTGGAATCTTCTGATTATCAATGGTAATATCGAATTCAAGGGAATTACATTGTGATCTATTCCCAAACAGCATAAAATTGGATTTATTTGCATTCAGCTTCAGGTTATGCGCGGTGGAAATGTTGAATAGCGACTGTAGATCTTGATTGATAAGACTTTCAGCTCTTTCGAGTTTAGTATAATTGAATGCAAAATATAACTGGGTATCGTTTGCATAGTGATGTATTTTGCAATTTCTAATGCAACGATCACAGTCTGAAATATAAAGGCTAAAGAGCAGAGGGCCGAGGATAGAACCTTGTGGTACGCCATAACTTATTGGTAAAGGCTTCGATATATTTTCGTTTAGCGACACTGTAATACTGCGGTTGCATAAGAAGCTACGAACCAAGCCGGTTGCATCTTCAGAGAAGCCAAAACAAGGAAGTTTTTTACATAACACGTCGTGGTCAAGGGTGTCGAATGCTTTGCTGAAATCGAGGAATATCAAGCAAATCAAATGTTTTTTGTCCAGTTCCTGAAAAATGTTGTCGGTGATAGACAGAAGTGCAGTGGTTGTGCTATAGTTTGTACGAAAACCAGATTGGACATCACTAATCAAGTCATGAGCTTCGCTAAATTTCAGCATTTGATCTTTCATAGCCATTTCTAGTACTTTTGAAAGAGGGGGGAGAATGCTTATCGGTCTTAGATCAGAGAAGTCAGAAGGTGAATGACGTTTAGCCAGTGGTAGGACAAGTGCTTGTTTCCAATCATAAGATAAGTTTTAACAGCTTTAGAAGAGATCGGAATGAACTGAAATGAATAATTATTGTCTAAATTGTTGTATATGTCTAAAAGCTCCATCTGTGTATTATTACGAGAGGGATGAGTGATGTTTTGGAAATGTTCGCCAATAGCATCAACATCTTGCAAGTGTGGAGGAAAGTCGAAAAATGTCAAGGATTTTCAATGTTTTCCATGTTGATTTTGAGTCCCTTTTTTTAAGTAAAATTCAGAAATGCTTTTTTTTCTCTACGAATTGCATTTGTTGTGTAATTTCTCAATTCCTTATAACTGTTAAAATCGGAAGTATTTTTCGTTCTCTTGAACTTTTGGATTTACCAATTTGCAGATTTAGTCTGGCTCTATTACCCTCGAGGCATTTGTCCCAAAGTACAGAAAAACTGGGAAGGTCCATACACAATCAAGAAAAAGATTAACGATATCATTTATCGGATCTTGAAAATTCCCAGAGAGAAACCTGTCGTGGTCCATCACGATCGGTTGGCGCCTTACCAGGGAAACGACAATGGGTATGTGTAGCAGCTCCAAGACGATAGTTTGGCTGGCTCAAGGTGTGTGCGGGATCCCGATTTCGGAAGGAATGAATCTAAGGAGGGGTAGTGTAACGGGATGGCCGAATAAGGCAAGGACCTTTGCTTGAAATATTTTTATTCATTTGTTATATTTAAGGGAATGTATGGGCAGTTATGGGGAGTTCAAATAATAGTTCTTTATCAATGTAAAACTGTTTACACGTTATCCAGCAGAGTTCTTGTTAAAATTTTGTTGAATAAATTTTATTTAAGTCCCCATAAGTACTTCAGTATAAACCCCAACTCACGATTCATGAGCATAATACTCGCAATAGGCATTTTTTTCCTACTCCTTTGATGTTGAAGAGAACAACTCAAAGGTCTTATTTATATTATGCTCCCAAGCTGGACAAAACTTAAAGAACATATTACATCTAATTACGTATCTTTAAATCCAAATTTAAAAAAATTATACAATTTTAATTTGCACGAAGTGAACATACTACTTCGCTCCGGAGGTCAGTTTATAGTTTTAATGATAGGTTAGTTCGCTCCCAAAGGTTTTTATCGGATTAAAATAAAATATTCGAACAAGGGTAACAAAATGTTTATTTACAATTTTAACAAGTTTATTTGATATTTATAAAATTAGAAATATATTTTACAAACTCAAAAATTGTAATTAAATTTCCATTTAACAAAGAAATCTGATGCTTAATTCGTTTTATCTTCAACGTAACCGCTTTTCGTAAATTTTTTCTTTGAGCATTAACACTATTTATTTTTATATATGTTTCAGTTTGAATATTTGGATGGCTTGAATAAAATGATTTATTAAATTTGGAATGAAAACCTTTACACGCATTCGTGGTTCTCTCTAAAGATGACGTGCAATCTGCCCACATTGTAGGTGGAAAGGTTGCATCCTCACTAATATATTTTTCCACGAAATAGTCCGCAAATTCCGTAGTTTTGTCATTAACGGGTTGTTTTTCACTAAATTTTCCTATATTACTATTATTGCATTGGAATTTAAGTAATTTAGTTTTATTCTATTTATGGCTCCCAGGTAAATAAAGACGAATAACCCTTATTGTATCAGAACAATATTCATTTTAAATCCCTAGTTTATTATAACCGTTAACGTGAAAACACATTTTAAGGCTCGATGAAATCCCATTCCCGTACCTGAAAAATTAATCCTAAGTAGGTAAACTCCTTCCCGGGTTTTTAATCCGGTATGTAAAGTCATTGCTTAGAAGCAGGTAGATGTTTTTATTACTAATATTTATGTTTATTGCAAATGTGAATAATATTACCGAAACAAATTTTATAAGGTTTTGTTTGTTTTATAACAATAGAAAATATAATGTATGGAACTACCTTCTATTCCACGGGAAAAATATCATATTTAGAGTTAAGCATGTGCAGAGAGTCCTTGCTACTCTAAATACGAACAAAGCAAGTGGCCTTGATGAAATACCTGCTTTACTCATAAAATGTTGTTCTCCTGAACTAGCGCCAGTTTTCATTACGCTATATCAACTATAATATGATACTGGTATTTTTCCAGAATTCTGGAAAACTGCTCGAGTACAACCAGTCCCCAAGAAAGGCTGTAAAACCCAGCCTTCTAACTACAGACCCATAGCTCTTCTATCTGTTATTAGCAAAACTATGGAGAAATACGTCAATCACGAGATCCTGAGCTACCTTGAGACACACAACCTATTAAGTGACAGGCAATATGGTTTTCGCCAACAAAGGTCAACAGCCGATCTACTAGCATATGTAATTCAAGTCTGGAGTAATGCCATCCACCGATATGGGGAGACTCAAATAGTATCACTAGACATCTCAAAAGCATTTGATCAAGTGTGACCTGCAACTCTTTTGAACAAACTGCCTTCATACGGACTCTTGCAAAATCTTTGCAGATGGATATCCAACTTTCTCTCCAACAGGCACATCCAAGTTACTGTAGATGGACATTCTTCCAACCTCTACAAGATCAACGTTGGAGTTCCCCAAGGATCGGCTCTAGCTCCTACTCTTTTCTTTTTACACATTAATGATCTACTAGAAGCCACTAATAACCCGATACATGGTTTTGCAGATGATAGCAACCAACACTGTAGCAAAGCGCACAACCGTCCCATACCTCTAGATATTCTGGAAGAGGACAGAAGGTCCACAACGGCTTCTCTCAATCAAGATTTGAGAATTGCAGACGAGTGGGGAAGAAAGAATCTTGTTAATTTCAACGCTTCCAAGACAAAGACATGTTGCCTATCCATTACACTGGTTGTTATAACGATCTCCCAGGACTTACTATGGAACGAACATATTGCATCCATAGCAACTGCATCAGGAAAGAAATTAGGCTTTCTGTTTAGAGCACGAAAATATTTTTCTTCATCCAACTTAGCTACGCTTTACAAAGCCCAAATACGATCTAATCTTGAATACTGCTCGCATGTATGAGGTTCGGCGGCTCCGTCAAGGCTTGGAGTTCTTGATGCAATACAGAGAAGAGCAGTTCCACTAATAAACGACACCAGTATCACCAAAAACCTAGCCCCATTATCCCACCGAAGAGCAGTGTTTGATCTTTGTTTTACCGATACATAAACGGATTTTGCTCAGAAGAACTCGGCTTTATAATGCCTTCACTTGTCAGACCAGACAGAGCAACGCGACGTGCCAACTCCATGCACCCTTATACTGTTCAATGCCCGACATCGAGAACGGATCGATTCAATCGTTCCTTCCTCCCCAGGGTCTCAAGATTGTGGAACTCCTTACCTTCCCACGTCTTTCCCACTCGTCCTAACTTGCAGGCCTTTAAATCCCAAATTAATAAATGGTTTCTTCTGCCCCAATAGATGTTCTCGGTACATTTGTATTTAGGTCTTTACCTTTACATAGTTGATATAAAAAAAAAGGAATAAACATACCATTGTGGATCACATGTTAATAAAAAAAAAATAGGAAAACTCTTAAAGGTTCTATCAGTAAAAAGTTTTGTTGATGTATTTAAACACTAATGGTCGTTTTAAAGAAATATAGTTATCTAACTTGGAGTTCATTCAACTAATATAAAAGCAGTAACAGGCGGTATTCAATGAGCAGTTTTATCGTCTTTACTGTGACCAATGGTAGTTGACGATGTCATAGCAAAGCTTTGAAAGAGATGAGTTTTGTTTTTGAAAATTTTGAAATTTTGAAAATTTTAGAAAGTATACAAACAAGAATATATTAAATGACATTAAGGAAAAATTGAAAAAATGTCGTACCCAGCGAGACTTGGACTCGCAACCTTCAAATCTCGCTGGGTGCAAAATTTTTTCAATTTCTCCTTAATGTCATTTAATATATTCTTGTTTGTATACTTTCTAAAATTTTCAAAATTTTAAAATTTTTAAAAAATCCAATGAGAGAAATCTCAAATAATCGTTTACTAAAGAGGGGTTTTGTGCCCTGGGCAATGCTGATGATTTAGTTATTGTGGTAAGAGGTAAACATGACAGTATTATTGCTAAAACATGCAAAGTATCTTAAACCCCATAACTTCTTGGTCTTCGAAGGAAGGACTTTCAGCCAATCCTAACAAAATATAATTCATCAACAGAAGGAAATCGATGAATGAATTGATACTTTCATTCTCAGGAGAAGTAAAATCCTGGAAGTTATCCTCGACAGGAAACTTACTTGGAATTCACAGTTTCACACCTCGCAGATGTAACCTCTAAAGCTATGGTGACCTGCCGCAGACTTGTTGGGAAGCATGGCTTCTTAAAACTAAAATGATCTATTGGTCATATCTTACGGTTGTTAGAGCCCTAATCAATTGCGCTGGTTAGGTGGAACAAAACAATGTAACAAAATACAATAAAGACTCGCTTGTATAGGTGATCTTAAAGGACATCTTGGGATTCTAAGGGTCGGAGTAACCCAATTCATGAAGATGCCTACACAAATTATATCTCTGAAACAAGATTTTGAACCTTAGTCAATGTTAGTGGGTATAGTAGGTATTAATGAGTGTGAGTTAACACAAAACGAAATCGCTCAACTTAGCCCTCACTTATTATAGTGATAGGTTTAAAAGAGCAAAAGGAGTAGGTATAGAATTTACAAGTTCTAACGTTAGACTTTCAATGTTCCTGGGAAACACTTCTACACTCTTTCAAGTAGAGCTTTTAGCAATAGACTTCTGTGCTGAAGAGGGCATTAAGGAACGCCTTAATTCAGCCAGAACATTTATTGCCTGCATTAGCCTAGCTGCTTTGACGGCTCTACATTCCACTAGGTTCGAATCAAAAACAGTCTGGAACTGTAAAAAGTCTCAAGCAACTGGCTAAACAAAACAAAACATTGCTATGGGTACCATGGCATAAAGGGATTGTCGGAAACGAGATTGCTGATAGTTTCGCAAAAGAAGAAGCTATTACTCCTTTTATCGGACCTGGCATTTTAAAATGTAGCATTAATGAAGTTCGTAATTGGGAAAATGAATTCAATCCAGTGTACTGGTATAAAAGACTCCAGACCAAAGACAAGTAAAAACGTTAATACGGTCTTCACAACGCTACTCTAAATTACTCTTAAAGCTACAGAAACTTGAACTGAGAGAATTGCAGAAATTCTTACAGCATATTGTCCACTGAGGTACCATCTCTGTAGAAAGGGCAAGGTGGACAGTGGAATATGCAGTTTTTGTGAATATCCAGAATATCCAGAACTGCAGAATTGTGCGCCAACGACATAAATATCTGCGACAGGTCTTCTTAGAGTCTAATCAGGTTACAAACGTTCATCCTAAGCGGATAATATATTTTGTTAATATTATAGACCTTATAGCTTTATAATTAGATGTAGGGTGTACACAAAACACAAAACATTTTAAGAGGCAATAGATTCCACTTATAATGTACAATAGTTATTAAACGACCACTTAAGAACCTGGGAGCGACTTTACAGTGGTACTCTAAGGAGCTGTGATTTTAATCCTGCTATAAAGGACGACGGGAATGGGATTACCGCGACCACATTTTAATATTAGATATTTATTCATACTTTTTATACCAGTCGTTTGCATAAGATACCTACGTATACATTTATAGCCAACCTGATAATTAAAATAATGGCAGGTAATGGATAAATACCGATTCCAAAAAGATCAAGTCTAAAAAGAAGAAAGAATGCGTGTATTAAAAATTATTTTAATTGTTTAATTAATTAACATCTATTGTTAATCCATCATCAAATATACAAAAAATTCCTATGCTTTGGAGGTACCAGAATAATTTATTCAAATTCATCTCTTCCTAAATTTAAAAAGATAATTGGAGACCAGTTGTGGGATCAAACGACAATGCAGAAAAAAACGACATAAAAAATTATTTTAAAAAAAATTAAACAAAAACTAATAAAAAAAAGTTTCACTGTTACGGGACGGTAGATGGAAATGAAGTGAAATGTTTCCTTCAGATGAATGTGCGTAGTGAATATGTACTTGGTTTATTCAGATTAGAAGCCAGCAGAAGAAACTCTTCATGCTTATAGAAGCAATTTGCTAAAAGATTTTTTGAAGTTATACTTCTATTTATGCACTGGGTTTGTGTGGGGTTAAATGGCAAAAATCATTACATATGTAATGGTGTGAGTAAGAGAGAGACAGAAACACATATAAGGTATCAGTACAATGAAAATAGATAGATATACAAAAAACAATCTGAGCTAATGTTTTGGAATATCATAGTGACGTATTACATTGTGTTTGACCGATTACTTTATAATTCTGTCACGTAAGTAAACATATAAAGTTTAGTATTTTATATTAATAATATTAATCATAATATTCAGTAATGAGTATTGTATTGTAGTCCATACTACCGTCACATGGTTGCATTATATTTTGCACTATGGGGTTTTGTAAACACTATTTTTGTACATTGATCGTTTTACTGTTTAGTTTTCGTGTTTGAAGTAAGGACACACATCAACTGGTCTTATTTTTCTAAGTATTTATTTAATTGAATACAGTTAATTTAAAAAAAAAATATATTTCTACTTGCCTGTGTTTGTAGTTATTAAGTTTTATTAGTTAACATTGATATATATTTGATGGCGCCGAGTGATGATGATATAAATGTGAAAATTACATGCGCGAGTTGTAAACGATCTCTAAAAGGCGAATTAAAATGTACCAAATGTGAAAAACAGTATCATCCTGCTTGCCTAGTTCGTCTAAGAGGCGCAAAAGTGGTTGGTCAAAATTTAATCATCTGTCCATCATGTGCTGAAACTGAAAATGATGGCGACCATGCGTCATAATATAAAATACAGTGCTATTTGTTTGGTCGAGCACTTTCTTTTAACAGAAGAGGTTCAGCATCACATCATCTAAGTGTCTTTGGTTATGACCCGAGCTCTTATTTTTGTCGTGTACAGAATAAACGTGGTGGAGCTATGATTTTGGCAAAACATGGTATGGAGGTAAATCCTTTAAAAATGATCGAAAACTTATCAGTTAAAGTACGAAACACCAGTTACTTAAGACGGACCTCGTCTCCAGGAAATGTTATGCAAATTTGATACAAAATCAGTGTGTACTCGGTACTAGGAGGTTTTTGAGGTCGCTGAACATGAATATCATATAATGATTTTACTAAATCATTCGCATAAAAATTTATGAATCCGGGCGCGTGCATAGAAGTATAACTTCTGCCGGCAGTCCCACTGACTGCCACACCTTTTTTTTTATATTTATTTCGCTATTTTTTTTTACAATTTTTTCTGAATTTAAAATTGGGAAAATTCCTAATGTCTTTTGATAAAGCATTATATAGAGTGAAATTTATTGAGTTTCTCTTACTAGACTGCAATCGGAATCTAGGAGGTCGGAGCATGGATGAATTTCGGGTTTCATAATGGTGAATGTCCGATTGAGAAGATAAATGGTTCTGATGGTATATTTCAATGAAAGTATATATAACGTAGGCAATAGCATAAGACCAAATTTCTTGAATAAGGGTCCACAATAATCAGGATAACTTACTTCAGATAAATATGATTCTCGCTGCTTTCTTTTGCACTTTTACTGCATCAGTGCAATATCCCCAAAGAAGAATGCCATATGAAGCAATAGAGTGGATTAGAGAGAAATATCCAGACTTTGTCTCAAAAGGAATAATACACTGAAGAGCTTTCCCATCAAGTAGTTTACTTGTTCATCTCATTTCAATTTGATATCAATGACTATCCCAAAAAAATTGGCATGTGCACTGTTGATGTAGGAAGAACTTTTAGAACTGGTGCAAGAAAAGCAATAAGGTCGTTTATGTATAAATTAAACAATAGAGGCCCAAGAATTGATCCTTGAGGAACTCCATGTTTTACTCCCCTTTTGTTTGATTTAACATTATTTATTTCAACATACGCACAATAGGCAGTTGATCATATATTTAAGTAAAACAGAAGGCACATAGTTTTTTTTCTTTGAAGATACGATACAATGATGCTATGATGTCCTTATATCGTTACTTTTCACAATCTTTCGTAGTTTTAAAATGGACAACTTTGAAATATCCAAAAAGTAAAAACCATAAAAAATAAGTTGAAGAATAATTAAAAATCAAAAATCCGAACCCTGGTTTTCAATCAATACAATATATTGGTGATTATAGCAAGAATATTCATTCCAAGAACAAACAAACAAAAAGTATTAATAATTCTAGAACCTTAGAAATTTTATCACAAAAGTAAAAATTTATTTAAATATTCCTAGAATTGTTTATCTAAAGCTTATCTTTTACTGAATTCCCAATGCACTTTGTGAATCATTTCCCTTTCTTAAAGTGGTTGTAAATTTACCTATTTACCTGGGGGTAGTAATATATTTAAGAGCAGGTACTTCAATGGTCATTGCAAAACAATATTCGCAGGTTGTCGAAGTTCTACTAACACACAGAGGTGAGTAATATATATTTTCAAATATTTAAATTTAAATATAAAGTGCATTTTCGGTATATTTAAATTCTAACATTTTTAAATGTAGAGATTTTAAAATATGTTTATTAACATTTTTATGAAGTAATAAAAAATCACGTGTGTTTGATGTACGCTTCTGCAACTGATTTCAAGAATTAATTCATTTTTAACTTTATTGCTAAATAATTATTATTTTATTCCAGTAATAAAATTTTTTCTTGAGATGAATAAAAAGAACATAATAAGTTACGAAACATACCATATTCAAAATATTTAGTAAACTAAATTTTCAATTTCAAAATTTTACTTTTTTTTGTATAATTTATATAGTAATTTTTATTTTATTAAAACATTTATTCAGCATTTTATTATTATTGCCAGTGACACAAAATAAGAGAAGAAAACCTTCGTGATATTTCTTATTTGATGTTCATTATTTTTTTTTTCACTATAAATAAATATCAAACCTCGTTAAAAAATGTTTTATGTAACCATATTGAGTTTCTGTAAAACGATGCTTAGACAAGCCACCCTTTAGGGTTTGAAAGTCAAACTTCTATTGTCGCGCCTATCATTAAGTAGATTTTTTAATAAGGGAAAAAGATAATTAAAAAAGCTGTCATATTAAAAGAAAGATCGTAATAACGTAAATTTTTTGTTGGTAAATCTTCGAAAACGACAACCTATGTGGTTGTCGAAAGTCTAGAAAACTAAAATCAACTTATTTTCTGTATTTAATTGCACTTTGTCAGATTTTAATGACTGCCCTTGATGAAAGTGTCAAAAACAATATCAATTAAATAAGTAAGGGCGATTTAAAGTATATTCAACATTTTTTATTTTAAGTTCCCTAAATAATAGAAGAGGAAAATCATTGGAGAGTGCGAGATATTTTTAAGATATTCAAAGTTATAGAGTCACAGTAATGCATTTTCTTGCTTCCAACAAGTTTATTGTTTTGCTACACTGTTAAGGTTGGATATTTGTCTGCTTTAATATTTTTAAAATTAATCGTTAAATATAGAAATTTATTATATACAGATTGCGTGTTATAAAAATCGAGCGAGACCGTAGGAACCATAACCGTTATACGATACAGGGTGTTAAAAGTTTAAAATTAAAATGATTTGATACAAATCAAAAGCCTTTTAAATATCCTAGGCGACACAACGAAGCATTAAAATTTTGTGCAGCTTTTTGCATTCGATTCGAGAAAGTGTCAGGAAATCTTGTGAACTGAATTGATCATTGGGAGATGAAAATTGCATTTTGTGTCTAAGAAAAATGAATTTTCAAAGTGAATCTTAAAGAGATGTAAAATGAAAAATATGGAAATGTCGACGAAAATGATTTTAACTTTTATACGTTGGGCTTTTGGGGGTCGCTGAGCAAGAATTTCATCTAAATATTTATATTGAATTGTTTATTTAGGTTATCCGAAAAGTGTGGTATCAAATTGAAGATAAAAAATAATTTCTTTGAATATCAATATCAACAATTTTATTTAATGAAAAATGTAATGAACGAAAAAATTTTATTATATTTTATCATTTGAATTCTCTTCTTTTTTATATCTCTGCGTAAAACTCCAATTGACGAGTTCCACCCTGGACACCAGGTAGGTACCTCAGAGATCATCGTCGTCATGAAGTTCTTGTTCAGCGACCTTCGAGAATAAAAATTCAACTGATTTCCGTCGAAATTTACCTAGTTCCAAATTTCTTATAATATTTTCCATCTCTTCGAGATGTACTTTGAAAATGCAATTTTCATCTCTCGGAGATTAGTTTAGTTCACAAAATATCTTGACACTCTCTCGAATCGTTGCCTCGCCTATATTAATCTAGATATGAAAATACTGAATATATACATATATATCGTCTCTTTCTCTTTTGTATGCACACTTCCCGAGTGCTGTTTTATCTTTTTGTTATTTTTTATCTTGACTTTAGTTTTGAGTATATTTTATTTATTTTAATTTTTTTATATTGCAGATGTTTACTTATACTTCCTTTGTATTGGCATTATGCTACTTAAGTATAGTTCTTTGCGATGAACCGACTACAGCGATTCCGCCAGAAGAAAATAAGTCAACAGAAGTTAGCATACTTCCTTCGTTATCTTTTCTTCCTACTTCACTTTTAAAAACGGCAGCAGTGGTAGTAGGGCTCAGTTTAGCATTAGTAGCATCTTTATATATACCTGCAATAATATATAGATTGTGTTACATGCTGGGAGGTTGTCAACCCGTTGATGGTAGATTGAGACGTAATGATGCTATTCAAGATATGATTGCTGCTCAATTAGGAATCCCTAGAAACATTAAAAATAGAGGAAAAAGAGATGTTTATTTTGGTCCTGTTTTAACAGGTTTAGCGGGGGCTATTGAAAAGTATAAAGATTAAGTTTGAATATATTAACTACTTTTAAATTTTATAACTGTTTTAGTTTTAATATGAGTTTATTAAAAGTGTATTATAAAATTTTATTTATTTTTAATTACCTGTGCTTAATACTTGTAATGGGACAAACCCATTATTGATACGGATCTTCCTGCTGGAACACCTTTCTTCAATGCAATTATCGGCCGTGGATTCCAATATTTCCAAATTGATTATCCTAACAACAAATATAAATATAAAAAAATATTTTCTCCCTTTTCTTCCTTTCTCCACTTCCTTTTTTCTGTTCTTCAACCCTTTCTTTCCAAGTTCTGGGTTCTTTCTATTTGCTCCTTCTTCCTGCTGCTATACTTTCTATTTCTTGCCTCTTAGCTCCTCTGCTTTTCTTTACTTTGTACCTTGTTCTTTCTACTACGATACTTGTTACTTTAACTGTTTCTCTCAGCTACCTTCCAAATTCCGATTTCTATTTCTATTTGCTCTTGCTTTATTTATAATTCTTCTAATATCTATTTTTCTTTCTATATATTTTTAAAGTAAGATTTCTTTAAATTGATTCAATACCTTTTTTATTAATGACAACTATTTCTTACAAATTCAATGACAATCTTCTCCTTAACTACCAAACAAAAAACATCCTAATCTAAACAAAAACAATCAAAATACAAAAATACTTAATCTAGACAACCAATTTACAAATAATGGTTCACGTTCCAACATTCCATTGAACGAACATGCACCATGAAGAAAAATCCATATCAATATATAATATATATAGACTATTGTAAGTATAATTATGTTTGGAAAACTATTTTATCAAAATTATTTCTTATCATTATTTAAGGTTCTCTCGGCTCTAGTTTCTACACTTACTTTATTTACCTCCAACTGAAAAGAACTAGTAATAATTTCTAACCGAGTTACAACACTAAATGGAGCTGCAATTACTACCAGTCTTTTTTATTGGATTCTAACAAGTTCTGTTGCGATAAAATAAATTTTGAGGTCGAATTTTCTGGTTAAATTGATTGCGGAATTGTTTATATTTGTGTCTGGTTCACTTGTACGTGAGAATTTGTTCTAGCTAGACGAACATGCAGGAAAGAATAGAGATTAAATAAATATCTAATTATTTTAACTGATTATTTTCTGTAATTTGTATTTCTCCTATTTTTATAAGAATATTAATTTTTTGTTTCATGTATATGTTAAATTTTAATTTTAATAGTTTGCTGCCATATGAATTTTTATGAATATTCTAAAATATTAGCATTGGTTTGTCAGAATAATTAGGTAGCAATATATTGCAATTTAATCCACTTTCGTGCCTTCCACATTCGGGACTTGTTTTTATACCTGAATTTGTACCTTTTTTTTTCCGCTTTTATTTATTTATTTGCCTGAAAATTGGGTTTAATTTTTCCGCATTCGCGACAACTAACCCTACCTAATATGAATAATTACAACAAAATTCAATAAAACTAGCTACGAAATTGGGGTCAATAATTCTTTAAATTATGAATTCTCAAAATTTGGAGATTAGAATTAGGAAAAACCATTTCAGTCTTCTAATTCTTAGGGTTTACCAAAACTCGCAAAGGGATGGCATTCTTATTCCTTGATTTTAAACAATTATTGTTTATCGTACAAAGTGTTAAGAAGTATCTATCCTATCAGTTTGTTTCATAAAGTTGGTTCGGTTAAAGAATAAAGTTATAGAGATGGATTCAACTGAAATAATTGAGAGTAAAAGAAAAAATAAATTTTTGTTACACTCGGGCTACAACTACAACTTTAAACGTGAAAATAAAAATGGAACCCAGTTTTGGACTTGTGTAATTAGGTCAAAATGTTCTGGCACTATGACTACGAAAGGGTAATATTTTTTTTATCACATACTTTACTCTAAATTTGTCAAGTTTAGTCATAATCTCCTGAAGATAGAAATTTGATATTTCTGAAACAATTGTCTAGAGAACGTTTAGGTACTGGCTTAGAGCATTTTAGAATAAGTGTATTTTAGTGGAGTTTTATAACTTTTTCATAATTTTACATTATGAATAGATTCCACAAACTAAGGGTTAATACAATCACTACAATCTAAAAAACTAAAACTAGTACCGAATAATAATTGAGATGTAACACCTCATTTGAAGGATAGTTTTAGGTATTTTTACTACCTGTCCTTACTTATAACATAACTCATAACCAACGCATTTTTAGTAGATTTATATCTACTATTCAGCTGGTTCGCATGTCATGACTTCGGGAAAATTTCACTACAGTTTTTCGTTTTGGGCCCCCCTGACCTCAAAAACAGCTTCCGTTAAAAAGTTTATATATATATATATATATGTATATATATATGTATAGTTCCGATATAACGAAATCTGTGGACACGATAGCGGTCGCATTTCTTAACGGATCGAAATGAAATTTGGTACAAAAATCAATCGTCCAAAAATCTCGGTCGAGTTCGTTAATGGGCCAAATCGGTAAGGCCGTTTGGGCGTGACATTAAATCAAAATGGAAAAAAATTCGTAACTTTTTTACTTCACCCTGTACAAAAAAATGTTAGAGGACTTTTTTGTTTGTCTTAAAGAGACCTACAACTTTTATCTAAAACATTTTTTTCTAAAACGTATACTTTTAAAATATTCAATTAATATAAATCTACTGATGCGCCTGGCTTACCAAGGGCCATTTTTTTACTTTGTCTACTTATTTCACTATATCTTTAGAGTTAAGACATAGAACGTGTAGCCACCCATCAATGTGTCGCTAATATAGCAAGAAATGAAATATGTAGATATAAAAATGAACGTAGTCAGGAAAAGAGCTTGGGAAGAACTAACGCCACTTTCTGCAATATTAGATCAAGAGGTTAAACAATTATCGTATGCTGGTTTAGAACTGCCTTCTTTTAATGATAAAAAAGTTCCTTTTACAACCCCCGGCAAAAAGCATGGGGAGTTTTGAAATTTAACGATAGGCAAGATATTTTACTACCAGAAAGAGTCACAAAAGATTTTTTGTTATTTGACGATGGAGACAAAGATAAAATTGTAATATTTTGTACACCAGCTGCCCAAAATACGTTGGTAACATCCAAGGATGCAGACATAGGAAGCAGTGAAATGTATACAAATGTAATTCCTCTAATATAAGCTTTACTCCCTAATAAGAAGAAGGAAACCTACATTCAGCTTTTTTCTCTAATCAAAAAGCATCTTCCTACATGGGAACCCCAGAATTTTAATATTGATTACGAAAATGCTGCAATTCAAGCCCTTAGAGAAACGTTTCCTCAAGTAAATTTAACAGGGTGCAATTTTCACTTTAACCAGTTCATATGGAGGAAAGTGCAACAAATTGGATTGACCAACCTTTATAAAGAAAACACAGAAGTTCGAATCCACATTAGAATTTGTACGGCACTGGCACATCTTCCAGCAGAATGCATTAACGAGGGCTGGATGGAAATCATGACAAATTCCCCAAATAATGATTTAATAAACACATTTAATGATTATTTCGTTAAGCAATGGCTGGAAAATAATATTGTTCAATACATGTGGGTGCGTGCTTTAAGGAACGGCACAGAACCACAAATTCAATTATAAATAGGAAAGTAAACAAAATAAACCCGAATATTTTTGAACTGTTAAGTGTTATTAAAGAAGAAGCAATTCATTACGACTGTGTTACGCAACAGTACAATTTATATTTATATCCACGAAAAGATGCAAATTAGTGACTGAAGAGACATAGCCTATACTACACTGATTAGCTCAAATGAGAGCGAAACACGTGCCTGTAGTTTGGTTTTGCCCTGATATGAGTTGAATGATATCTATATCTATATCTATATCTATATCTATATCTATCGCAGCATCCAGGGGTCTTTTAAAGTGTTAAAAATTCTAACCGACACCATTCCAGTTCATAACTGGAATTATTATTTTTGACAGTATGGCACTAGGTACGTTATGTATCATCTTTGACATTTTGTTATATTAGACTGTCACAAAACGCTCTGCTCGTTTTATCATTTTACCTTGCCTAAGGTTATATACAAGATGCAAAGCGACCACTGAAGTACCATTTTTGGAGTGAAGATGGAGCCACTTGCGACTGTTTATCAGTTTCGCAATTTGAAATCTATAGATATCGTTCAATTTATAGCAGGGATGTCTCTTCATTAGTGACTGAAGAGACATAGCCTATACTACACTGATGAGCTCAAATGAGAGCGAAACACGTGTCTGTAGTTTGGTTTTGCCCTGATATGAGTTGAATGATATTTATATCACAGCATCCAGGTGTCTTTTAAAGTGTTAGAAATTCTAACCGACACCATTCCAGTTCAAAACTGGAATTATTATTTTTGACAGTATGGCACTAGATACGTTATGTATCATCTTTGACATTTTGTTATATTAGACTGTCACAAAACGCTCTGCTCGTTTTATATATATATATATATATATATATATATATATATATATATATATATATATACAAACAAAAGGGGAAAATTATTGGGCATGTACGCAAAAAGGATAAATAAGGCTACGAGTAGGAATGGTAACCGCAGACATGCATGTTTCTGGCTCATTAGCCGTCATCAGTGCGGCATAACCAAGTAGGGTATTGCACTTGGCTAGCAAAAGTGTTGGGTACTTGGGAGCAAAGGATGTTGGGGAAACATGTGTAAAGAAACATAAAAACACAAAAACAACGAAAGCTCACACAGGAGTCCTATCGCCATTTTGTGCTTTCGGCAAGCTGTGCCAATGGGTTTTCGGCTAGCAACTAGCGTCGCAACGTTGGCGAAACGGACTCATTGTGTTTGAGTCGTTCTAAGCCCAGGATATGAAATAAACGAAGTGCCAAGAAAACGCGTATTAATATAAACAAAAGGGGATAGGACTCCTGTGTGAGCTTTCGTTGTTTTTGTGTTTTTATGTTTCTTTACACATGTTTCCCCAACATCCTTTGCTCCCAAGTACCCAACACTTTTGCTAGCCAAGTGCAATATCCTACTTGGTTATGCCGCACTGATGACGGCTAATGAGCCAGAAACATGCATGTCTGCGGTTACCATTCCTACTCGTGGCCTTATTGATCCTTTTTGCGCACATGCCCAATAATTTTCCCCTTTTGTTTATATTAATACGCGTTTTCTTGGCACTTTGTTTATATATATATAATATTATTATGTATATTTTTATACTTACTTAATAATTGTTATAATTGTAGATCCCTGACGATGACTATAATCATAGTCGAAAGCTCGGAGTAATAAAGATTTAAAAGAGTACACCTTTTATAATTTGCTGCAAACCCAATAATTTTTAAACTATATATATATATATATATATATATATATATATATATATATATATATATATATAGAATTAGATTCTAGGATAGAAAATATAGTAAATGATTATATCTATCTATACTTATAATAAATCTGTAGAGAGGTCAATTCTGTACATGAAATATATTTCCAAAATAACTATCAGGGGGTGATTAGGGATCAATACTGATGCCAAAAATAAAACCAGTAAAATTTTTGTCTGTCTGTCTGTATAACCGTTATAGAAACAAAAACTACTCGACGGATTTTAACGAAACTTGGTACAATTATTTTTCATACTCCTGAGCTGGTTATAGGATATATATAGGATAGGAAAATGTTGGGAAAACCACTTTTACGGTGTGGGGGGAGAAGTTTTTTTACAACAATCTATACGTCACGCGAACGACGTCGCGGGTACATCGATATAGAACCCAAAAATGTGGTTAGATTTTTTGTTGTACGTCTATCTATCTATATGTTTGTGCACGCATCACATGAAAACTACTGATCCGATTCAAATGCGGTTTTCACATATGTATTTGTCTTCTTTTAACTTAACATCTGGTGTACAAAAATTTCTCCCCCACCTCTTTTACTGTGTGGGGGGAGAAATTGTTATACAACAAACTACACATCACGCGAACGACGTCACGGGTACATCGATATAGAACCCAAAAATGTGGTTATTTTTTTTGTACGTCTGTCTGTCTATCTATATGTTTGTGCGCGCATCACATGAAAACTACTGATCCGATTCGAATGCGGTGTTCATAGATGTATTTATTTGTCATCTTTTTCTTTAACATCTGGTGTATAAATATTTCTCCTCCCACCCCTTTAACGGGGTGAGGGTAGAAATTTTTATACAACAATTAACACGCCACGCGAACGACGTGTCGTGGGTACACCTAGTTGGAAATAAAATAACAATTGGTCATTGTTTATACAATTTATCTTATATAATTAAATTATAATAGTTAGATTAAGTACATGTAGGCATTATTGTAAATAATTTTTAAATACATTTTGGATAAATAAATTACTTAATAATAGTTATCTACTCTCTTCTGCACAGATTAAGAAGTCCCGAAAGCGGAAAGGTTAAATCTAGTTTTCAGGTATATTATCTTGGAGTTACGAAAGTGGAAAAAAGGGTATAATTCAGGTATAAAGTTAAAAGTCCCGAATGTGGAAGTCCCAAAAGTGGACACAACTTCCACAATTATGATTTAATGATTTTACTACACAAATTATTGTCCCATGATAGATCTAACCCTATTTCAATTGTGATGATAACAATTATTTAACCCGTGGTGAACACGAATCGGAGTTTTTTCATGCAGCTACGTTTCGAACGAAATTTTTTAGGTATGAGGTAAAAATAAAATTAATGAACATTTTTATAACAGAAATTCTGTTTTTTTCCTGATAATATTTGTTATTTTTTTTATTTTTATTAAACAAGGTAAGAAAAAAGTCTTAGGTAATAATGGTTCAAATAATTTGAGAAAAAATGAGAACTATATAATGGTTCTTTATACATAATACTTATGGTAGATTTGTATTTAACCCGGAAAAATTTGTAAATTATGAAAATCAAATTTCGCTCCAGTACGTGTACTGCTATCATATAATGTAGGTATAAAATGTAAATATATGCTAGTTATTTTTCACTTCTAACACCTAATTGGTGGGTTGCAGTAGAAATGCCACTGTCCAAGGGCTCCTTTCAATTCGAATTTTCGGCTCTTCCGCGCTCTATAATTGCAAGTGCGAATGTGAAAAGCCCTTCCTCTTCATGCCATTCTGCCCTTCTACTAATTAGAGGAGAGCGACCACTCCTGTCTGAACCAAGACGACAACACTTAATGATATACGAGGTGAAAAATTCATTTGTCAACCCCTCTTCAACAAACAACCCTCTCAGCCATAAATGTATAGGTTTTGTTATGGAATTCAAGAAATTCTATGTACTGAAATAACCCTAAGGTACAATGAATAGTTGATATACCTACATATAGTAAGACACAATAAAAGGACAACAAAAAGTTTCTATTGCACCAATAAAACCCATTGAAAGATGGACATTCTCAGAATAAAAACAAACACCATTATTATAGCATTATTTATTTGCATTCAATACAACAATAATTTGCTGTTGTTTCTAAAGGAATAAAAGAATAAATGTGCAAATACATTATTTGTCAAGAACCATAAACACCTACTTTTCGCAAAGTAGCTTGGAAATTGGCGTCAGTTACCCCTATCTTTAAAAAGGGAAAGAAGCTTGATGATAACAACTATTAAAATTGAGTTTATTATCGATTGCCTGTAAAATAATGGAAGCACTTATAGCTGAAACTATGACCTACTTTCTACTGGCTGAGGATGTTTTTCCAGACCAACAGCATGGTTTTATAAAAATTGCTCCATTCTGACTAACCTGCTTCACTGTTAACCATTGGAGCCTTAGACCACAAAACCAAAACATTATTATATATCTTTCTTTATCTTTAGAGCGACGACCTTTTGCATAAGCTAAAACATGTTGGCATTCGTAAGAACGGATGAGGCGTGCAACTAGTGTCGAAGATGTCCCAATAGTGGTTTCAACGACGGCCATTACTCCAACGGCCCTTCAAGGTAGCTTGGCCAAATTGGGCTTGAAAGCTACATAAAAATCCAAAAAGCAGTCATTCTTTGTACATGCCGCATAGCTCGCAAATTTCTCTCATAGGTTTAAAGGTGGAATATCGAGTCGTTTCCATTTGATACATGTATCTGGTAACGATTGATTCTATCAGCTCAATACTTAGATGTGCAATACGTTTACAATCGCAGTAAGTATGTATCACCCATTTTGACTACACTGTAGACATATGGTTTCAAATTATGACCCTAGAAAATAGCCGAAGCATCTTTGATCCTGTATTGCACCGTTTTAGGACCCTTAGCTTAATCAAAGTAAGTTATATCAATCTTTTAACAAATTTTAGTAACGACCTCGCACTTAGTGGATAACATTCAAATAACATGGTGGCATGTCACACCACACACCTGCACACGAATATAGACTCTGTCTAGAGACATTTCAAAAGACGATTCTTGCAAACGACTGACTTCCTCTGTCTGATCTCAGCGGGGCTCTAACAGTCTACAAGAAAATAAAATAAAACGATCCAAGCTCGCCTAGAGATCCAATATGATAACTGAATATAATAAAATAAAAAATATAAATACTTTTATTAGACATAACAATTTAACATAATGGACTAAAAGGCCCTATCCTCGTGTGGGACATTATCGACTTTAGAATCTAATTAATGTCAACTATAATATAAAAGCAAAGTTTCTTTGTAGTAAATAAATAACATTTCTGTTAACAAAGAAAGGTATAATTGAATGTAGCACCAGTAAAAAATAGTAAAAGACTACTCAGTCTCTGTCTGCCAGAGTAAGATGAATTGCATTTATTTTATTTCAATATAAAATAGTCTATTTAATCAGAATTCCCAAATGAATTTCCAAAAAAAGACATTAATTTTTGCGAACACACATCAACACTTGTATGTTTTTGTTGATGTAAAAAACAACAAATAGCCGCTTGATGTATAGAAGAGGGAAACACGTACTCATGAAAAAGTGCCATGTCACCTTTTTCATTTGCTACAAAGTTTTCCATAGTTAATCATAATTTCCGACATTCAGACCAAATTCCTCTATTAAGCTATCTGCGAAATCGATTACCCTATTGTGTATCATGGGTAGAATAGTCAAAGCAAATGTGATATTTCATCCATCTTAATTCATCTATCTCTTATTTATGAAGCGAATTAGAGCTTCAATCGATCACCATAGGCGGCACTAAATTTTAAAACGTTGTTTTAATTATTAACAAAAATTTTCTATTATCAAGTAATATATCTATAAAGTTAGAATTGATAATCTATCATAACATATCGGATAATATGATATCATATGGGAAGATGCTGTTCTGCTGATTTTCCGAGACTGAAAGCTGCCAAGTAGCAGATTGCTAATCTTGGGAAAATCCCCTTTTATTAAACCATATTTGTGACAAAAAAGATTTTATAGTTATTTAATTTGATTTTAAATCAAATGTAGTAATATGTAGATCCAGAGAAGCAGCAAGTGAGAAACAAGATACGAAGGCGCCACCAATAGAACCTTCAGACACAAATCTAAACTCAATCTTTTGCTAACTTAAAACCAAAGTTTCATTGCGATACAACAAGTCGTGTAGGTACAGTAAATTTTTGAAATTAGCAAGTCAGTCGAAAAATGGATCTTATCAGAGAACATTTTCGAGCCATAATTTTTGGAGAGCAATGTCTCACTAAAATGGTTTTTGGGAATGAAGCACCATACCAGTCAACTATTTCCTGCTGGTAACAGCAGTTATATAGCAAAACATTGATGCGGTTCGTCAGCTAATTAAAGATGACCGCCGTGTAATGTACCGGGAGATAGAGATATCTTTGGGCATTTCAAAGACCTTGATCCAAAAGATGCTTCATGAAGAACTGGGTGTTAGAAGTTGGTTTCCCGTTGGATCTTTCATTTGCTCACAGAAGTAGCAATAAATCTTGGATTTAATCCTACGATTCCTTTAAAACAGAGATTTTTCAGGTGTCAATTAAAGACTGGAATAATTATTTTACAAATTGGTTTAAACGTCCCTTGGAGGGACATATTTTGAAAAGCAATAAAGTACTTTAAGTTAAGTATTTTTTTCATGGCAATATGCAAAACAATAAAGACATCCTCGTACAGGAAAAAATCTAAAACGTTCTATTTTTTTCAAACATAAATAAGGTTAAAAGAACTAAGCAATCAAAGAATGTAAAAGAAACAATGATATACAAAACAAGAAGACAGAATAAAAATATAAGAATATAGGTATACGGTTAAACAAATAACTATAAAATTTTGCCGAAAACTTCTCTGGATGTAACTACAATAAAACAAAATTTTGTTTTATTTGTTCAATAAAAACTTCTATTCTATTTGGAGCTAAAGTTCATCCACGTCACTGCTTAATGAGAGTGCTGTTTTAACATTACATTATTTATGAATTAGTTTAGATGGAGAATAGGGTATATGATTACTTCATTGTATGTTTCAATGACTTTTAGTTTAAACATTAAAATACAGCTAAATGGAAATAATAGTTCAGATAATGTTAGTATTCGTTTCGTAGTTGCTTCGTTAATTAAATAATAACAAACATTTCTGTTATTAACTGTTGATATTTATTCTTCTTCGTTTGTTAGTGTTATTTTATGTATAAGTGTTGTGTTTTTTTTTTGTTTATAAATACTGTTTTTAGTAAAATAATTGAAAAGAACAATCCGTACCTGCTGGTATAATATAGATCCTATTACGACCGTGGGATTTAAAGTGTCGGCTTAAGTAACTGTTAAAAGATTATTCCGTCCGCACCAACTAGGAACGAATAAAACGTACCAATTACTCAAATTCGCTGTAAGCACATACAACATACATGACATTAATGATTATATGGCAAATCGACAATTGAAACATCAAACTCTTACTCACTTTTTTTTGCCCTGTTTAAAAAATCTATCGTTCCAAATAAACCCTTTCTGATTAACGTCATATACGTGCTTAAGAAGAATTTGAGATGTCAATGATTATAGGAAACAGCTAATACCGATTATATATTAATATATAAATAAATTTAGCAGATATAGGGCATTTCTTTAAAATATTCTCGGGATGAATGATAATGATAATACGATAGTTGTCTTTTTAGTTTTACATATACCCATACAGACAACAAATAGTACTTAGTACCTTATTGCTTTTGAAAATATGTCCCACCAAGACCGATACACTTTTGCATACGTTCAAACGAATTGGTAAAACAGTTATTTCAGTCTTCAGTTGACATCTGCAAAAACGCTGTTTTAAAAGCATCGATGGCTCCTTCTGGCGACTGGAATTGCAGCCCACGCATTGATTTATTTGGTAACGTAAAGAAGTCGTTAGATCGGGACTATACGGTGGATGGTTTAACAATTCGATGTTTTGAAGCTCCAAAAACTTGATTATCTCTTGGGCAGTGTGAGCACTTGTATTGTCCTGTTGTAGGATAATTCGCCGTTGAGTGTTGCTTTTTTGGAATTTCGCGATAACTTCTGGTAAACAAACGTTTACATACCAATCGAAAGTAACTGTTCTTTGATTTTCTAAAGCAATTGTTGTCAAATGACCATATTTTGACTAAAAAGTTGCGACATTTTCTTTGAAATACTTCGATAACAAATCACTTATGTTGGTTTTTCCTCATCGTGATACACCCACACAGCGGTTTGGCGTTTACTTTGGTTCGTAGGAGTAAATTCCAGATTCATCGCGAATACCAATATTATAAACGTTTTTTAAGTTTCGCTTGTTGAACCGTTCCAATGTTTTTCGACACCAATGGACGCAAACCGCTTTTTGCTCTTCTGTGAGCAAATGAGGGATCCAACGAGAAACCAACTTTGTAACACCCAGGTCTTCATGTAGGTTCTTTTGGATTGAGGTCTTTGAAATGTCCATAGATGCCTCTATCCTCCGGTAAGTTCCAAGGCGGTCATCCTTAATTAGCTGACGAACCGCATCAATGTTTTGGTGAGTAACTGTTGTTATGGGTAGAACTGTATTCGTCACTGAGACTGTAGGGATCATGTTGATATGCGCAATACCAGCGGGAAATAGTTGACTGGTGTGGTTCTTCATTCCCAAACACAGAAACCATTGCAACGAGATATTGCTGTTGGGATAATACTCTCCGAAAATTGTAAAAAAATATTTCTCGAAAATGTTCTTGGCTAAGATCCATTTTTCGACTAACTTGCTGATTTCATAAATTCACTGTACCTACACCATTTGTTGTATTGCAACGAAAATCTGGATTTATTTCAACAAGCGGCTATATGCAAAGAGAAAAAGCCAACCTTCGTATGTGTTCCAATGAATAACTTTTACTAATTTATTAATTACACTTTTGAATCTATTTGAAACAAAAACCTCATCATCTTTTCGAGCCCAAGTTAAGGCATATTAAAGACTAGTTGTACTCGCAACGTCGTTCGCGTGGCGTGTGATTGTTGTAAAAAAATTTCTTACCCCACCCCATTTAAGGAATGGGAGAGAAATTTTTATACACCAGATGGTAAGTTAAAAGAAGACAAATACATCTGTGAAAACCGCATTCGAATCGGATCAGTAGTTTTCACGTGATGCGCGCACAAACATACAGACAGACAATAGTATATTGTAATACAAGTGTTACAATGACAGAGGTTTCGTAGTACGAGTTCAGTTTGTGAAACGAACCGCGAAGCGGTAAGTTTCGCAAAGAACGAGTACTACAAACCGTCATTGTAACTCGAGTGTTACATACTATTTTTTATAATGAACTTTTAAAAGTATAAAAAAAAGTAAAATGAGTGTTTTTCGAAATATTTATTTATATTGGCAATCTTGACAGTTTTGACACTTCTCAGTTTTAATGATTTTAAATTAGAATGTTTGTCAAATTTGTATAAAATATTCCGAATTTAGCAATAACGCTGATAATGTAGTTAATAATTTACTACAACATACTTCTTGATTTACTACCTGAACTCTTTCGTTGAAAATCAGTGCAGTGCAACCAATTGTGTAAAACAAAAAGTTACCAAAAACAGTGTTACAATGAATCTATTTCGATACTGTTTTTAGTGTCGAAATAGAAACTTTGTGAACGTGAATTATAAAAAAAAATCTAACCACATTTTTGGGTTCTATTTCGATGTACCGGTGACGTCGTTCGCGTGGCGTGTTAATTTTTGTATAAAAATTATTTCTTTCCTCACCCCGTTAAAGGGGTGGGGAGAGAAAGTTTTATACACCAGATGTTAAGTTGAAAGAAAACAAATACGTCTTTGAAAACCGCATTCGAATAGGATCAGTAGTTTTCATGTGATGCGCGCACAAACATATACATTTCTACAGTTTTATTATATGTATAGATAGATATAGAAGATCAAACGCGCTTTATTTTTCTAAAACTGTTTTGTAGACAGTTACTTTATATTTCATAGAGAATTATTATGAATTGGAATATTATTCATATAAAGATTGGATGAAATAATAGTACCTAAATTTCTAATAGTATGAATTAAATAATTAGGAACTTTTATATTTATTCATAACAAATAAGTTTTTTTTATATTTAACAGCATTTTTGGCCTGAAGGTTTAAAGCATTTATCTATCCTTTTCTTCAAACATAACATTTCGTAACCAATAAAAGCTTAGTCCTCCCTCGTCAGAATTTTTACACAAGGCGTTAAGTTTTACGATTTTATATTCTCTTTGGTTTTAAAGTGCGAGGCAGGGGGTTGCATACTGCATTTAATATAAAGCAAGCCTTTGGCTATCTTTCAATTTTTAGGAGCTTTTTTTGATTACACTCTCATAAAGAATGCGAATTCTCATATCGTATATTTTTATTCGCTTGTTAGAGATACGAAAGATTAACTAAGTAAACAAAAGTTAAACACAATGTATTTCACAATTTCAATTATTTATTTTTGTGTTAATGAATTGGCAAATTTGGAAACTGAAAATTATTTATAATATCTTAAACAATTTTATTTGATTCTGAGTAACGAGTAGGTGCAAGTTGTCCAAAAACTGTAAGTAGAAAACAACTTGCAATACTTTTGAAAAGTTATAGTTAAAAAACAACTATAACTATATCAGAAGAGAAAATTTAAAACAATCAGACCAGTAAGAAAATTATTGTATCGATTGAGAAATGATATTTTCTCCTCTTTCGTATCTCTCACGACTATAATATTTTTTCGCCAACCTCAAAAACTAATGGCCTTTGAAAAGTATATATCATTCGGGATGTTGCGTCTGTAGCATTTTTATTGGTTTACATGGTGCCAAAATATTATATGGTATGGTTGACTTTTCTCACTTGATTCATACGTTCTGTCAGGATTTTATTTATAATGTTAATCCTGATAAAGCAGGTCCATTACGGTAACAAGTAACTGATCCGATTCCAAGTTTTAAAAATTTTAATAATTGGAGTACGAATTATACGTAATCTTCTGCTATTATCATTCATAATTAAGAAGTTCTGAAATATTCTAGAAGTAAACAAAGTTAAAAATAAAAAGGAGATGTAAATAGAACGTTTGTATACACCTATAAATTTTTGGAAGGAACACACTTTTTATGTTAAATTCTAATTTTAAACACAGATTTAACTAAGTTTGGAATAATCCAAAATTAACAAAGATTTTATTCCTGGTTATTGTTATTAACAAATAATTTGCCACTCATTGCAAAACAAATGCTGATGCTTTAATCCAAAGTCAATAATATTAAAATATCTTTGGTAGACCTCTTCAAATAAATTTGGATGAAACCCTAATGATGAAATGAATAGTCAGAAATCGTTTCAAGTCGGATTAATCCATATTATTGAGAGTAAATCAATTCTTAAAACATGTGTAAAAACCGACCCTGATTTTATTGAAAATAAAAAAAAACGAATGTTTGGAGAAGGTGAAACTACTTGATACTCATCTATACTTATAATAAATCTGCAGAGAGGTCAATTCTGTACATGAAATAACTATCAGGGGGCGATGAGAGATCGATACTAATGCCAAAAATAAAATCAGTAAAATTTTTGTCTGTCTGTCTGTCTGTATAACCGGTATAGAAACAAAAACTACTTGATGGATTTTAACGAAACTTGATACAATTATTTTTCATACTCCTGAGCTGGTTATAGGATACTTTACATCACGCTACAATCAATAGGAGCAGAGCAGTGAAGGGAAATGTTGGGAAAACCACTTTTACGGTGTGGGGGCTGAAATTTTTATACAACTATTAACATTCCACGCAAACAACGTCGCAGATACGTCGATATAGAATCGATAAATGTGGTTAGATTTTTTCTGTCTGTCTGTAATGTTTGTGCGCGCATCACATTAAACTACTGATCCGATTCGAATGCGGTTTTCACAGATGTATTTGTCTTTTTTAAACTTAACATCTGGTGTATAAAAATTTCTCCTCCCACCCCTTTAACGGGGTGAGGGGAGAAATTTGTACAACAATTAATACGCCACGCGAACGACATCGCGGGTACACCTAGTACTAAATAAAATTAGTAGAGGAAACATTATTAAAATCGACTTACTTGTATTTCGAATAGGTTTTACAATAAGAGAACCAAATTTTTTGACTCGTTCTGTCTCGAGAATTACTAATCGCCACCAGGAAGAGTCTAAATTATACTGCAACACCGCTTACTGCACAATTTTGACCTACAGATATTAAACTAAGTAGTTCTCACTGATATAGGCGCGGAAACAATAGTCTGGTGGATCTATATATTAAATAAAAGCGAAAGGTCACTCATCATCATATCTCAGAAACTATAAGACCTACAAACTTGAAATTTGGCAGGTAGATTCCTTATAGTCCGCTAAGGGGGTACAACGGGTGTTGGAAATTTGTATGAAAGTCCTATGTTTTTGAAGTCTAGAAAATTAAAATGTGTGGCTCTTTAGAGGTTGTGGTGGTGTACTTATATTGTATTTTTAGAAATCAACCCCGTTTATAAGGGTTTATAAGGGTTGAATGGGGGTCGGAACCACATAGTAGACATACAAAAAGTGCAACAACACCAGAAATCATTAAGCAAGTCTGATATTGTCTGTAAAGATCCAAGTTTGACTAAACGTGAAATAAACGAGTACTCCATATTTTACACAAAGAATTATGTTAGCAAAAGCTGTTCGGAAAATTGGTGCCCCATTCGTTAACAATTTAACAAAAACTGAAAAACAAATGTCTCAGCGTAATTTTGGAGCGTTTTAGGCAGAATAAAACCGATTTTGTGCGTCGTTTTATAACTATGGATGAGACTTGGATCTACCATCATGATCCTAAACTGTACCAAGAACGTTTACAATGGATTGAACCTGGTTCTTCAACTCAAAACAGAATGATCGACAAAAAAGGTTATGACATCAGTTTTTTGGGATGCAAAAGGGGTTTTGTTGATTATCTTGAAAAAGGTAAAAAATACTCTGAATATTATCAGAACCTTCTGGACTAGTTGGATGAAAAGAATCGTAAAAAAAGACCTGGTTTACAGATGAAAACAATCATTTTTCATCAAGACAATGCACGATGACTAAATTGAACAAAGTACGAATTGCTTGAACACCCTCCTCCGTATTCACCACATTTGGCTCCCTCCGACTATTACCTCTTCAGAAACTTGAAACAATTCCTTCGTGGAAAGCGGAGAGCTTCCAAAAAATCATCACAGAGATCGTAAAAAATTATTCATTGACTCTAGCTCCTACTTTATTCCTCTTACACATTACTGATCTACTGGAAGCCACTAATAACCCAATACACGGTTTTGCAGATGATAGCTATCTTACATTGTAGCAAAGTGCACAACCGTCCCATATCACTAGATAATCTGGAAGAGGCCAGAAGATCCACAACGGCTTCTCTCAACCAAGATTTGAGACTTGTAGACGAGTGGGGAAGAAAGAATCTTGTTAATTTCAATGCTTCCAAGACAAACACAGGTTGCTTATCCAACAAGACACAAACATACAACTAGTCCATCACAATGAACGATCAAGTCAAAGCTTTCAAATGCTATTTACAGAATTAAAAATAACACTCAATCAAACATTATAAGTGTCTGAAAATCAGGAAAAAGTTGTTTTTTTAAAGTTTGATCGCAAATGAAGCGTCGTACGAAAATTTTTATAAAACATTTTTTATTTGGAATCCTTTAAAAATCAAGAAAAGAAACGTTTGTTTTGCAAAGCAAAAATAATTTGCCAATAACAAACTTCTATCACGCGGCCAGTTCCACCCATAAAAACTTATTTAGCTGGTTAAAATTCATCAAACTAGGGTGGGTCCATCTAAATAAAATTGGCGAATAATTCGGTCTGGCGCCAGTACTATTTAGTATTCAAGACTTACGAAATTAATTTTTAGTTCGGACCAGGAATTTCGTTAAATTATGTGTTCGAAACCGAAATTTACTTAAAATCTGTATTTGTTTCAAATCAGAACACAAAAACTATAGGTATTGTTGTTTCTGCTCTTTTATAAATATCTATCCATAAATTATTATTATTATTATAATAAAAAAATTGAGTTTATGAGTTTTTTTGCACAATCGATTCAAAGTACAAATTTAACACGTTAAATAATCTTCGTGACTAGAAGCAATCTTAATACTTATACTGTTATCGTAACATAATGTAAACTCTGATCAACACTACAGATTTTTAGTTAAACGACTATATGGAAGTCTTTCAACAAAGAAACTCTTCATTTCTGTGAAAATTTAGATTTCTGATTAAAATTTTAGTATAATAATTTACCGATAAAATAATATGTGTAATTATACCTACTACCTACCTTGATAAACATAGTAGAATGATTTAATGATTGAAACGGTTGTGACATGAAAATAATAATACTAAGTGCAGTATCGTATTGTTAAAGTTATCGAGACAGTTCGAAAAGATTATTCTATTATACGGGGGGGTCGTAATATAAGAACAAGTTGATTTCAGAATACATTTACCTGTTTCCGTACAAATGATGGCTTTGGAACAATTAATCTGCATGATCTTGTTCAGTTTTTGGTTACAATCCAATCCAGTTTAATAAATGCAAGTATTTTTTAATTACTACCCTTGGATTAAAAAAAAAACTTGTAAATTTAGCTTTGGGCAATATTTAACTAGTGCTAACAGTTACAAGATCTGCTTGGACTTATGAAATACGAGTCTGGATGATATCCATCTTTTATTTACAACTGGTTGTTATTAGAGTTGTTGACATTGGGTATGGTGGACAAAGATTCTATAAAGCTAAGCACGGTTCAAATACTTGCTTGCTTAAAAGAACAGGACCTCTTAGAGGCACTTCGTCCAAGTTCTGTTAGACCTTCCTCCTCTTCACATTATTTTGAAGGGTGGCGGAAGGATGGGCTTCTAAAGCTACAAGAATATCTGAGCAACATTTTTGTTACATCAGAACATAAGAATATAAAACAGAAGACATTTAGATGAATTCAGACCGCATGTTCCCTAAATACAACTGGCATGGATACCAGGACACTCAGGGTTTCGAGGCAATGAGAAGGCTGATGAATTCGCCCGTGCGGGAGCTAATACCCCAATGATTGGCCCGGAACCATTCGGTGGAGTTGCTGACACATTCAGAAAGGCAGCCATTGGGAAATGGAGGCTAGAGAAGGCCCAGGAGTGGTGGGAAAAATCACTGGGCAAGCGACAAGCCAAAGTCTTCATAAAGGGACACTCGGCGAAGTTTACTGCAGAGTTGCTATCACAAAGGCGAAACGATGTCAGAATGATTGTCAGTCTCTTGACAGGACATTGTAGGCTCAAGAAACACATGAGTCAGTTGAACTAAGCAGATGAAGACATCTGTCGATACTGCCAAGAGGAGGAGGAAATCGCATTTCATGTCCTATGCCAATGCGAAGGCCTTGCAAGGGCGCGGTATCTAGTACTGGGAGAGGAGAAACCGGCTGCTACAAGTTATGCGGAGTGGCCACTGTCAAGGCTATTAAGTCTCATTAAGAGGGCAGGGCTGGACAAGGTTCTCTAATCCTATTCTTGAGATAATGGGTGGTCACAATAGATCTGCAAAGGTCGCAGTGATACAGGCTAACAGCCAACCCAATAAACATCTAATCTAATCCCTAAATACAGAATGAAAACATTCCACATAAATATACGTCAACGGAAGGAATGGCAAAATGCGAGCAATCAACCCAAGCTTCAGAATTACACCTGATTTAAGAAGCAGAAATTTATAGTTTTAATGGAAATCTAAAAATTTTTTTTGCTGAGTGTTCTTAAAGAATCCTAAGGTGGTTTCCAGACTATAGTGTACAAGTGGCAAGTAGAACTCGATGTACTGGCGGAACATAATATTGTAAAATTAGTTGAATAGAAGGCAATAGAAGGCTAATAAACTTGCAGGGTCAGTCACAATAGTTACGTTCTAGAGTACCAAAAAGTATGGCGTGCTAGAAGAGCTGAAATTCTGCGTAAAACAAGCATAAACCAACTATGATTATTTCTATACCGATAAAGGAACACCTACAAACCATTGATGGTTGGCAGGAAACCTAAAACAGTTAAACACATTCTGTACCATTGCGAGGTACTAGATCGCAGAAAGACAAGCATTTTTTGGAGACTTCAGAGTGACTCCATCCGTCGTCTAGATCTGTATAAATTAGTAGATCTTGGAATGGGTGTCATAAACTATTGGAAGAAGTACAGTGAGCCTAACTATGTGTCAGGCGGCTTTCATACAAAAATTAATGTGTTAAACAAAATTATATTTTAGTAACAATTCAAGTAAATGATGAAAAAACCCACCTTATCTGATGTTTGAATAGTGTAAAACAAGTTTAAGAATGATCGAAAGTTTGTATGCAAAAATATCAAAAACTACGATAACGCAAACCTGACAAAATGTGTACCGAGAATTTGGCTGAATAAAGAACAAAAACATATTAAAATTTATACTGCACTACTGTGATACCAAAATAAATTCTGAATTTACCATTTAGCGTTTCTCAAACTACTCATAACTGAGAGCAGCAAGTATTTGTGATTTATTTTAAACATTTTTTTCAGAACCGTGAATGCATTGGTGGGTTCCTTCAGATTCATATTACAAATATTATATTGCACAATTTCTGTTTGAGAAATTTGGCACCAAATGAAAAACATTCTAAAAAGTGGCGTTAATAAAACTTCCAAAACGATAGAAAAAAATAGTTCGTGAAAAAGATACATACTTATTTCAGTTAAATCAAAGATTCCGGTTTAATGATTCTAAAGGGTTTAAAAGCATTTGGAAATCAGATAAATTTGATGTCATTTCCACTCCAATTTTTCGCAATTAAATAGTTTAACGACTAGTCTACGACTCATAAAGCTCTATTAATATACTCATTTCTTGAATTATCGGAGCGTATTGTCACGCATAGACTATATTTCATGTGTAAAGAAGTAATAAATTTGCATATTATTAATGGGGTTCCACCTCCCTTATCGAGAACTAGTTAAATGAGTCTATTAGGTAATCAAGTTGTAGTTCATAGGGAAAGGTTTCATTCGTGCTAATAGTAATCATTTGTCGGAAGTTGACAACTTTTAATAATTGGTGGTTTATCAAAGTTAGGTGGTAAAGATAATAATTTTAAGATAATTATTATTAGCATTTATTAACAGGTGAACAAAGGATTTTTATGTGGATAATTAAAAATGCATATATTTACTTTTTTATATATTTATTCATGAAAATATGAATATTTTTTATAAAAAATCTATTTATATATTTGAGACACAGTAAAAAAAAGTATTAATTACAATTACACAACAATTAAATCTATACATACATTAATATAGTAACCAGTAGTTAATACTGTTATGTTAACAAGAATTCTACGATTTTACGATTGAAAAGACTGTTAAAAAAATTGAGTTCGAACTATATCTCTAAAAATAGAAAAAAAGTACGATTTCTAAAAACCTATATAATATCATCCGGAATTTTGTAGCCAGTACAGCAGAATTTGTACTTTTGTTTTACCCGATCTGCACTGGTAGTACTCTGAGTTATATTTCATTACATTTAATTAACTACTTTAGAGCATTTTAATAGGAGAGCTAGAGAGGAAATTTCATCGTCATCCGTAATATGACATTTTTTCTTTGCAACATGGTTATTCAATACAGGTATTGACGTTCCCGCTCGGGTGGACACCCGAGTGGATACAGGGGGTGAAAGTTGCCAATTTTTACGGATAATTGTGGTCATCGAGAATATCGATGAAAAGGTGTTGATACGACTATTCGAAATACCGACGGGCGGAAACCTGAGTGGATACAAAATTTGGCTCTCTTTACCCTTATCAGCTGAATCTTTTGTATCTACACAGCTTTAGGCTTCTCAGGAGTTCAACAGTATGTGGTAAAAATGACGGTTATATTATCGATGACATTTTTTTGCCACAAATTTTCGCTCTCTTTACCCTTGTCCGCCACCTCTTTTGTAACCACACAGCTTTCCGCAGTTTTGGATTTAGGCTTCTTAAGGGTCCAACACTATGTGGAAAAATGACGAGCATATTTTCGATGAAAACTTTTGCCACAAATTTTGGCTCTCTTTACCCTTGGCCGCCACCTTTTTTGTATCCACACAGCTTTCCGCAATTTTGGATTTAGGCTTCTCAAGGGTCCAACATCATGTGGTAAAAATGACGAGCATATTATCGATGAAAACTTTTTGCCACAAATTTTGACTCTCTTTACCCTTGTCTGCCACCTCTTTTCTATTCACACTGCTTTCCGCAATTTTGGATTAAGGCTTCTCAAGGGTCCAACATTATGTGGAAAAATGACGAGCATATTATCGATAAAAACTTTTTGCCACAAATTTTGGCTCTCTTTCCCTTGGCCGCCACCTTTTTTGTATCCACACAGCTTTCCGCAATTTTGGATTTAGGCTTCTCAAGGGTCCAACATTATGTGGAAAAATGATGAGCATATTATCGATGAAAACTTTTTGCCACAAATTTTGGCTCTCTTTACCCTTGGCCGCCACCTCTTTTGTAACCACACAGCTTTCCGCAATTTTGGATTTAGGCTTCTGAAGGGTCCAACATCATGTAGTAAAAATGACGAGCATATTATCGATGAAAACTTTTTGCCACAAATTTTGACTCTCTTTACCCTTGTCCGCCACCTCTTTTGTAACCACACAGCTTTCCGCAATTTTGGATTTAGGCTTCTCAAGGGTCCAACATCATGTAGTAAAAATGACGAGCATATTATCGATGAAAACTTTTTGCCACAAATTTTGACTCTCTTTACCCTTGTCTGCCACCTCTTTTCTATCCACACTACTTTCCGCAATTTTGGATTTAGGCTTCTCAAGGCTCCAACATTATGTGGAAAAATGACGAGCATATTATCGATGAAAACTTTTTGCCACAAAGTTTGGCTCTCTTTACCCTTGGTCGCCACCTCTTTTGTATCCACACAGCTTTCCGCAATTTTGGATTTAGGCTTCTCAAGGGTCCAACATCATGTAGTAAAAATGACGAGCATATTATCGAGGAAAACTTTTTGCCACAAATTTTGACTCTCTTTACCCTTGTCTGCCACCTCTTTTCTAACCACACTGCTTTCCGCAATTTTAGATTTAGGCTTCTCAAGGGTCCAACATTATGTGGAAAAATGACGAGCATATTATCGATGAAAACTTTTTTCCACAAATTTTGGCTCTCTTTACCCTTGGCCGCCACCTCTTTTGTAACCACACAGCTTTCCGCAATTTTGGATTTAGGCTTTTTAAGAGTCCAACACTATGTGGAAAAATGATAAGCATATTATCGATGAAAACTTTTTGCCACAAATTTTGACTCTCTTTACCCTTGGCCGCCACCTTTTTTGTATCCACAAAGCTTTCCGCAATTTTGGATTTAGGCTTCTCAAGGGTCCAACATCCTGTAGTAAAAATGACGAGCATATTATCGATGAAAAGTTTTTGCCACAAATTTTGGCTCTCTTTACCCTTGGCCGCCACCTTTTTTGTAACCACACAGCTTTCCGCAATGTTGGAGGATTAAGGCTTCTTAAGGGTCCAAGATTATGTGTTAAAAATGACGGGCATATTATCGATGACTATTTTTTGCCACAAATTTTGGCTCTTTTATTCTTGTTCACCACCTCTCTTGTATACACTCAGCTGATCGCTATTTTAGATTTAGGCTTCTCAAGAATGGAACATTAGGTGGTAGAAATACATATTATCGGTGACGATTTTTTGCCAAAATTTTGGCCCTCTTTACCCTTGTCCGCCACCTCCTCTGTATCCACTCAGGTTTCCGCCCGTTGATATTTCGAATTGTCGTATCAACAACTTCGACTGGGAAAATTTTAATCCATATTATCGCTGACGACAATTTTCCGTACAAAATTGGCAACTTTCACCCCTTATAGCTACCCCCTTGTATCCACTGTGTCCGCCTGAGCGGGAATGTAAATACCTAAATTGAATGAAAATGTATCGTTTTAGTATGAGTTATGAGCGTTATTTCTAAAAAAAGATATTTTAAAATGCAATTGTTTTATTTTATATAAATTATTTAAAAGAAACATAAAAGGGATATTTTGATAATTGGTCCAAAAGACCGCTAGTCGCGGATAGCGCGATTTTTGCTAACCTCGCTGGTTAACAGTTAAAAGATGAAAATTAGAAACGGAAAACCAGCTTCTATTTTTGCTTTCCCTAGAACTTTGAGGAGGACCAATATTTATATTACAAATTGATTAATTCAAATAATAAACATCCAAATACGAACTTTATAATTAATAAATTTTTAAAAGCTCATAACTCAACAATAAAGCATCATACGAAAACAAATAATTTTGTGTTCCCATCTATGTCCACTAGAAGTATAAATCACTAGAATATCAACATATTTTACAACATCGATTATTCGCAGAACTTTAAAAATATTAAATTCATCATAAAAAAACTACAGAATTGATCAAAATTAACAAAAATTTTCAAACTTAAATAAATGTTATTATATTATATATAATCTTTCATTTATTTAACTACATATAGATTAATATTTTTTCAACTCAAAACAACAATATAAACAAAATTCCAATTTTTATGGTTCAATTAATTTCAATAAAAGTAAACATACCACGAATATGTAAAGTCAATATCAAACAAAAAACAATATCAAACAACACATAGTTAATGAAGGATAAATTTGCCCACAGTTTAATATTTTAAAATACTAGTTCTTTCATTTTTCATGCTTTTTAATACATATTATATTAAGGTTTGCAGTACTTTAATTACAAACGTATTTTCAAGATTTTATTTCTAATACTACCATTAACGTTGTTAATATCAATTTATTAATGTGAAAAAACAGGGTGTGGCAGTCAGTGGGACTGCCGGTAGAAGTTATACTTCTATGCACGCGCTCGGGTTTAGAAATTTGTATGGGAATTATTTCACAAAAACATTATAAATTTGAAGCATGGACCTACTCTACTATAAATCCGAACTTCCGCGTCTATTTTATTGGTTAAAATGCAATGTAGAGTCACAAAAAAATCACATCGTATAATAAAACTATTTATCTTTACAAAAAACTGTATAAAGTATAAAGTTCATCAGTGCCGTCAACGTGTGCAGTATCAAATATTTTGACTAGCGTATAGGTTAGAAACAAGGTGAGGAAGCCTCTTTAATAGAGAAAGCTCAGAGAGTGATATAAAAACAAGCATTGAATAGCGAAACTTTAAGAAAAAGTCACGTAGGTAGCGTCTTTGTTGACCCCTTGTACCAGGTATTCATGTAAGGTCATAAAAAGTTAAACTCGAAAATTCCCGAATTTTTAATATTTAATACGATGAATGAAAGAATATTTATAAAATACATTATGATTTCCCAAAAAGTTAACTGAAATACATTTCTTAAAAACTCTGTTGATGTAGACAACAACCTCAAAAGCATAGTGCAGGATATAATATAAGCTCTACTGCAACCATGTGACGGTACTATAGACTACAATACAAAACTCATTACTGAATATTATTATTAATATTATTAATATAAAAAACTAAACTTAATATGTATACTTACGTGATAGTATAATAAAGAAAACTATCACACCCAATGTGATACGACACTATGATACTAAAACATTAGCTCAGACTGTTTTTTGTATATCTATCTCTTTTAACCGGCAGAGACGAATTCACTCCCAAAATATAAATATTACCTGTGTGCCAAAAAGGTGATGGTCGAATTCACTCCCAGAGTCTAATCAGACTTAGTACTTATGATACCTTAAAATCTAAACATTGTTGCCAAATGTTTATTATTTTTAACATAACATTTTATATTGTTTTTTAACATGTTCTCTTAGTACTTAAAATAAAACAGAAGATAATTATTTATAAATAATATTTTGTTATGTGTATGTATACACTTGGCAAAAAATAGAAAATTCCGAATCCTTTCAGGAACAGAAGAAAATAATGGGTAATTAAAATATGTACAATAATAATACAAATAGGTATAAATTTTTTTCTTATAAATGTAATTTTCTATTTAAAAATGTAAAGACTTCAGAAATAAAATATGGTTTAAAGATTTTATTAATAAAAATAATTAAAGTACAATTACATAAAAGGTAGGTACCTATCAAATTCTACATTAAAAAAAAATATTTTGAATAAACTGAAAATTGGTTTTGTAGTTCCCTTAAATTATTTTCTATAAAGTTTTTTCTTATTAATCGTTTTCAATCGTACCTATACTTTTACGACGGTATTAATACTTTGAAGTTTAATATAAGTATCTAGTTGGAAATCTAGAAGAACATTTAAAAACTGATTAAAGTTTGGATGTGCATTGTAAAATATGCATTATATCGAGAATGAAAAGACTCGCATGCATTTGTTGTCCTTTTTAAAGACGAAGAGTTTTCAGCCCAAATGTGAGGAGGAAAATCCGATGTTTCTTCTATATATGTTTCAACTATATAGTCATTAAATTTGACCAACTTTTCATTTTCAGGTTGAATAGAAACTATATTTAAAGCAAAACAATTGCCAAAATCTTCTGGTTTAAAAAATGGTAAACCAAATATATATGTTAGATATTTAGTTGCCTCTGTTTCTTTACCGTTTTTTAAATGGTAATCTTTGGCAAGACCCATCTGCTGAATTTTTCTATACCAACTTTGACTTAGGTGAAACAGGCATCCCTTAATTTGAGTATGTGGAAATATTTCTCGAATTGCTGTATGTATAGCTGTTTCAAAATCTGCAGTTATGATTTTTGGGAAGAAATGGTACCGGTTATAGACAGGAATTCTTCTTTCAAGTAGTGAAAAGCCATTTTATATGAAGCAGTGTTTTTATCATTTATTAGAAAAAAACTAGGGGAACATAATACCATTTTTACAACCATGAATGGTAAATAATTGTAAAAAAAATTTAGGACAATATTCAAAAGTCCCATCAACATACAATTCAGGAATTTCTGCCAAAGCCAGAAGGTTACTTTCACAAGAAAACATGATCATATGATTTTTATCATCATTTTTTAGAAGAAAACGTTCACTTCTATAATGATATTTGTTTATTGTAATTAGATTCTCAAAACAACTCTAAATAATCTGCTGTTAATCCTCCTTATTGTTTATTAGATTTTCGAAAGGGACTATTAATTGCAACTTCCTGGTACCTACCTTAATAATTTTATTTAGATATGATTTTAAGATAAACACATGAATAAGATGATTCTTTAAATCATTGATATTTTCACATTTTTAAAGTTACTTAAAATTAAATTACATTTTAAAATCTAATTTTATTTTCAAGTGTCCACCTATAAAATAATTTATGCAATAATCCTCACGTACAAGTAGATACTTTTCTGGTTATTATTAAAAGTATGTATAAGACCTATTTACTTATTTCGAACTTTTTTAAAATAAAAATTACTATTTGGCAACAATGCTTCAATTTCTGAAACATAATTCCCATTAATGCATATTAACTTGGGAGTGAATTCGACCTATACTGGGAGTGAATTCGACCCATGAAAAAACTACCTGCTCAAAACGGGAGTGAATTCGACCCAGCCCCTTTTAACTGTACTGAATATTTAAACGGTATTCAAAGGACTTATAGTTATGACTAATAACATGTGGTAAATATTTCATCTTTGTTTTTACCGACCAATATACCTATATGTGTTTGTGTTCTCTCTTACTCACGCCATAACATATGTAACGTAATGTAATGATTTTGCCGATTTAATCCCATACAAATTTTTAACGCCAGATGCGCTAATAGATGTATAACTTCAAAAAACTATAAATCCAAAAATATCCTGAGAAACACAGTAAGAGTAATGTTGACGAAAATTTAAACTTAAAGTTGGGTGTGGACTGAAAATTGGATTTATTCTTAAATAAATTAATGAAGTTTTTCAAAGTTACTTTTGTGTAAACATTGAAAAAACATAGGAGAAAATTTATGTTATTCATATTTAAAGTAGACATTTTCCGATATTAACAGTATGTTTAATTATGCTATCAACTTCTATAATTATAAATTTAAAAGAAAATACTATAGTAAAGAACAACATGATTACTTTAATATTGTTAAAAACTTGCAGTTCATTTTTATTAAGTAGTAATTAATTTTGTTTAAATGGTATATGTCTTCTTACAATTCTTCTTTGACGAGTAACAACAAAAACTACACCTATTCCTATCATAATTATTACATATAAGCCCAAAGCGTTCAGAGCAGCAGTGGCCCATGTGTTATATTCATGTTTATTATATTTTAATTTAATTCCATCTTTATCCACAAACTCTATAAAGTTTTCAGCAGCTCTTGGTAATCTTGGTAATGGTGGAGTTAGTTCACATCCTGATTCACGTACATATTTTGCCCAAGTTCGATTTGTGGTAAGGATTCGTGTGGGATTTAAAAATGGTCTCCTTCCAGAGATTGTTTTGTTCATAATTATTTTCATAGATTGATTAGCAACACTGTAGTGGCATATGAGTAGTTTTTTATGTTTAACTTTTCCTACAGTCACTTCTTCTTGCGTTAATGTGGATCCTTCGAGAATTTCCAAATTACCTTTTTCAATATTAGCCCAATCCCAAAGATCTGCCACTGCACAATCGCAGCGCCAAGGGTTGCCGATTAATTTTAATTTTTGAATGTGAGGATTCAGAGTGAGGTCCTTAGGCGAGAGCGTTGTTAGATTGTTGTATCTCAAGTCGAGAATTTCAAGTTTAGGGAGCATCTCAAGAAATCGTAAATTATTGGACGTAGTGAAGTGGTTACCGGACAAAATCAGAGTCGTTATGTTTCTCGTCCAGTAGAATGCATCAACTGAGAGAAACGTCAAGTTACAATAGCTTAAATCTAAAGTTTGTAACCGAGAAAGTTGTTTGGGAAGCAGCGAGCCTGTTTTTGACACACGAAGCGGGTTACTAGCCAAATAGAGTTCAGTCAAATCAGTGTACGTAAAATTGTTAAAGAACAATGTGGCATTGAGTGGTCGATGAAGGCCACAAAAGTTCAATTCTAAACTTTCCAATCGGGTTAAATTTCCAAACAATCCCGCTTCCAAATTATTTAAATCATTTCCAGATAAAATCAGCCGACGTATGGAAGTCATTTTTGAAAACGACGTTGGATGAATATGCGATAAGTTGCTGTAACCCATGTTTAGATATTCCAAAGTTTTCAGAGGCGCTAATAGCTTAACGAAAGCGTCATTCAGAGGATTGTGTGATATGTCCAACTCCTGCAAACTTTTAAATTTATCGAACGTATCTGGCAAACGGCTTAATCCACAATTGCTTAAAGAGAGTTTGTGTAAGTTTGTTAAAGGTGATAGGGCTAACAGTAAATCAGATGAGAACAAAGTGTTGCCTGATAAATAAAGGTTTCTAATTTTTGTTGAGTTTGTAAATGCATCTTCCGATAACGGTAAAGTTAAATTGCAATCAGATAAATCTAACGTATCAAGATTTTGAAGTTTGCCAAGCGTTTCTTCCATATTCAAGCCGGCCAGATTGTTCTCCGCTAAGATTAATACTCGTAAATATCGATTTCCATCAAACATTGTCTCAGGCAATCGGTTTATACCAGATTTTCGGAAATCGATATACTCCAGAAGTTCGAGTTTACTTAAAACAATATCCCAATTTACCGTATGAAAATTATTTTCCATCAACTCTAAATTCTTCAACACCCTTAACAAACTAAACGCCTCATCTGCGATGTAAGTCAAATTACATCGATTTATCTTTAAGTTTTCCAAAGCAGTTAAAGGTTTAAAGAGATTATTATCAATCTGAATAAGAGGATTCTCTGACAAATCCAGAACGGTTATATGAGTTAATTTACTAAAAAAATCATTATTTAATTTACTTAGACTGCAGTTACTTATATCCAAATATCGTAAAGATTTAATCGACATGAAAGGTCCTTCAACTTCATCCAAAGGATTTCCTTGCAGTTCCAAATGTAATAATCCTGCCGTGTCACTAAAATAAAGTTCCTGTTTTAGAATATATAAGTATTTTAAAATAATATACTGATAATTAATAAAAATAGTTTTAGAAGCAAAGTAATTACGAAGTTTAGTATAGTGTAGTTTCCAAGTTTGACTAATTCCAAATTTAATTAAAAGATGTTTATTATACATAATGAACACCGAACTATTTGTATGAGTTCTGTCATAAGTTTTAAATGAAATTCAACTTTGAAAAATTTAATTTTAACTTCGAAAAATCCTGACTTCGAAAATAATTCAATCAAATTGACCCATTGAAGTCGTTTGGTATTTCAAACATTTGTTCATTTAAATCTCTAACTCTGTGGAATATGTATACCAAACTTTTAAACTAATTAAAAATTCTGAATTATAAAATTTGATATCTCAAAGTTTTTTAATAGAAATGTGAAATAGAGATAAAATAATGTCGAATCATTTTCTACAAAGAAAAAAAAAAAGAAAAATTAATAACCTATTAACTAAAATTTTTGCAATACTTGCATAATCAATCAAAGTAACGTTTAAAGTATGTTTGTAAAAATATAACATTAGGACAAGAAGTTTACAATAAATTTCAATAACATTATCAAAAAATTTAGAAATTATACAAACGAAAAATAACATTAAAGAGAAATCGAAAAAGATGTCAAATCCGGCTAGATTCAAATCCGCGGTGCATATTTATAGCCGTTAGCGCCTTTAACCATTCGGCTAGAAATGCCTTAGTGATAAGTCGGCGGTTTTGATCATATATTGATTCAATTCACGGAGATATAAAACAGGACATAAAAAAGGGCATGTATGTGCTTAAGGAGAAACTGAGTAAGTGTCCTAGTCGACATGACTTGAACAAAAATATGATCAAACAACGCCGGTTAACTACTAATGCAGCGGTTCTCAAACTCTCATATTTAACGCCTCCCCATTTTATTTCAAACGATTTTGTGCACCGCGTTGTATTGCGAAAATTAAATAGTCAACTCGGGGAATTAAAATTGGACTAGAAAACACTGTATATAAATCATACCAGCTTGGTACGGCGGACAATGATGTTTCGCGAAAGATGTCGAACGTGATCGAATTGTCTCGAAGGAAGATGCGGGGCTATAAATAGAAAAGCGCGTTTACAGGTGAAGCAGTTTTCAAATTTAGTGCTCTAACGCTGAATATTTTCTACGCTGTAAATATGAATACATTTCTAATTAGAACCAAACGAAAACTAACCGAGGAAGAACCTTGTACTTTGACTGATTGACAATTATATAAGTCTAAAACAGAAGACAAATTTTGAGGAAATGCTCGCAGTGAATGAAAAAGCTTTGTTAGCATTATACAAAGTGGCTTTCAAAGTATCTAAATGTAAAAAACGACAAACTATAGAACAACAATTTATTTTACCCGCTACCAAAGATATTGTAGAAACATTATTTGGTGAAAGCTATGCTAAACAACTTGACAATATTCCTTTGTCAAATAATACAATCTGTCGAAGAGTTTCGAATATATCAGCTGACATTTAGAATCTCAGCAAATTGGAAAATTATTTGCTATTCATGAAGCAACTGTCTCCAATAATGAATATCATTTAATTTGTTACATCAGATTCTGTAAAAGTATCACAATATGTGAAAAAATATTTTGTTGCAAACTTATTGAAGGAAGAACTGCAGCCAACGAATTATTCAGGATTACACATAATGGTATCGTTGCAGCGAATTTGTTGGGATTTGCTCTGATGGAGCCCAAACCATGTCTGGTAGATAGAATAGTTTGTAAGCGCTTGCGAAGAAGAAATCCTCAGAAATTTGGACACATTACATGATTCATCGGGAAGCTCTAATACCTGGTCACAATATTGTTTTGGAGTTATTGAAGTAGTTAAGTACATAAAAACTAGGCCATTAAAATCATGGATTTTCTCTGCTCTATAGGAGCTGGAAATTAATATTTCTTGTTTTATTGTTCATCCAAATGTTATCACGGGGTAAGGTTGTCAAGTGTATCTACGAACTGAGAAGTGGTATTTTTAAAGGAAAAAGGTTATAAGCGTTCGATAGACTTCTAAGGCATGTTATTTTTAATGACGCTTTCTTATTTGGTTTATATCTTTAAAAAACATACTCTTAATCTTTAACTCCAGGAAAGAAAATTGAATGTATTTGATTTGAGTGAAAAGATTTAATCTTTTTGTAAAAAAATGGATTTATCGAAAAATAAGTTAAAAGAAAACTGCTTTGATATGTTTGCCACATTGTGTAGAAGTATCCAGGATTTTCCACTAGAAGAAAATCATAAAATTCTAATGTTAAAAACCATGGAGAGCCATTTGGAAAACCTGAGTACGAATTTCCGACGATACTTTTTTGCAGTAGAAGATATCAATTTTTCCAATTGGAATTGGTAAACCTAATGGCCTATCACTGGAAGAACAGGAACAACTAATAGAGTTTTCGTCTAGCAATTCACTGAAAATGGATTTTAGTACCTAACAAATCTTTAACAAATTTCTGAATCGAACTTCCAAATAACTTCTCAGTAATAAAAGCCAAAGCGATACGGATTTTGTTAGTCTTCCCCACATCCTATCTTTGTGAAACAGGATTTTCTGCTGGTGCTTCGTTAAAATCTAAATATCGAAATATGCTTCAACTAGAAAAAAAGAACTCAAGAGTCGCCATTTCCAATGCGGAACCCAACTTACAGAGATTTTGTGTCAAAAAGCAAGCGCATGTAAGTCATTAGACCACAAAGTATAGATACCAGGAGTCTAGACGGTATAGGCTTTTTCATAATATTTCTGGTGCCCAATAATCAACCCACATCATAGTTCTAATTTTTAGCACTAGCTGCGCAAGGATTCAGGAGTTACCGATGTTATCATTATTATGACATTTGAGATTTGAATGTCGTGAATGTTAAATTAAATTATCTATATAATATTAATTAATTTATTTAAAATTAGTTGTAATAAAGGTAATAAAAAGAAATGGGAAGGTGTTGTGCTGTTCATGGTTGTGTTAGTGGCCGAAAGGCAAGTGACAGTGTAGGAAAAGTGGGTTTATTCAAAGCACGAAGTATATTCAAAGCACCAAAAGTGAGTAACCTCAAAATAATATCTGTTAAAAATTTGTGTTATGAACAATTAATTTATCTGGCGATTGCCGAGTAGTAGAGCCATATAACAAACAAGAACAAAAACAATTAATTTATAAATGTGTGTAGTTTTGAAATAATATTTGTAATTTTTTTTTTATTTTCATTTATCTTTTAAAATATATACATAAAATTTTTCCTAAAACTTTTATTTAATTCCACGTTTCTCAAAATATTTTTTCCGGAGCTGTCAATAGCAACAAAACTTCCCGCGTAAGGACTTAAACCAGTATTTCTTGAACAATGGCGCACTCTACCGGCAATAGTTCTGTCCCCGAAATTGAGACCATTCGTTCAACATTACGTTTAGACTCCTGGTATCTATACTTCGTGCATTAGCCCTTGCATTTTAAGAATATTTAAAACTTGTTTGGCGTAGAGTAAGTTTGTAGTAAATCTGTTTTAATATATTTTATTTTTCAATATACAAACTTAACACGACCCTCCTGGGGTGCGCGCCCCAGCTGGAGAGCCGCTGTACTAATGTATCTGTGGCTCTAAACTTGTTAAAGGCACTACCGGCTATAGGTAGAGATCGCAGGTATTGTCTTTTCTTGTTTATGTAATTTCTAAACTTGAAACACTCTATGAGAGATGTAATTATGATAATAATAAAAAAATTGTGCTCAATTAAGTTGAGTTTAATTTCTTAAAGATTATTTTACTTTTGGATACAACTAAAGAAAAATAAAAATTTATCAATGGGAAATCGGAAAGTTTGACTTACCGCAATTTTTGTCTCCTATTCAGAAACAAGAAGGAGCGTGGTTATTAAGAGGAGTGTGAAATTACTATAAAAAATTCGAGAAAAAAATACTTTCGCAAATCTGTTGACTATGTTTAACTACCAATATGCTTCGTTTACATAAAAAATGTAGATGAATATATTTATTTTAAAATTTGAAAGAAAAAGAGAAAACTTACTCAAAGGTGTTTATATCAACTTTCCTAATTTGATTGTGAGAAAAATCAGCATCGATCAAGTAGTGCAAATCAGCGAAAGATTCTTTTTTTAGTTCTACCATTAAATTGTGAGAAAGTTGTAATCTACGCACTTTAAAATCCGGCGGAAAGGGTTGAACTTCGCTAATCAAATTGTCGTTAAGGTCCAAAATGTACACATTTTGACTAAGTTCATTATAAGGGATGTGGGTTAGGTTACTGTCAGAACAATCCGTCACCCAGTTGACGCGAAAGTAGTGGCAATGGCAGTCGTCAGGGCATTCCAGTTCTGCTAGTTCTCCGTTGAAGGCTTGGGTAGGGATCGGGCCTCCATACCATGATGCCAACGTAATTACAATCACTGAGGAGAGCCTCATATTACTGAAACAAAACAGATGTTAATTTGACGATATTTAATTATTCACTTCAAAACTAAATGTGAAAAGGTCAAAGTTTACTCTCTCCTGAAATACGTATTTCGACATTTCGTTCATTTACTCTCTATTAGTAATAATTATAATAAATTATCCTATTGGTTAATATGCAGTTCTATTTAGTTTAAGAAAAGAACTACGAATAAGAGTAGAAAGCAAGGACACAATTAAAACGTAATATTTTTAATTTATTAAAAAAACTTGCACAAAGTTAGGATATTCTTAATTTTTTAAATTTCATAAAGATGAGCTTATAGTCTAGTCAACAAGTTCAAAAACGTGTTAAATAGAAATAAAGCTCCTAAAAATATGTGCCATAGCTCATTCGATTTGGAATGACGTCTAGAAAAATGTTTTTTAAGGGTATATTAGCACATAAAAAATTGCGATTGTTATTAACATAATAAGATTAAAAAAAAAGGTATTTAGTTTTTCGTTAATAACTTTTAAAATAATGATATTTAAGGAATTTTGAAAAAAGATCCTGCAAGAGGAGGATATTTCCAATAAAAAAGTCCCAACTGCCGGATATCTATCTCCATTATTTATAATTTTTTTAATTTAACGTTGAAAATAGTGCTCCGCTCGGCTTTTACAGCATTCGCGCGCTGCCGCTAAACGGGGTTTTGCAATAGTTATGAAAAATCATAATTAACAAATTAATAAACTTTTATGAAAATTTATAGCAGGATCTTGTAAAGTATACATATGAAAAGGGCTCCAAGAAGTTTCAAATTTTTATCCCATTGTTTATGCCAACAGAGATAAGGAAAAAATTTGTTAGTTAACAATTGAATAACTTATTAAAAAATAGTGACAAAATGATTTTTCCAACTAAATTAGATTCTTTCAAGTGTTAGGAAAATACTGGAATTTCTTCAAATTTTTAAAATCACATGTCATAAAAAAAATATTTTATCTGATAAACCCCGTTTAGCGGCAGCGCGCGAATGCTGTAAAAGCCGAGCGGAGCACTATTTTCAACGTCAAATTAAAATTATAAATAATGGAGATAGAGTTCCGGCAGTTGGGACTTTTTTATTGGAAATTTCCTCCTCTTGCAGGATCTTTTTTCAAAATTCCTTAAATATCATTATTTTAAAATAACTAAACTAAAAACTAAATACCTTTTTTTATCTTATTTTGTTAATAACAATCGCAATTTTTTATGTGCTAATATACCCTTAAAAAACATTTTTCTAGACGTCATTCCGAATCGAATAAGCTATGGCACATATTTTTAGGAGCTTTATTTCTATTTAACACGTTTTTGAACTTGTTGACTAGACTATTATAAGAGCGACGGATATTTTTTTAATGTTTGTTCGTACATAACTTCTTAACAAATGTAGCAATTTAATTGAACTTTTTTAGTTTCTGTAAGATGTTTCCATTACTTTTGTTTTTAAATCTGCGTGGTACTTTTTTATTAATAAAAAAAAAACATGTGAGTTAGTTAACCACCAATTTTTTAATGTTTGTTCGCGCACAACTTTTTAGTGGCGATTTAACTTTTTTGTTTCATAGAGGAGTTGTGCGAGATTATTATTTTTTTGAAAATATTGAAATTTTGATAATTTTTAGAAAGTATACAAACAAGAATATATTGTAACGGGATAACCGTAAAGGAAGGGACCTTAATTTGAAAGATTGTTGTTGACAGTTGATTTTTAGTTGTTTGTAAAAAAATCAACTGACCATTTTAAATAATGTTTCTAGAAAATTCTAGAAACTTCTAAACACACTGACTAGATTAAATAATGTTGTATATAAGGGGATGCATGGGCAGTTAACGTCAGTTCGAGTCAAGTGTTCAGAAGAGTTCATTGTATTGTCAAGTAGTTAGACGTTATCCAGCAGAGTTCAGTGTATCTTAACAATTTTGTAAATAAATTGTGTAAAAAGCCCCCATACGTGTTTCAAATTGGTGTCAGGTGTGGGGTGAAGATACAAGAATGCCTGGAAAAAAGATAACTGATTTATTGGTGGCTGAGCTCAGAAGAGAGCTCGAGGAATTAGAATTGGAAACTACTGGGAGCAAATCCGTATTGTTGAGAAGGCTCCGTGAATACTACGTAAATAATAATTTGGACCCTGACGCTGTGGAGTTTGAAGACCCAGTTCAAAAAGCAATTTCCCGGCTGCAAGAGGAGCTATCAGGAAGAATGACGAACCAACAAGAAGAACAAACTCAACAACTTTCCCAGCTGCAAAAGGAGCTATCAGGACGAATGACGAGCCAGCAAGAGGAGCTATCCAGTCAGATGAAGAGCCAGCGTGAAGATATGTCCCAGCTGTCGCAACGAATGACGAACCAACAAGAGGAGCTATCCAGTCAGATAAGAAGCCAGCGCGAAGAGGTGTCCCAGCTATCAGGACGCTTGACGAGCCAGCAAGAGGAGCTATCCAGTCAGATAAGAAGCCAGCGCGAAGAGGTGTCCCAGCTATCAGGACGAATGACGAACCAGCAAGAGGAGCTATCCAGTCAGATAAGGAGCCAGCGCGAAGAGGTGTCCCAGCTATCACAGCGGATGTCCACCCTACCAGAAGAGTTATCCAGTTCCTTCTCCCAGCAAATATCGCATTTGCGCTCCGAAATATGCAACTTGCGAGACGAGCAAAACCAGCAAGTGAGTAACTTGAACCAGCAAGTGGCCAACATGCGATACGAGCAGGATCACCAAGTGGCCAACTTCAGAGACGAGATCAACCAGCAAGTGCAGTCCGAGATAGAAAAGCTTAAACGAGAACTGGAAGCTTGTCTACAAAACCAACCCATCCACCATGGCGACGGAGATGCAGGAAGGATGGAAACTTGCCCCGCAGACGTCGAACGACAAAGAAGCGAGGAGACGACTCATGTACGAACGACGATGAAACCCCCGACCTTCGACGGGAAGACTTCCTGGCCAAATTACCTGAAACAATTCGACGCAGCGGCCAGAGCCAATGGATGGTCATCCCAGGAGAAGGCATTGTCCCTAACCGTAGCTCTGCGAGGCGAAGCTTTAGACGTCTTGCAATCATTGACACCGGATGAAGCTGACAACTTCGAGTTATTGGTGAATCGTCTAGAGATGCGTTATGGTCAAACTCATCTACAACCGGTGTACCGAATGCAGTTAAAGAGCCGAAAACAGAAAAATGGAGAAACTATCCAGGAATTTGAAGCGGATGTAGCAAGAATGGTTCGATTTGCGTATTCAAATGCAGCGGAGGATTTCCTGGAGTGCCTAGCAGTCCAAACCTTCACCGATGGTCTTCGAGACGTCGAGTTGCAGCGCGCTGTACGGTTGGCGCGGCCGAAGACTCTTGTGGACGCCTTGACCATTGCCCTGGAGTTTGAGGCGGCGACGGAGGCCTCACGTGGAGTTGCTCGACTAAGGGAAATCACTGGTAACTACGACCATGCCGTTCATTCCGTTAGCGACGTTGAAGCGGTAGTAGAGAGATTAATGAAGTTATCTCCAAAAAGAAGGCGCCCAGTGAGATGCTGGAACTGCGGAGAACTAGGCCATATAAGAAATACTTGCCCCCAAAAAGAAAATTCTTCTGCTGAAGTACCCCAGCAGCAGGAAAACTAGAACGGGTCGACTCCTGGAGGGCGAAATCGACCCCAAACATTCCCGAAGCCCCTCACACCATAAAATTGGCAACTCTGCGACATCACGTGGACAGCTTATATGTAGATGGCCTCATTGATGGGAAGAACTTTAGCATGCTGGTAGACACTGGAGCTACGAAAACTATCGTTCGACCATCCATCATTATGCGAAAGAAGATATGGCCTACCAGTTGGAGACTGCGTACCGCTACCGGAGATTCTGCTAGAGTCTACGGTGAGATACAGGTGACGCTACAGTTTGGTTCAACCTCTCTTGTTCACTCAGTGCTGGTGGCTGACGTTGATGAAGATGTTGTTCTGGGCATGGATGTTATGCTCCACTGTGGTTTTCATTTGGACCTTCGCCAACGTATCCTTCGTACTGGTAATGAAGAAATATTTCTGCACCGAAAACAAGTTGACAATGCCTCGATCAAGCTAATCGATGATATCGAACTTCCAGCGAGCTGCGAATGTGTCGTCACAGCGCGGTTGGATGGACCGGAGCCAGATGGTGCCCCAGCCATGATAGAGCCGAAGAACCATGACCATGAATTGGGAAAAGGACTCCTTGTGGGTAAGACTCTTGTTAGATCTGCCAAAGAGGTACCCATCCGAGTTATCAACTTGAACGATCATCCAGTTTTTCTCCGAAAGGACACGGAAATGGGAAGTTTAGAACCAGTAATGGCCATAATTCACAAGATAAATGTTACGGAAACAGAAGAGACCAACGAAATTGAACAATTAATGACAAAATTAGACCCCTCTTTGTCAAAATTAGAAAAGAAACAGGTAAGAGATCTACTTTACCGTTATAAACCTGTATTTGGTTCTAAAAGTAAACTGGGAAGAACTGATGTTGTACAACATAGAATTGACACTGGTGATGCACGTCCGATTCGACAGGTACCCCGAAGGATGCCTCAAGTTAAAAAGGAAGAAGCAGAAAGAGCCCTTAAAGAAATGATTCAAAATGGCATAGTCGAACCATCCAGTAGTCCGTGGGCTTCTCCTGTGGTATTAGTGAGAAAGAAAGACGGATCAATGCGGTTTTGTGTCGACTATCGAAAGCTTAATGATGTCACTAAGAAGGACAGTTATCCTCTGCCAAGGATTGATGATGCCCTCGACGCTTTGGCGGGTTCTACTCTGTTTTCTACCTTGGACCTTAAAAGCGGATACTGGCAAGTTAAAATGAATCCTGCAGACAAAGAAAAGACTGCCTTTACCAGTGGATCAGGGTTATGGCAATTCACGGTCCTTCCATTTGGCCTCTGTAATGCTCCTGCGACGTTTGAACGACTAATGGAGAACATCCTGCGCGGTTTGTCATGGAAAACTTGTCTAGTTTATCTAGACGACATCATCATAATGGGTAAGACCTTTAAGGAACATTTATCTAACCTGGAAGAAGTTTTTAAAAGATTACAGAACGCTAATCTAACATTGAATGTTAAGAAATGCCACTTGTTCCAGAGACAGGTCAACTATTTAGGACATAACGTAAGCAAGGATGGCGTTGCTGTTGAACCCGCTAAGATACAAGCCGTTCAGGAATGGCCAATCCCTATCGACAAACATCAGCTCCGGAGTTTCTTGGGTCTTTGTTCCTATTACCGACGATATGTCAAGAATTTTGGAGACATCGCTAAACCCTTGACACGTTTGACAGAACAAGATAAGTCCTTCTGTTGGGATCAGGAATGTCAAAAGGCGTTTGAAATATTGAAGAAACAGCTTACGTCAGCACCTGTTCTTGCTTATCCACTTCCTGATGGTAAGCTTATTCTGGACACCGACGCCAGCAATGTGGGAATTGGAGCTGTCTTGTCACAGCTACAAGACGGTAAGGAAAGAGTGATTGGTTACTTCAGCAAAACTTTATCGAAAGCTGAAAAGAACTACTGTGTAACTCGGAGGGAACTGTTAGCAGTTGTAAAATCCGTCGAACACTTTTATAAATACCTGTATGGCAGAAAATTCCTGATCAGAACAGACCATGCTAGTTTAAAGTGGCTACTTAGCTTTAGGAACCCAGAAGGACAGATAGCAAGATGGCTCGAAAAACTGCAGGAATATGATGTTGAAATCGAGCACAGACCTGGAACCAGACATCGTAATGCTGATGCACTTTCCAGAAGACCATATCGACCTGATTGCCCCCATTGTACCCGTATGGAGCAGAACGAGGAAAAACTTGCCTTAGTTAAGGTTGTGCCAGGAGACGAGAGCTCTATGCTGGAGGAGCAACAAGAAAACGATCCCGTTCTGATAAAGATTAGGGAGTGGAAGAGAATGGACCGTCGTCCGTTGTGGAGAGAGATATCCTCATCCTCTCCTGCTTTAAAAGCATACTGGTCCCAATGGAACTCTTTAATTTTGGACGGAGGGCTCGTTAAAAGACTTGTAATTCCGAGGGCACAGAAACAAGGAAACAAATAGTGGTCCCAAGAAATGCTGTACCGGAAATTTTAAAACAGATGCATAATGATAGTTCTGGAGGACATCTGGGTATCACGAAAACGCTGCAAAAGATTCGAGATAGATTTTACTGGGTAAATTGCACTAATGATGTTAAAGATTGGTGTCGTAAATGCACTACATGTGCTGCCAGTAACGGTCCGCGCCGAAAACCGAAGGCGGAAATGCAGCAATACCTGGTTGGAAGTCCTTTTGAAAGAATCGCAGTAGATGTATTGGGGCCACTTCCACAGACCGATGTAGGAAACAAGTATATCTTTGTTGTAATGGACTACTTCACTAAATGGGTTGAAGCATATGCAGTTCCCAATCAGGAAGCTACCACTTTAGCAGATATATTGGTTGAAGAATTCGTAAGCCGATTTGGGGTACCATTAGAATTACATTCAGACCAAGGAAGAAATTTTGAGAGCAAGCTGTTTCAAGAAGTTTGCCAAAGATTAGGCATCCACAAAACGAGAACCACAGCGATGCACCCTCAGTCTGATGGAATGGTGGAACGAATGAACCGGACTATAACCAACTATCTGTCAAAAGTGGTGTCAGATTGTCAGAGGGATTGGGATCGACATATTCCACTATTTCTAATGGCAATTCGATCGGCCATCAACGAATCAACTGGCCAAACGCCTGCGAAGGTCCTGTTCGGTAGAGAAATGAGGCTACCATGTGACTTGGTGTTTGGTTGTAAACCTGGCGAAGAAATGGCCCGTGAACAATATGTCGCCGACCTTCAGAATCGAATGGAAAGTATACACAACCTGGTGCGTGGAAAACTACAATTATCTAGTGATCGGATGAAGAGGTACTATGACACACGGACAATGGAAAAGAGTTACCAAGTTGGAGATTTAGTCTGGCTCTATAACCCCCGACGGCGTCGAGGTATTTGTCCCAAATTACAAAAGAACTGGGAAGGTCCTTACACCATCAAGAAGAAGATTAACGATGTCATTTATCGGATCGTGAAAATTCCCAGAGGGAAACCCGTCGTGGTCCATCATGATCGTTTGGCGCCTTACCAGGGAAACCACAGTGGAGATGCGCAGCAACTCCAAGAAGATGGTTTGGCTGGCTCAAGGAGTGTGCGAGATTCCGATGTAGGAAATAACATTCTAGGAGGAATGAATCTAAGGAGGGGGCAGTGTAACGGGATAACCGTAAAGGAAGGGACCTTAATTTGAAAGATTGTTGTTGACAGTTGATTTTTAGTTGTTTGTAAAAAAATCAACTGACCATTTTAAATAATGTTTCTAGAAAATTCTAGAAACTTCTAAACACACTGACTAGATTAAATAATGTTGTATATAAGGGGATGCATGGGCAGTTAACGTCAGTTCGAGTCAAGTGTTCAGAAGAGTTCATTGTATTGTCAAGTAGTTAGACGTTATCCAGCAGAGTTCAGTGTATCTTAATAATTTTGTAAATAAATTGTGTAAAAAGCCCCCATACGTGTTTCAATATTAAATGACATTAAGGAAAAATTGAAAAAATGTCGCACCCAGCGAGACTCGAACTCGCAAACTTCAGCTCTACGCGCTGACGCTCTAACAACTAAGCTATAGGTGCCTAGCCATCAAATCGCCAAACGGTCGTTAAATTCAACTCATGCCACATGTTACACTTACTCACTTTCTCCTTAAGCACATATAGCATGACGTTAATGACAGAGAGACTTTGTCAAATCGACAATTGAAAAATCAAACTCTAAGTCATTTTTTTAGTGCCCTGTCTTATATTTTTTTTCGGTTAGGGGACCGGAACCATGGATTCTTTAGTAAACGATTATTATCACATTAATTTTGCTTTTAAATCTGTTCGGGACTTTTTTTATTTTTAGAAGAAAACCATGTCAGTTCGTTAATCGTCGATATATTGAAGTAAATATGTCTGGAAAACCAGTCGACGAAATTCTGCCAAAAATGGTATTTGGGGTTGTTTGCAACTATAAACTATGCATTTCTTGTTGGCTTCTCAGTGATCAATATGACTGGATAAAAAATTTACATTTTTGCGATAGGGTTCAAAATCAATATTGGAATTTTTTAAAGGAGAAAATCAAGAATTTGTCGTTGGGTTTCAGACATTTAATATGGCGAATGTATTATGATTATCTACATTATTCAACTGGTTACAATTTGATTCAAAATTGATATTCGGGGTTTTTAAGTTGGTCGCTATTATTCGTTCCAAGTTCGTGTGGACTGACCTATCTTATCTTAATGAGGGTTTAACGACGCTTGGTTATCGCTTCCATTGTATTATATTACCTAGTTTTGATATTTACAGGTTTGGGTGTCATATTGCCAGGGATCTACAAATTCTAGAGTATTGTCGTCAAACGGAGCTTTTAAAAAATTTCTGTCATTTAGTGTTGATATATATTCTTCCTCATATGTGTTATGGTTATGGTGTTATGTTTTATAATTACTGTTATTTTATATTATTCAATATATTCGATTAATATGTGGTAGAAACTGAAAATAGGGACAATAATTTTTTGGATGCGAGTGATAATGATATAATAATGGAAGTTGATGACCGTATCGAAAGAGGTGAAAGAAAAGTTATCGGTTTTTATAAAGAAGATGCTCAGCAAATAATTTTAAATGTGTATGAAGGAAAAAACAGTGCATACATGCTGTAAACTAGACTGTAACCCTTACAAAAGTTACGCGAACCACCCTATATAATTTACCAAAAAATTGACCTTCCGGGAAAAAAACGCATGTTCATTGCAGTTCTTTAAAGGTTATAAAAACAAATCACTGAGGACAAGTACATACTAGATACCTATTATATATTGTTATGATTCTCCTTTGGCTCCGGCTATTGGGTCTGGGTTCCTTGCAATTTTTCTTTATTTAAATAAGATTTTATTCATTTAAAGCATCAATATTTTATTTAAACTTTTAACTTCAATTACATTTATTTCCATTTAATACACTTCCATCTCTTTAAACTGCGTTAGAAATATAATTGGATTCGCAATATGCGGAATTTTTATTTAATCTTAATCATATCAAAAGCTTCCTTATTTCTTACATAACGGTGCCTTGATCATAATCAGTCATTGATTGGTGAGTATTTCATGTATTTTTTGTAAGACGCACATGAGCGCTCTCCGCACATTTCGAAGTTTTATTGTTTATATGCGGTATACCCTGAGGGTCCTGGTTAATTTATATCATCTATTTTAACGAAAAAACACAAAAAAATTGCACAAAGCACAAATAAAACACAACTAATTAGCACAGAGTAGAAATAAATGTTAGGTTTGAAACTTTAGTATTTTGTAAACTACCTGTAAACTACATGCACACCTACGCCATCTAGGAGCGGTGTACTTATTTAAGAAACGAACAATGTAGAAATCTTTATTACATACTTAGAAATATGCGGCCAAAATTTTAAAACCTTGTGATGAGTGCGAGATATTGTATTAATTCATTTAAACCTATAAGACCCAGGACGCTCAAGCGCGCCCTCCGCATATAGCTTGACATAGCAAAGCCGCATATGTGCGCTTTCCGCATCGAAAGTGTTAAATAAAAATTCTAAATTTTAAAATTCAAACTATCTTTCAACATAAATTATAAAGTCAAAACTCAAATTCATAATCAATAATAATCCATCTCTATGGCATTTCACCGCTTTATATACATAAAAAAAATAATAGTCACTGGTCTATGTCGTCACACTATACAGTAAGATATTTTATTTACATAATAGACACAGTGATACCATAACAATATATAATATGTGGACTAAAATAAATTATCCTACTTTACGTAGCATTCAAATCGAATTGAAAAGAAAAGAAGTAATAGATTGTGCGAGAACAACTTCGTTGCGATTTTTAAAGAATTCAAGACTATAAACGTCAGTCTATCATGAAGAGCTAGAGTCTGGTTGTATGGAGAAACGAATATTTACAAACCATCACAAAATATGCTGCAGACCAATTTAATATCTGGATGAAACTTGCAACGGTGAAGAAAGGATGGGCTGATCAAAACCAGCGAAAACGCAGTGTAGACGTTCCTTCTAACAAAGGAAAAAGAATTAGCATTCTACACTGAGGCAGTTCTGACGGTTGGGTTAAAGTAACACCCCTTCTCTTCGCTAAAAACATAAAAAACTGTTTTCTGGATTGCTATCAAGATATGGATAGCCTTCTTTTTGAGAAATAATTTCAAGAAAAATAGCGTTATTGTTATGGATAATGCGCCCTATTATTCAAGGATGAAGGTAAGAGTACCCACATAAAGTTCTACAAAAGATGGGCTAAATTTCTTTTGGAACAGAATGACATTTGCTTTGAAGAGTGCTACACAAAAAAAAAACAATTATTCAATAAAAGCGGCCAAGTGCGAGTGAGACTTGCCCATGAAGGGATCCGTAGCACCAAGTTACAATATAAAAGTTCTTGTAGTTCTTTATAACTTTGATCGATATTTAAAAAAAAACTACTTACTATATCTCGGTCAAACCAATTTTCGGTGGAATTTATATGGTAATATACATCATATATTTTTTTAGTTTTTTAATTCTGAATAATGAATAATGAATTGATCGTTGGTTTTCAAAAATTTGCACTGGTTTATAATTTTATTAAGATTTTTAATAATTAGTGAGACCCATCCACATCTGATAAATCCAAGTTATCCAAATTTTTTACTTGACTAAATCTAGATTTCGAATATCAATTACTTAATTATATGACACAGAGAATTGTTTTTATTAGCAAACATTAATTATTGTGTTTGGAAATAATCACGTTTGCTTTTGAATAAATTGGATTAAATTGTATGATAACGAATTGTATCGGAAATTTTATATCTAGGAAAGTATAAATAATTAATTAGAATCTTATACAGAATAGAAAATCTATTGATCATTGATTGCAGTACTCGAATGATAAGAAAGGTTTTAGAAATTTTGGTACAAGAAAAATGAAATTGTAACTCTTTTTTTCGTCCTAAAAGTAGTCATAACCACCGTATATAGTCAAGAATAGTAGGATCACTCAATGGCAAATATACAGTAATCAAACAATTTTAAACATAAATATTTTTTCATTTTAATATTTAAGTATTTCCACTGGCACTACAAACTTTTTTCATTTGCCAACATTACCATTCTGGTCTCAAACCGAACTTATTTTTGAGTTAACCCGAAAAACTATACTTGTGTTTGTGGAAGTGTCATAAAAAATACATTTCAGAACTGAAGCATCTGTTACAATCGATATAAAATAGTCAGTAAAATAAAGTCTAAATTCAGTTTAATATCAGTTTTCAATTGGTAATACATGAAGGCTGATTATTTACCAACAATGTAACTAAAGATATTATTTTAAAAGTTTTTTTAGAAAGGTTTAATTAAATGATTTTGCTCAGATTTGGAACTTTTATTCGTCAGTGTTTTCACAACTTTATAATTAAACTAGTTGTACTCGCAACATCGTTCGCGTGGCGTGTGATTGTTGTATAAAAATTTCTTACCCCACCCCATTTAAGGAATGGGAGAGAAATTTTTATACACCAGATGTTAAGTTAAAAGAAGACAAATACGTCTTTGAAAACCGCATTCGAAAAGGATCAGTAGTTTTCATGTGATGCGCGCACAAACATATACATTGCTACAGTTTTATTATATGTATAGATAACATTTTTTCAGGTTATTTTAATTTATCATGAACTTTTCCACTTTTTCAAGTTTATTCAAATTTTTCGTGAATTTTCAAATTTTTAGTTTGTATTTTTTTTTAATTTTCTGATTTTACACACTATATAGAGTACTAAAATAAATAGGTAATTTAACAGTTGTTGGTATGCCAAGCCAGCGTATCTATTTCAGAGGACCCAATTGCAACCAAAATTATATTTTATTGCTAATTTATTACGCAAAAAAATATTATTGCTCCAACCCTTTCCCAGAAACAATGATCATAGCTTGACAGTCAATTCTGATTTCATCTCGAGTACAAGTACAACAATTGGTGATTTATGTGCGGCATATTAGTAATATTCTACTTATGAATCGAGGGCACTTGCGGACAAGACAAATTTGGGGGCAATTGCGGACAAGATAAAAGATTAGATTTTCAGGTAAATAAATTGTTAAGAAGTAAAAGCATTTTAGTAAAATGTTTTCAAATGTAATAATCAGTAATTTTTTTATATTTAAGGATGTCCTCGTAGGTACAGACCTAAATACGAATGTACCGAGAACATCTATTGGGGCAGAAGAGACAATTTATTAATTTCGGATTTAAAGGACTGCAAGTTAGGACGAGTGGGGAAGACATAGGAAGGTAGGGAGTTCCACAATCTGGAGACCCTGGGGATGAAGGACCGATCGAATCGATCCGTTCTCGATGTCTGGCACTGAACAGCATAAGGGTGCATGGAGTTGGCACGTCGCGTTGCACTGGTTTTTCTGGCAAGTGGAGGCATTATGAGCAAAATCCGTTTAAGTATTGGTAGAACACTGCTCTTCGGTGGAACAATGGGGGTAGGTTTTTGTGATACTGGTATCGTTTATTAGTCGAACTGCTCTTCTCTGTATTGCACCAAGAACTCTGAGACTAGACGTAGCCGCCGATCCCCATACATACGAGCAGTCTTCAAGATTAGGTCGTATTTGGGCTTTGTAAAGAGTAGCTAAGTTGGATGGAGAGAAATATTTCCGTGCTCTAAACAGAAAGCCTAACCTCTTTCCTGCTGCAGTTGCTATGGATGCAAAATGTTTGTTCCAGAGTAAGTCCTGGGAGATCGTTATACCAGCCAGCGTAATGAAGTCGCTTGCTAGTGTCTGATAGTTAATTGTAATGAATGGGTCGTATGTTTGCCTCTGGTTGTCTTGAAAGCATTGAAATTAACAAGATTCTTTTTTCCCCACTCGTCAACAATTCTCAAATATTGATTAAGAGAAGCCGTTGTGGATCTTCTGTCCTCTTCCAGAATATCTAGAGATATGGGACGTTTGTGCGCTTTGCTACAGTGTAGGTTGCCATCATCTGCAAAACCGTGTATCGGGTTATTAGTGGCTTCTAGTAGATCATTAATGTTCAATAGGAATAAAGTAAGAGCTAGAGTCAATGAATAATTTTTAACGATCTCTGTGATGATTTTTCGGAAGCTCTCCGCTTTTCACAAAGGAATTGTTTGAAGATTCTGAAGAGGAAATAGTCGGAGGGAGCCAAATGTGGTGAATACGGAGGAGGGTGTTCAAGCAATTCGTACTTTGTTCAATTTAGTCATCGTGCATTGTCTTGATGAAAAATGATTGTTTTCATCTGTAAACCAGGTCTTTTTTTAGGATTCTTTTTATCCAACTAGTCCAGAAGGTTCTGATAATATTCAGAGTATTTTTTACCTTTTTCAAGATAATCAACAAAACCCCTTTTGCATCCCAAAAAACTGATGTCATAACCTTTTTTGTCGATCATTCTGTTTTGAGTTAAAGAACCAGGTTCAATCCATTGTAAACGTTCTTGGTACAGTTTAGGATCATGATGGTAGATCCAAGTCTCATCCATAGTTATAAAACGACGCACAAAATCGGTTTTATTTTGCTTAGAACGCTCCAAATTACGCTGAGAAATTTGTTTTTCAGTTTTTGTTAAATTGTTAACGAATGGGGCACCAATTTTCCGAACAGCTTTTGCTAATATAATTCTTTGTGTAAAATATGGAGTACTCGTTCATTTCACGTTAAGTTAAACTTGGATCTTTACAGACAATATCAGACTTGCTTAATGATTTCTGGTGTTGTTGCACTTTTTGTATGTCTACTATGTGGTTCATCTTCGACGCATGTATGACTCTAAAACCCATCGGTGCACAGTTAAAGATGAAAGGAGTAGATTCCTTTAACACTTTCAACATTTGTGTATGAATTTCTATTGTTGATACATCTTCCAAAATAAAGAATTTTATCAGTGCAATACTCTATCCATTGTAACATAATACACTGATACATCAACTGTAAAACAAGAATGAATTGACGAATCAAAATAGCGTATAAATTTGGATTCCTCTACTGGTTAATAGGTGTGGCTTTTAAAACTTTTCAATAAGAAATATCTCATGTGACCTTTTGTTCTGTCAGTCTTTTTACGTTAATTTCGCCCGCCAAAATTGCAATGGATTATGATTTACTATTATTTACCCTTGTATTAGTGAAAACAAATGTTAGATTCCGCTTCATTTTTCAGCAATATTTATAATTAAAAAAATACAACTAGATTGCGCATTCTAAACTAAAATCTTTTTTGAAAAATTATACTTTTTTAGTTAAAATCTCTGATGGATGAATAAATGGATTTTACACCTCGTGGGCTACACCGTCACTGGGTACTTTCAACAACCAGGGGCTGTAACTTTGTCACCATCTTTTGAAGATCGTTAAATTTCTCATTTCTTTTTGTTTGCTTGTAAAAATACAAGCGCTTTTTTTGCTTGTGAACCAGAAAATATTAAATGAGAATAAGAATTTTTGTTTAACAAAGAAATATATAAATATTCTAACATATCTCTGAGTTTTATATATTTTTTGGATATAAAGACAAATTAGTTAAAGAAACAAATTCACCAAGAATGTTTGTATTATATATCCTTAGAGCTGTTTTATTTTGGATAGTAAATATTTATTTCTTATGTTTAAGAAAAACAGAATAATACTTCCAATATGTAAATTTTAGTCGCATACATTCTATTTTTATATGTAATCTCCAATGAATAGAAAAGCGTAAATGTGATGGAGAAAGCTTTTAATACCCCGTATTTTTATATGAAAAATTTGGCATCGAGGATAAAACTCGTCAAAAGCAAAATTTAGTGTTCGTCCACCAAGTTTATAAATAACTGTCATTTTTCGCAGGGAATTGTTAATTTTAATTTGTCACAAAACATTTCCTATCTGTAGTGCCATTTGTCAGATTAGGGAGATAATGCACTCCATTAGTCCATTTGAAAACCAACCGATAGCGTTTTACTCTTTTCTGTAGTAAGTTATTCTGTTCCGGCAGATGCCACACATATTTACCCATAAAACCATAATAGTGATTTATTTTGATGCAACATTATGTGCGATCACTTTTTAGAATTGGACCCTTCATCATTTTTATCTTGGATTTGATATGTGCATAATTTGTTAGCCAGGAATAAAAAATGGTGTGGTGGTGGAGCAGTATATTTGAATTAAGTGAATTGAGATTGATTTTTGTTTCATATATTTTCATGTAATTTTTAGAAGACGCCTTTGTTTGATAGAATTAAGCTTTTATACAAAATACGAATAGTATGAAATAGATAAAATAGAAATGTGTTGATTTTAGATAATCATTACTAAAGTACTAAACAGGTACACCTTATTACTAAAGGAAAACAAAAAGCAATAGAAATTTAGTACAAATTTGTGATTAACATGGAAGAACAGTAGAGAAATTACTTTTGTTATTGATTACCACAACCGTATTATCTAACCTACCGCAGCACCTACACATTCATCAACTGTAGAAAACCAACTGCAAATGTAATAAAAAATGGGAACTATTTATCAACCTGGTGCATGTTGCTTTTAAAATGATTTATTGTTAAGAGGAAAACGCGGGCAATTGTAATATATGGTCATCTGGTTATCGGTTTCCGGTTTTTTTAAACTCTTAAGACTGAAAATAAATGAAACAATTAAATATGAAAAATGATGATTTTTAAAATGCATAATATATTTGATCAATTTAAGTTTTTTTAGATACGGAAGGTAGAGACACATTTAAATTCTTTGTCTTATTTCTATTAGCTGTTAGATACATAGATAAATATTCATTTGGTTAACCGTTAGCCTGTATCACTGTGACCTTTACAGATCTATTGTAAACATCCATCATCTCTAGAATAGGATCAGAGCAACTTGTCTAGCCCTGCCCTCTTAATGAGACTTAATAGACTGGACAGTGGCCGTAACTTGGAGCAGCCGGTTTCTCCTCTCCCAATACTAGATACCGCGTTCTTGAAATGCGGTTTCCTCCTCCTCTTGGAGGTATCGACTGATGTCTTTATCTGTTGAGCTAACTCAGGTGTTTTCTGAGTCGACAATGTCCTGTTAATAGGCAATTATTCTGACCACGTTTTGCCTTTGTAATAACAGCTCTGCAGCAAATTTTTTTATCAAAACTTTGACTTGTCACATGCCCGATGATTTTTCCCACCAACCCTGGGCCTTCTCTAGCCTTCATTTCTCAATGGCTGCCTTTCTGAACGTGTTAGCAACCCCGCCGAATTGTTCTGGGCCAATCCAGCTATGACTTACCACATTAATTTTAAAGAAGAATTAGGACAGTCACTAGTGTTATATAATAAAATTGGTAGTAATTTTATTTTTGGTAGCTGCTAATACTTCAACATTTTACTCGTGGTTTTCACAGTAACTCTTCTCGAAAAATACTTTTTTTCTAATAGTTCAAATTTTCACAACGCAAATAAACGTATAAAAAAAATCTATTCAACTCCCGTGTATTCACGATTAAGGTGGTAGATATCGTAATACGAGTAAAAAGGAAAAACTTCTTCAGTTAATAAGCTTTCAGACGGTATGTTAAATAAATAATTAAAGGATAAAATATTGGGTAGAGAATATAAAAGTAAAATAGAAGAGATAAATATACGGAGTAAGCTAATTAAATATGATCCAAACCACATTCGACAATGAAAATTTAGTGTTGTTTACAGACACAAACTTTCTTGTTTTGGCTTGTTCCCATGAAACATCCCCCTTTGTTAATATTTCTGATATTTCTTTATTTCAAGTCTTTTTCAATCTTTGTCTTTTCATCATTTGCTTCCTATATGTTTATCCGGTCCGACAAAATGAGATTTTCTGACGCAAAAATAAACTGGAAATTACTAAATCCTGGCTGGTTTAAAAAAAAATATTGTACGTAATACGTCCCAAAAGGGCTTTTACTGGACTCGCAGGCTTGCAACCAATTGCCCACTCGTCCAGTAAAAGACCACTTTTGGGACTTTAAACGTAAACTACTATTACATGACATTTACACATCTATATATATAAAAATGAATGTTTGTTTGTATGTCTGTATATACTCAATGAACTCAAAAACTACAGGACCGATTGTCATCAAAATTGGTATGTATATGTATTTTTCTACGGAGAAGGTTTGTATGATATGCTCATTGATGCCACTCGCCACCAGGTGGCGCTGCAGAGTAGCAACTTCTGCCCCGTTTAACCGATTGTCATGAAAATTGGTATGTATATGTATTTTTCCACGGAGAAGGTTTGTATGATATGCTCATTGATGCCACTCGCCACCAGGTGGTGCTGCAGAGTAGCAACTTCTGCCCCGTTTAACCGATTGTCATCAAAATTGGTATGTATATGTATTTTTCCACGAAGAAGGTTTGTATGATATGCTCATTGATGCCAATCGCCACCAGGTGGTGCTGCAGAGTAGCAACTTCTGCCCCGTTCAACCGATTGTCATGAAAATCGGTATGATGATGTATTTTTAATGGGTAAGATGAATATGATATTCGTATTAATTGAAGTTACCACCAGATGGCGCTTCCATGTATCAAATTCAATACTGATTAATAGATATCTATACGAATTCGTATAAATATAAGTTCGAAAAATATATTTTTGGTGCGATAAGTAAAACAAAACTATAAACTTTCTTTCTTTCTCTATCTCTTCTCCTCTTTTATTTTTCTTAAATTTATTTTAGTTATTGGCGTAGCAACGCGCGCCGGGTACAGCTAGTTTTTTATATTAAAGGTACATTCATCATGCAAACTTTCAATATTTCTCTATCTCAGTTTTTTTTATTTTATTTAAGTATCATAATCTTCTTTATCAATTTTTCTAAATCAAAGTGTTTAAAAGGCTTTGCTTTGTATATACTTTTTTTCTAAAGGTTTTATGTAGTTTACATCTTTATTCTATCAGATATCCGATTTTACGATTTATCTTTGGGTTATTTTTATATACATTTTTCTCATATTTAACTTTATTCTGGTTGTTAATCTTTAATACTTTGAATTAAATTCGAATGAGGCTATTTTTGCAATTATAAGTCCACTACGGATAAAATCTGTAACCTACTCTTAGTCTAAGATCCCGATAGAGAACGACCTTCACCGAGTTGGTTAATGGACCAAATATATTTTTTATGTAATTTAATATATCAAAAAAAATATTTCATATGGGTTGCCTATCGAATTTCAGTCCAGGATATTTTTAAAAGGCCGGGCTACAAACAGCTGTTATGTTGTGTCCTCTTCTATCGCATTGGACGGTAGGTAGGGATCTCTCAGTCGCACACATTCACTCGGAGCAAAATTTAATCTTTTAAAATTCGGTAACCCGTATTCAGGACTGATTTTTCGCAGGCAACTCTATATAACCGTGTTTGTAATTAAATAAACTTTATTTTTATAAAAGTTTCATTCATTAACCAGACCGGTGCAAATTACTAGTATCGATTTACCTGTTTATACCTGGCTACCCAAGGATTGTTACAGGAAAAATGGGTAGTACCGAATTCCTAACTATGGTCAGATCATTACGATCGACCCCCAGCTGAGCTACCGGTTTTAGACCCTCTCCGTTAATCCTATGTCCGAATTCCTAACTGCAATATTGTATATTATTGCATTCTGAATTTGATAAATCTAAAATAGTCTTTAAAATTTTAAAAACGAAATGTGTTTTGGAAAATTGTACATTATTTTTTTTTATACGATTAGATTTGAGTCGTAAAAGTATCGCGCGTTAAAATCTTGAAGTGAACGTTTTTAGTGAAGATAAACTGTATAGTAGAAGGTAAACTGTTTGAAGTATTTTTTTTTCTAATTTTGTGTGATTAATAAAATTAAAAAAATGTCAAAACTGCAAATATATATTTATTTTCATTAATTTGATAAAATATGTACATACATACATGTCAAAATACAATCCCATTAAGAAATCTAAAGTAGTCGCCAAGATCAGGTAGAAGATGTTGAGTTAGGAATTCGGACATAGGATTACCGAATTACTTACTAATCCCCAAATTTTATGACATCGGTTAGGAATTCGTATATCCCGGGAAAAATATGGGCAACCTAACTTTTGCATTTACTATGGGCTGCATACTTTTGATTGGTGTAGAATTTATCCATTAACCAAACCGGTGAAATATTAAAAAAAAAAATTTTAAATTAATTAAAAATATCCTGGACTGAAATTCGATAGGCAACCCATATGAAATATATTTTTTGATATATTAAATTACATAAAAAATATGTTTGGTCCATTAACCAGCTCGCTGAAGGTCGTTCTCTATCGGGATCCTATACTATCTCTTTTGTCATTTTTTATTTAGCTTTTGTTCTTTTTGGAAACTGAGATCGTGTAAACCTTTGTTTATATTTTCTTACTTCAGATTTTTTTATTTTCAACAATATTGTTTAATAAAAAATTAAGGTGGTCCTTATAATCTGGATTTAATTTAGATTTTCCAAATACTTTTTCTTTTTGTTAGAACTGAGATCATTTCGTTTCTACAGATGAGGATTTTATTGGAGCCGTCAAATACTTATATTTTAATACCTAGGGGAAGAAATAGAATACACGGGAAAAAAGATGTGGAGATTAGTAGGAGAATCGACAAAGCGGTATTAACATTTTACATAAATACATAAATTACTAAGAACTATGGTTCAGGCCGTCTAACCAAATAAAAAATATCAGACAGGGCATAAAAAAGTGACTTACAGTTTGATGTTTCAACTGATAACAAGTTGAATAGCCGTTTTAGACACTTTAAGTTGAATCAGCGGACGATTAAAATGCCTACTTACAGCTAGGCACCTCCGCTATTAATTTGTTTACAGCGCTATCGGCTATAGAGAAATATAACATTTGTTTAATTTCTCCTTTATGTAATTTCTTGTTTATTTTCTAAATTTCAAAAATTCCATGAGCGATGTCTCAAATAATTAAATTAGCAAATATTAACATTAATTCACAAATCGATGTTTTTATTTTTTAGAAATATCCTTACTTTTCTATATCTATCATAACAATAAAGGTAAAAAATGTTTTTTTTTGTGCACCCAGTTCTGTAATAAAGGGCACAATATTATTTTGTTTCATAATAATAAAATTTGTTCAACTGTTTGATGGTAAAGTAAATTTAATTATTCAACTTTCTATGGAATCTATTAGCATTCTCAATTAAGAGTATTACATAAAATACACATCAATACGTGAATAAAGATCTAGAAATTTTAATTAATGTTATGGAAGTTTGAACTGGATATTGAATTCTGAATTGGGTTTTCAAATAGATATTTGTTTCAAAAGATTTATAATTACTTTATTTACCGTTTTAAATTTAATGCTCTTGCTTAAATTTTTCTCAATTATTAAGCTTATATTTACTTATTAAGTTTTGATTGATATTAAATTCTTTTTTAAAAGATTCAGACATGCTATGGATTTCGGATAAATTATTAAGAATGTTGTGATAATATTTAATTTATAATAATTAGAACATGATTTATAATGTATTTTTAGTCACTCTATTTAGATGAACTACAATTTATAAATTGTAAATATGTAAAAAATCTTTTATTTATTTTTTTCGTATCATAAATCTATTTATATCTATCTATCTATACTTATAATAAATCTGTAGAGAGGTCAATTCTGTACATGAAATATATTTCCAAAATAACTATCAGGGGGTGATTAGGGATCGATACTGATGTCAAAAATGAAATCAGTAAAATTTTTGTCTGTCCGTCTGTCTGTCTGTCTGTATAACCGTTATAGAAACAAAAACTACTCGACGGATTTTAACGAAACTTCGTACACTTTTTTTATACTCCTGAACTGGTTATAGGATACTTTACATCACGCTACAATCAATAGGAGCAGAGCAGTGAAGGGAAATGTTGGGAAAACCACTTTTACGGTGTGGGGAGAGAAAATTTTATACAACAATCTATACGTCACGCGAACGACGTAGGGGATACATCGATATAGAACCCAAAAATGTGGTTAGATTTTTTTTTGTTCGTCTGTCTGTCTATTTATATGTTTGTGCGCGCATCACATGAAAACTACTGATCCGATTCGAATGCGGTTTTCACATATGTATTTGTCTTCTTTTAACTTAACATCTGGTGTATAAAAAATTCTCCCCCACCTCTTTTACGGTGTGGGGAGGGGGAGAAATTTTTATACAACAATCTATACATCGCGCGAACAACGTCGCGGGTACATCGATATAGAACCCAAAAATGAGCTTATTTTTTTGTACGTCTGTCTGTCTATATCTATATGTTTGTGCGCGCATCACATGAAAACTACTGATCCGATTCGAATGCGGTTTTCACAGATGTATTTGTCTTCTTTTAACTTACCATCTGGTGTATAAAAATTTCTCCTCCCACCCCTTTAACGGGGTGAGGGAAATGTCTTATTTTTTGATAGATTACACAGATCTTCAACGTTTTGTTTTGGGGCTGCGGACACTTATTTCCGATGCATTTATTAAAGAATCCGAACCAGTCTTAGAATTTGTCCATCATTTTAGGATTCCGAGATATTTAAGACAAATTTTAGCTTTTTTGACTATTTTTAAGCTAAGAAACAGAGAAATCATTTTTTTATGTCGTAGTACTTTTTCCCTTCAAAATGAGTGCTCGAACAATGCTGTCGGTACCAATTGTGGCAATTTTAAAATGATGTGAGGTTTAACTAGAACAAATCCAAGCTTAAAAAATAATGTTTGGTGACCAGTCTTTTTTCGATTACGTTTAACCATATGGTATAATAATAATAATAATAATAATAATGTTTATTGTTCACACGTAAATGTAAATACATGAACAGTGAGTGGCTATTCGTAGTAATGTACACATAGTAAAAAAAAATAAAACAGGTAAATTAAATCATAATTACTACAGTCAAAACATACCTACCACGGGTTGGATGATTGTGTTGATTCTATTAATAGGTTATTCGTTTATAATAAATGACCGAAGCTTCATTGCTCCTCCTATAAATTTGTATATATTACTGAGTACTGTATGATCTGTAGATGACAATATAGAGTCTAAATCGTCTGAGAGTCCTCGAGGTTGAATAAAATGATCTCGTAGGTTTTTATACATCGGACAGACTAGCAGTATATGTTCGAGGGTTTCGGGTACGAAGTGATTATAGATAGAGCAAATAGTGTTTATATCTATCTGTTTCGTGTAGTAAACTGTATAAACGCTGGTTAATTTTATAACTTTAATTACAAAGAAAATAACGTATTAAATACAAATATAAAGGTGTAACTAATCTAACGTCTAACGAATGTCGAATCTCGAATATGAATGTTTTTCGTCGGGGTTCACTCTCGCACGGGAACACAGGGTTGAACCGCACAAGATCGCACTACACAGGGTCGGAACATGCCCCCGGCCTTGGAGGGTTAGCTGACAACTGGTAAAGGACATATTCTGGTCACTGCTCTGCTTATGATACCTTCGGCTGTCCTAATAGATACAACTCGTGTAACTCCATCGGACCCAGGAATAAGTTTAATGATCCGTCCTAGTCTCCACATTGCTGGAGGCAAATTATCATCTTTGATGAGGACTACCTGATTCAAGTCCACGGAAATTTGACCTTTTCTCCATCGAGTTCTGCGTTGAAGTTCGACTAAATATTCACTGCTCCAACGTTTCCAAAAGTGCTCGTATAGTTTTTGGAGAAGCTGATAGTTGGTCAGCCGATTTTCATTTACGTTAGCAACTGGAACTTCTGATAAAGTCATCGTATTTCTTCCAATGAGGAAGTGTGCGGGAGTAAGTACTGTTAAATCTTCCGGATTGGAATTTAAAGGGAATAAAGGTCGCGAATTAAGTATCGCTTCAATACGTATTAGCAATGTCTGAAAATCATAAAAGAATATTGATCTGTTTCCCAAAATTCGTTTTATGTGATGTTTGAGACTTTTAACTCCCGCTTCCCATAAACCACCGAAATGAGGCGAGTTAGATGGAATAAAATGCCACTTTATTCCTAAATTAGCCGCGTAGCTTGTAATATTTAAAGAATTTAGTTTTAAGAAATCAGCTATTTCCTTTAAATCTTTATTCGCTTTGACGAAGTTTGTTCCGTTATCAGAAAACATTTCGTATGGTTTACCTCGTCGGCTTAAAAAACGTTTAAATGCTTCAATAAAATCTGCACTGCTTAATGATAATACAAGTTCGACATGTATCGCGCGAGTAGAAAAACAAACAAATAATGCTACCCAACATTTGATAGGTTTACATCCTCTGGTGGGTTTATCTTTCATAACGAAAGGTCCGGCGTAATCTACACCAACTACTGAAAATGGTAAAGTTGGCTTGACGCGCGCAGCAGGTAATTCACCCATGAGGGGTTGAAATGATTGACCACTGTATCTAACACATTTTACGCAATTTTTCACGGTTTGACGAGCTATACGTCGACCAGAAATAGGCCAAAATCTTTCGCGAATATTAGCAAGAAGTAGTTGCGGTCCCGCATGTAATAAATTGCGGTGTTCGAAATCAAAAATAAGTTTAGTCAATGGATGATTAGATGATAGAACAATCGGATGTTTTTTCGAATAAGGAAAATCGGAGTTACCCAATCGTCCACCCACACGCAATACGCTCTCGGTTTCGTCATAAAAGGGATGCAGACTAAGAATATTACTATTATTACATAAAGTACCGCCGTTCTTTAAGGTGATATACTCCTTGCGAAAGGATTCTATTTGAGCAATTCGTATTAAATGATTAAATGCTTCGTTTAACTCTTCTGCAGATAAGAAGAGATTTTTGCGTTGTATAGATTTTGATTTGCAATTGTTAACAAACCGTAGCACATACGCGAATAATCGTTTTAGCTTAGACAGATCCGAATAATTTTCGAAAGGAAAATTAGGATAAACGTTTATAGCTGAAACACAGTTTTTTCTTTTCTCAGGAAGATCTGCCTTTAGGATTGGAGGTTTCGGCCACGTATCGGACTCAAGTAGTAACCATGAAGGTCCGTGAAACCACATTTCAGATTCGATTAATTTCTTTGGAAGGAGACCACGTGAGACAATATCCGCTGGATTATCCAGAGTTGGGACATGATTCCAGCAAAATTCATTTGTTAACTTCTGTATTGTCGATACTCTGTTGGAGACGAATGGTTTGAGCAAACTTGGATTCATATTTAGCTATCCTAATACAATTGTCGAATCAGACCATAAATAGATATTATTGAATTTAATTGTAATGGATTGTAATACTTTAGATACGAGTTGGGATAAAACTAGAGCTGCACACAGTTCAAGACGCGGCGTTGTTAAAGTCTTAACTGGGGCGACCTTTGACTTCGCGCATATTAAATTTGAGAATTTCTCATTATTTGCATTAACGGAGACAACATAAATGCATGCGCCGTAACTTGATTCTGACGCGTCAGCAAACCCGTGAAGTGATATTTGCTTAGGACTGTCACAAAGAACTTTACGAGAAATTTTAAAATTATTGAAAACCGGTAGTTCATTTGCAAACGTTAACCAATCATTGATAATGCTCTTTGGTAACGGTTGATCCCAAGTAAGATTTTCGGACCATAATCTTTGTAACAATATCTTGGCGATTATAATGGAGGGGCTTAATAATCCTAAAGGATCAAATATAGTCGCGATTCGAGAAAGAATTATTCGTTTAGTGATAATATTTGGATGATGAGAATCTGCAATTTTATATGTCAGAACATCGTCGTTACAATTCCAAGAAAGACCTAATATTTTTGAAGACCGTTCTTCAGTAGGAGAAAAATCGATTACGTCTGAAGACTCGTCGGTGGAAAGGCCAGTTAAAACAGATTTGTCGTTTGATTTCCATTTTCGGAGCTCAAATCCACGTTTAATAAAGATAGAATTTATGTTTTTGCATACGACGGAAGCTTCTTCCTTTGTATCTACGCACGTTAATAGATCATCAACATACATATCGTTTCGAATTATTTTAGCGATAGTAGGATGATCCTTTTCGCATTCGAATGCAACTTGATGCAAACATCGGATTGCTAGGAACGAAGCAGACGTCGTGCCATACGTAACCGTGTTAAGTTCGTATGTTTTTATTGGATCATTAGGCGATGAACGCCATAAAATCCTTTGTAGGTGTCTTTGTTCAGGAGAAATAAGCACCTGTCGATACATCATTTTAATGTCGCTTGATAGGGCAATTGAACGAGAACGAAAACGTAAAATGATTGATAATAAATCGTTTTGTATGGTAGGTCCGGTCATTTGTAAATCATTCAAAGAGAGGCCATTAGAAGTTGGACATGATGCATTAAAAACTACTCGGAGTTTGGTAGAAGAACTCGATTCCTTCAATACCCCGTGATGAGGCATAACGTATTCTAGTTCGTTTTTCGTGTTAATGTCTGCAATTTCTGTCATGTGCCCTAATTGTTCGTATTCGTTTAAAAAATCAACATATAGTTTTCTTAATGTTTGGTTAGAAATGAGTCTACGCTCCAATGATAAAAAACGTTTAATAGCGAGATCCCTTGAATCACCTAGTGATTCGGGAGCTTCCTTTAACGGTAAAGTTACTATGTACCTACCAGTTTTGGAAGTTCTTAAAGTTTGCAAGAAATGGTCTTCACACGCTTGCTCTTCAAACGACCACGACGTCTTAGTTTCGCATTCCTCAACCTCCCAAAATTTACGCAATTGATTTTCAATTGAAATATTCGAATTTTGATTAACGTTTAAGTTACATTGAAGTTTTTCAATTGGTGTGTCCATACAGCCTGCAACTATCCATCCTAATCGGGTGTTTTGTAATAAGGGTTTGTTTTTCCCTAAGCTAATTTGACCTACACTTAGAATGTGCCAAAACATATCTGCGCCGATTAATAAATCTATAGACTGCGGTTCATAAAAATCTGGATCTGCTAACTGTAAATTTACAGGTAAATGCAAGTTCTGAATATCGATATTCATACTTGGTATTTCTGACGTAATTTTATCTAATACAAAACATGATAAGTCAAACGCATAATTATTGTCAATAGATTTTACGCTTATATTACATTTAAATTTGACATATGATAACGAATCACTTATACCTGAAACTGTCAATTTAGTGTCTGTCTTAGTTAAGTTTTTGACAAAGTCTGGTAGTTATAAAACTGGATTGTGAACCACAATCTAACAAGGCTCGTACTGCAACGCTTTTTGATGTATCTGTTTTACTAATAACTTGAACCCTAGCCGTAGATAGAATTGCATTTTGATTGATAGAGAGGAGACTGCTCGTAACATTATCTGAACAACCAGGAGTGCTCAGAGATTCTGGTTGATTATTTGGATTATTCGTAATATTTTGCGACGATTTACACTCATGTAAAACAGTATTATGCTTTTTTCCACATACCTTACATCCGCTCCATCTACAATCCTTTATTGAATGATTGCGCCTAAGACAATTTAAACAAAGATGCAACGAATTGGCCTTATCTATTCGATCTTGTATGGGCAGTTTTAAATACTCCACACAACAAAATAAATTATGATTACCCTTGCAATAAAGACAAACGAGTTTCGAATTGTATTGTGTAATGGGGCCTTTATTATCCGTTTGACTAAATAACCCTCTCGAGGAATTATTCGGTTTCGCATATTTTCGAGAGTTTGTGTTAAAGTTTTCGTATTTCTCATATTTTTTATCTACTTTTAAATTCATTTCGACTGTTTCCAACAAGTTGGCTCGTTTTTTGAGAAATTCTTTGAAAATTGTTAAATTTATAACTGAACTATTACTTGCTAAGTTAATTTTGTGTTTTTCCCACTCATGCGCAGTGCCTTTATCGAGTTTACCTGTTACTATGAATATTATTAATGTATCCCAAGAATCTGTAGGTTCGCCTAACTGATTGAGTGAGGTTAGGTGTTTAAATAAATTTTCATATACGTGTCGAATTTTCGCCGCTGTCGCGTTACTAACCGGTTCCATATCAAAAATGGCCTTTAAATGATTTTGTATTAAAAGCGATTTATTATTAAATCTATCGCAAAGAGTGTTCCACGCGACGCTATAGTTTTCCGCCGTGAACTCTATAGACTGAATTACCTGCGGAGCAGATCCGATCAACGAAGCGCGTAAATAATGGTATTTTTGCATATCATTTATCTGATTATTCGAATTAATCAACGAATCAAACGTGTCTCTGAATTCCATCCAGAGTTCGTATTTACCATCAAATTTAGGTAGCTCTATTTCCGGCAGCTTTACTCTATCTAAAGAAGTCGTATTTATGGAAGATTGTCTTCCATCGGAATTTTCGGATTTTGTTTCCTCGTTTTTAGTCGCGTAATTCTCTAACAGTGACTTAGCCTTAGAGGTATTATGATAAAACTTGTTTTCGAAATCTGTTCTGATAGTGAACTGTTCGTCAATGTCATCAACTAAACATTCAATCTCGTTTTGAACTTGATCGAAATCAAAATATATTTTTTCCGCATCATTACTTCGTTGTTCTAATTCAATTACTTGTAAACGGGTTAAATCATCAACAGCATAGCTTTCGAACGAGACTAAAAACTTATCAAAGGCTGTAAGTTTCGCTTTTATCGAGCCACGTTTTCTTACTAACGTATTAAGAGTTTCTTGTTCCTTATCTTTCCCCATGATACGAAATAAAATAATTAAAGTACCACTTTAACGAATTTGTAAACTAATATAGTAAAATAATATACTAAATAAATTAGAAATAAGTTTTCCGTCTACTAAAATAAGTACGTGTTACAATTTGAATATTCAGACAAAGCTAAGATTGAAAGAATACTTATGATGACTATAGTATCTAAGTAATAATGAAATAAGGGTTATATTTGAATTGTATACTCACGCACACTTCACACTATCGAGGGAAGATAACAAACAACCAGCTGTAGTTTTCACGCTTCTTCGCACAACTTAGATCACACTTTGACTGGTCGACTGGATGCAATATGTCGGTTTGGATGCACTTGTTGAATTTCGTATGATTTCTTGATTTTTTCGTTTAATTATCGCTTTAATTTCGCTTAGTATCGGGTCGAAGGACCAATGTTTCGTGTAGTAAACTGTATAAACGCTGGTTAATTTTATAACTTTAATTACAAAGAAAATAACGTATTAAATACAAATATAAAGGTGTAACTAATCTAACGTCTAACGAATGTCGAATCTCGAATATGAATGTTTTTCGTCGGGGTTCACTCTCGCACGGGAACACAGGGTTGAACCGCACAAGATCGCACTACACAGGGTCGGAACACTATCCTATACGAATTATTATTTACATAGATATATAACTTTTCGGAGTTTGATGTACGGAGTTGAGCTACTAGTCTTTTAACGTGCAGAGGAATTGTGGTATGTAAATAATTTTTACCGTTAAAATCACCATGCAATAAATATTTAAATGATGGATGATGCGTGCTGAGTAATACTCTATTTACATCTTCTTCAAAGTTTTTGTTAAGGTAATTACTAAGTAGAGTATTTTTTATGGTTTGATTAATATTATTAATATTTACATTCGAATCACAGTAAGCATTTAAAATGTGGACTAACTGACTTGCCCAGTTGTATTTTAGGTTGCCGTTATTGGCCGCCTCATGTAGTTTTATTGTACGTACAAGGGCCCGGTGAACATATCTGTTATGGTCTTTACATTTTAACCTTAGTAGCAGTTCTATATAGATTGTTTTATTACGTGGTACCCAATTTTACATATACCTGCTTCGATTCTTATTATGTGTGCAGCTGTTGATTTTTGTAAAAATAAAAGAAGCTTCCAAAAATAGTTTTGAGTTTTTTCGACTTGTTCTAAGTATCGAAGAGCCCATATGGCACTTGTGTATGTAAACGTAGGTATCACTATATTGTTGTATAACAGTTTTATGGATTCAATTGATGAAACTTTTGAGCATTTTATAGTGTTTAATAGAGTTCCTTGACACAATCTAGCTTTTTGCTCTCGTTGTTTGAGATTACTTAGGAATAAACCATTAAATGAGAAGTTAACACCTAAGTACTCATATGTATTAACAACGTCAGTATGGCTGTTTTTGTAAATGAATTGGGGATGTTGACCGATGTTTGGGCTTCTACGAAAGATAACTATCTTTGTCTTTGTCAAATTAACTTCCAGTTTGTATTTGTTGCAGTATGATTCAAGAAGTTGTAGGTTTCGTATTAAATCTATTCGAGTTTCAGATAATATAACTAGATCATCTGCATACAGGAGCATATGTATACTATTACCATCATCTAGAGTTACACCTTTAGCACCTTGTTCTTTAAAATAAATTTCTATATCTGATATGAAAATTGAAAAAATTAGGGGACTTAGGGTATCACCCTGTAGAACGCCTCTTGTTACTTTAATTCTATCAGATAATGTACCATCTTGTTCCATAAATATAGAAGCTGAACTATACATAAGTTTTAAAAGTCTGGTGATCTTAGCACTTACCCCATTAGTAAATAATTTTTCCCAAAGTAGGTTGTGGTCCACTGAGTCAAATGCTTTTTTAAAGTCTACAAATAAAGCGAATAATTTTCTGTTGGGGAATCGTAGGTAGTTATTTACAGCGGTATACAACACAAATATGTTGTCTTCACAGCTTCTATTCTTACGGAATCCTGACTGGCATTCTGGTAGTAACTCATGGCGTTCCACAAAATCTGTTAATCTATTATTAATCAGTTGGGTGAATATCTTTACTTTATGATTTATTAGAGCTATGCTACGATAATTACTTGGATCTTCTTTTGGACCTTTTTTGTGAAAATGAATCATTTTTATTTTCGACCACGTGGGAGGTATTTGCTCAGTTGAAAAAATTTGATTAAAAAGAACCTTAAGAGCAGCAATCCAGTCCGCAGGTAAATGTTTATAAAACTCGTTAGATATATTATCTTCCCCAGGAGCTTTGTTATTTTTTATTTGGTTCAATACTTGCAAAATTTCAATGTTAGAAAAAGGTGTATCTAAGCTAGGATGCAAAACGTCTATATATTGAGTTTGTAAGATTGGTTGTGGTATATAGAAATTTTTATAATAATTTACCATTATGTTCATGTCGATATCGTTCCTATCGTTTATTGATTTGTTTAACTTAATGTGTTTCCAGAATTCAGTTGGATTGTTGATATTATTAAGTTTACTTCTTACACTGTTTTCATAGGCTTGTTTTTTATTTTTTAGTACTAGTTTATACTCTTTTTTCAACTTGTTATATTTAGAAATTGCATTTTGATTGAACTTGGTTTCCATTAATTTTTTTTTAGATTTATAAAGTTTTCGTTTAGCTTCTCTGCAGGTTTGATCATACCACGGTTTAGATTTGTTTGTGTTATTTACTCTAATTTTTTTATTTTTTTCCATTCCTAAAAATTTTATTGTAGAGCGTATTGCTGTATTTATTTGTTTATCTAAGTCCTCAACAGAGTTTATTTGTAAGTTTGTATTACATTGAGATAATATATTTTTATAAGAATTTACTTTTAAAGGGTCCCATTTAATTAGTGATTTATTAGAACTCTCTTTGTTTATCCTATTTTTTGTGAGCCCAGGATTTATTGATAATGTTAGTGCACAACTTAAATGATCTGATAGAAATTTTTCATTTATAAAAAAAATTAAAATACTATCTTTACTGTTAAAGCTTGCCCAAATTAAATCGATGACGCTACTGCCAGATTGTCCAATATATGTATAGTTACCTTTATAATCGCTATATCTACCGTTTAATACAAAGAAGCTGAGATTTTCTAGCGCTTCTGTAAGTATTGTTCCTCGGCGATTAGTTACTTTATCCATTGAGTCACGTAGTTCTATGGGAACATCGAACGCATGTGTTTGTTGTTCGTCGAGACTCGTCGGACACCCTATCCTAGCGTTGAAATCACCACAGATAAAGACATTATCGTTAGGGTACTCAGTAATTATATTTCTTACGGTTTCCTCTAGTAGTTCTATACAAACATAGTCATCCAACCCAGGTTTTAAGTATACAACACCTAAAATAATCCAAATATTATTAACGCAAAATCTTACAACAATCCACATATTACATATATAGCAATTACATTTACATTTTTAAGACCTACAATGTTTTTTGATAAAAGAAGCAAAATTCCACCACTACCTCTTCCTCTTTGTTTCTCTTTAACCGCTGGGCAGTGATATACATTATAATTAGTTAGCGCTTGGGGTACATTGAATTCGGGAGAGGTGATCCAAGTTTCGGCGAGACCAATAATAGGAAATTTGTAAATATCTTCGAGTTCTTGTGCGTCAAGATCGTTGATAGTACTTATACCCTGGCAGTTCCAAAATAATATATTAAGAGAATTGTGTTCTTGTGACTTTGTTTTTTTTTCTTTGCTAATTTGTTTTGAATTATGTTTTTGCTGTTTTTTTGTTCCATTTTTTGTTGCTTCTGTTTTTCCTTTGCATAACTCATGTCCGTGTTCCCTGCCTACATCTTTATTATTTTCTTCATCCTTATCTTTCTCTTCTACTTTTTTGTCGTGGTCTTTGATATTTTCTTTAGCTGTTCGTCGAAGTTGGGGGATCTTTGGCTAGCGGTTCTCTTGATACTATTTATATTTTCTTCGTTTTCATTTTTCCATACCATATTTTTGTTTTCATTGATGTCTTCTACTGTATATATTTTGTTATTAACAACTAATTTATTGTATCTCAGGATTGCCTTCAATCCCTTCTGCCTAGCGTTTTTTAGTTCTGGGATTAGTTGTTTCCTTTCTTGTTGTACACTCAGTGGATAGTCTTGATCTAGCCATAATTCGGTGCCTTTTAACTTGTTCGAGTTTTTCAGGATTTCGTTTCTCTTTTTTTGTTTTGTTAATTTAATCAGGATTGGTCTTCCTTTCTCGTTCTTTTGATTTCCAATTCTTCTTACTTCTTCTATTTCTTGTTCTATGTCTAATTCTATTCCCATCTTCTGTATAACGGAGACAACTTTTTTTTCAGTTTCAGCTTCATCTTCATTTTCGTTTTCGTGAATTCCCTTCATAACTATATTTTTTCTCCTTATTTCTCGTTCAAGTATTTCTATTTTCCTTTCGCTTGTTTCCACACGCTGCTTCAGTTTCACATTCTCCTCTTTTATTCCATTCATTTCGTGTAAAAATTGTTCCATTTTTTCATCCATACTTTTCATTTTTTCATGTATACATTTCTTTAATTTCATCCATACCGAAATTTTTTAGTGAGTCTGTAGCTTTCCTGCACACTCCGGCAACGTCGCCAATATCTGAGTTGTATTTCTTCAATAAACTAATGATGATCGTGTTATCACTAGGCAATTAATGCTTTTTCACTTTTGGTTTTGATAATTAAAACTCGTTTTTCTCTATCGTTGTAGTACTTACATGAGATATTTTTGCAACACAAGCCACTGTTATTGTTTACTTTCACTTTAGAATAGTGGTATTAAATTATTTCTTCTTAAAACTCTTGAAAATGGTGATTTTTCGCAAGCGAAAAATATAGTACGTATTATCGCTTAAGTTACACTGTTGCCACTCCCACACCATATGGTATATGACGTCGCAATTTATTTCTGCTTGATCCAGCATTCCATAGTGACCTTCCACGCATTTTTCTAAGTGTTCCTACAGTAGTTAGATTATATTCAGTTAAAATCTTGTCGGCCAGTGGAATAGACTTAAACCAATGATCCATTGTAATATTCCTTCCGGTACCATGAATACTTTCGGTCAATATTCTCACATAATAATCAGGCACAGATCCTTTATTCGGTATTTTTATTTTTCCAATATAAGGAATAGCACTTACCATATATTATATATTATTTTAAGTCTTTACTTATCAGGTTTTGAACCAATATATACTCTAAATGGACGGTTTCCTCCAAATCCCAGCAGCTGCTCATCTACGGTACAATAACCATAGGACGAGTAATATTTTGTACACGTTGCAATAAATCTTTCACATATAGTACGTATAGGAAAAATTTGTCTTGAGCATTTCTTAAAAGTTTAGCGTCAAAATTCAAACAAGCAATCAAAAACTTAAAACTAGTTTCACTGATTATATATGGCTCAAACTTTGGGCACATTTTTTTGGAGTTTAGATGATTGTTTTTTCTTTGGCCTTCAATATAGAGTAAACCGAGTAAAGCCAAAATTTCTGTCACAGTCTTCAGCATACTTCTTTCGTTGCCATTTCTTGGTTAGTGTATATAACTATGAAAATAATAATTTCTTCGGAAAATAATAGTTTCAAGGAATCTAACTCAGTTGTTATATCCTTAGCATCACATTTCGGGCCAGGCATTCGCAAGACAATATTTGGCTGTGGCGTGCGAGTACGACTTGGAGGTTCAGCAGACTATAGCCATTCTTTTCTCTAAATTTTGTTGGTAGATGAGAAACTCTTTCACTATCTATTTGTTCAGACACGTCCTCTTCATTTACTTCAATATAATCTCCTGTCTTCATATTCCTCTTCTTCGATAGATACAATACTGTCTAAATCTGATTGTACTGACACATGATCTTCATATTGGCTGCCTTCATTGTCAGAACTGTATTCATTGTCAAGTTCTTTATTCCACTGCAATAAGGTTTCCTGAAATTTTGGATCCTCTGGGCGAATAAACGTCAAACGTTTCTTTTATAACAACGTTTAATGTTTACGTGGGTTTCACGCGACACTACTTATAGCGAGATAAACCAAGCTGCACTGCCTTACGTGTTACAAATAGAATATACTTTGGTATAAAGACATGGCACTTTAGGGTTAAGATTAAGGGGTTTTGTACCAAGGGGCGGTGGTAAATCAACGTACCTTGGGGATATCAGAAGTAAAAAGTTTTCACTGAAGAAAAGAGAATTTTAAGTCCAACCAGATTAACCACAAACAGTCAAATGTAAACCAACACACCTAACAAGTAAAACTAAGAACTAACGGTTTTCTTAAAGTGTAGAGTGGGAGATTGGTGCTAGGTGATGCAATGGGTACAAAATTATTGTGCAACCTGTAGCCAAAATAGTTATTTTTGGCATGAACAGAGACAGAGTGTTCTGACTTGAGTTCATTCTCCTGATGCGAGAGAGAAAAAAATATCACAGCAGTGTTTGCTTTTACTTCTAATCGCCTATACAGAAAGCAAACCTAATATTTCATTGCTACACCTCATTGTTCGTATGTTCAGTCTATAGAAAGAGAAACCAGCACTTCTTCGATCTTCTCTCTCGCACTACTGGGAGAGTGGGCTTGAATCGAGACGAGCAGTCTAGGATACAGTCTATGATTTTTGGTGCACATAACAAATACCACAAAATCCTAAAGTATTAGAGCAATTCTGAGCCCGGATTTAGATTCTATGCAAAAATTTACTTTAGATATATTATATCCCTCCTTCGTTTTCTGACAACAATCAGGATCCTATGATTTTTAGATCTGTTATTTGCTAATTGAGTTTTACAAAAAAAATTCTAATAAAATTTTAATATTAAAAATTCAAGCACATGTTAATGCGGTATGGAGAAACAAGTTCATTTTAATATATATACAAACAAGAGTTCATCTTACATTATCGAACTGTAAAGTCCTATACTTGTAAAAAGCACATTTTACCTATATAGACTGGTAAAATATTTAAATATAAGTAAGCCGAATTTTACACGATGAACGATCAATATCATCACTGTGCTTCGTGAAAAGTGAATTTAATAATCCATCGGCATAACGATTATCATTGAAATCCACTTCACACATCCCACGTTCGCAGGTAAGGTATGTTATTAGCTGATATTAAATATACGGAGAACAGATAGGTTAAATCTGCAATATGAACCCTAAGTTATTTATTATAAAAATTACTATAATGACAAAGTCACGACAGAACTTTTTACGAGTTGATAAAAATTCTCCATATAAATTTTGAACATCAGGGCCCTTTCCACTTGTTTGAATGACCTCTAGCCTAACTTAAACAGTTAATTCCTGATCATTTCTGATTTCAAGAAGTGGTCTTGGAGGAATTCTATTGACTTTCCGTTAAGTCGCGAATTGTCAAAAAGCTTGTTTTTTTTTAAGTTTTAATCGGATTCAATAGGGATGTTGACTAATTTCCGGATCTGCTTTTATTTTATATTTTAATAATAAAAATGGTTTTATTTTAAAGAAAAAAATAATAAATTAGAATAGATTTAAAATTTCCCGCTAAAACGCCCAAAACTGTCATGTGACTTTGATTACGTCACGAACCGATAAACAATGCTCGCGATCTGTCAAACTCTAAGGAACTTGAAAGTTTTCTTGAGAAATAATTATTTTTAGGGTTTAATACTAGTTAATAATAAATACAAATGTGTGTGTATGTAGATGTACATGTAAAAAATAAAGATTTTAATATTCAAACAGCCCACAGTATTTCTTACCACAATGAAGTTATAAATATACCTGTTTTTAAAATTTTTAAAATTAACGAACGACATAAGTTCTATTTATTGAAGTGAAACTTCTTTAGCGGCACTAGGAGTAACTTTGTAATTCTAACGGACGTGACGTCATTCTAATGTACCGCGTACCGGAAACAAAACCTGATACAAAATACCTAACACGATTCTGCCTACTATATTAAATAAAATTAAATCTGTAATTGTATGAATTGACAGCTTGTCATCTTGTCAACCAAAATACATTGGTGGTACATAGTTTAAATTTGTGTATAAAGTGTTTGTTTTAAATATGAATAAACAAAGTCGATTTATTAATGAAGAAAGTGATGAAAAAATATTGAATGAAAATGGGTGAGTAGGTACTCTATATGCATAAATTTTATTTTTGGTGTGTAATTACACTATTTATACCTAATTATTTATACCTATTATTTATACCTAGCTATTTTCGTTTTATAGACTTAAAGAGCTAAAAAGAAAAAGAAATTGTGAACGTCAAAGGGCATATTATAAGCGCCAGAAAGATTTGAAGAAAAATGAAAATGAAAAAAAGACGAGACAGCGACATTCATTATGATTTGAATAAGTAAGTTTATATACATACATACATATTATGATAGTAAATAATTATTTATAGGGAAGCTTTACGTTAAGTAAAGAAGCATGTTGCACGTTTTTGTTCATAAAATAATAATATTCGAAATGTTTTAACACACTTGCTTATACTTATTTTAGGTTTGGTTAGGTAGCCATAAAGGCCATAAAACTACTGGTCAGGATGGCTGATCTTTTACCAGCAATAACAGATCCTTCGTAGAACTGAAGAAATCAAACTCAACTCAGGATTTAAAATTTTATGGAATATGCTATAAAATACTACAAAATGAAATGGTTATCTAACTATCGAAGGCTCTTGTGTTGTGTTGTATTACAATAAGGTAGATACAGCTACAAAATCACACATTCTAAACGTAATGTGTGTATATTTTTAATATTGTTTACCTATTATTGAAGCAAAACTTCTTTAGGCGCGACTAGGGGTAACTCTAACGTTAGATCCTAACGGAAGATTCTGATTGAAGTAGTGGTGTAATTTCAGCTATGGGAGGAGCTTAAATTTTCAAAATTTATTTATGAAATTTTCAAAATTTTCAAACGGTTTCAAATACATTAATGGTATTTAGAGAGTAAAATCTATGTTTCACATTTTAGTTATTATAAACCTATTATTTCATATATAAAAAATAATGATAACTTTTAAATTCCTATTTCTAATGAATAATATAAATATTTTTCGAATAAGAATTTCGGGTTTTCGCACACATACGGCCGTATTGCTGCTCGCTGTGTTGAACTATATGTTTATCTTATTTCTATATTTATATGTGTACAATTAATTAGTTATCTACTTATTTTACCTATAATTTAGTGTTATTGTTATTGGTTTTTGTTATCTGCCTTTATCTATCGGACAAAAACTTAAGCAGAACTAAATAAATACAATCCTTACTACCTCGTTATAGTGCGGGATCAAAATGGTGATTTGCAGCAAATGTACCTCGTCGCTCACCAACAAAACTCCTGGGTTGAAATGTGGCGGTTCCTGCTCTAAATATTATCACGGAAAGTGTGTAGGTTTGTCTAAGCAAATGGTTGCTAACTTTCAAACTCCAGGAGCTTTATGGCATTGTCCGAGCTGCAGACCTGATGGTGCAAATAGGCGCATTTCAGCAGCTACTTCCCGTGATACTTCGGTGTCTCTGTCAGATGAGGAAAGTGAAGATAGAGACGAAAAAGACACTACCACCCAACGCACGTTAAAAATAGTTGAAAAGATTCAATCTGATCTGCTCAACCTAAAAACTCAAAATTCTGATCTCATCGATAGTGTAAACTTTTGTAGCGATCAAATCACTGTTTTCGAAACAGCAATGAAGAATATCAGCAAGAGATTGGATAACATTGAGAAGTTACAAAAAGAAAACGCCTCATTAAAGAAATACGTCCAAAACCTCGAAGATAGAGTTGCATCACTTGAACAGCAGGTTAGATCTAACAACCTAGAAATTTTCGGTATCGATGAGAAACCCAATGAAAATCTGTTGAAAGTCTTAGAAAAAATCGGTGAACACATCGAATGTCCAATCCAACCCAGTGACGTTGACTTGATATTCCGAGCTAACACTTTCGTGCAAGGAAAACCTAAACCTGTAATCGTCAAGTTAACTTCAAAAAATAAAAAGGACTCTATATTAGCTGCCGCAAAAGCCAAGCGGATCGCTAAAGGTACCTCAACCCCTGGACTATCGGTTGCCAATGTTTCAACTCAACTATTCATCAACGAACACCTGACCCGTCATATGAAAGCGTTATTGAAAAAAGTGAAGGATTCAGCTAAAATAGCTAAATTCAAATATGTTTGGGTAAGAGATGGTACCATATATACTAGAAAGGACGACAAAAGTCGAATTTTAACTATTTTTAATGAACAGAGTATAAACAAAATGGAATAATTCTTCTTTTTTGCTAAATTCTTTAATTCTTTTTTAAATTCTATGGCTATCTCTTTTTTCTATCAAAATGTACGTGGACTGAAGTCCAAACTTTCACAAATTTTTAAAAATTCCTTAAACTCTGATAATCAGATTATTTGCTTAACTGAAACATGGTTAAATAACTCTATTTCCTCATCTGAGATACTTAGTGACACGTTTAATATCTATCGTCGTGATCGAGAAGACAGCGCATCCACAAAACAAGTCGGTGGTTGTGTATTAATTGGGGTTAACAAAGTTCTATGTAGTGTTGTGCGGTACGAGTGGATGACAGATTCTGAGGATTTGTGGATCACAATTAAGCCTACTGATAAATCTTTTAAATTTCATTTGTGCTGTGTATATATTCCTCCTAAAGATTCAACGTCATTGAGTGTTTTTTGCACAAAATTAAATGAAGTAATAAACAACCATCCCGATGACACGTTTGTCATTTGTGGAGATTTTAATTTACCAAATATAACTTGGTCTTTTGATGCAGTTAATAAAAATTGCGTTCCTAAAAATTTTACTGATACCTGCTCTAACTTGTTTATTGACACCATTTCTTGTTGTGGTCTTTCTCAGTTTAATTATTTTCTCAATACTTCAAATAATACATTAGATTTAGTTAGGTCCAATTCTTTCTTTATTGACAATTTGGATATCACTGACAACCCCCTAGTGCCAGAAGATAACAATCACACTGCTCTAGAGTTTACTTTCAGTGGTTTGAATATTAGTGTGTCTAATAATTTTCGTAATGAAGACTTTACCTTTAATTTTAGCAAAGCCAATTACGATTTAATAAAGAAAGAATTGCAGTCCTTTGACTGGACAAATGAATTTTCGGATCTCAACATTAATGACAGTGTCCAAAAATTTTACAATGTTTTAAATAATATTTTTGAAAAATATATTCCAAAGCATCAAAAGGTTAAGTCCATTTTTCCACATTGGTTTACTATTGATACGATAAAAGTGATCAAGGAGAAGAGAAAATATCATGTTAAATGGAAAAAGTTTCATAATAATCTTGACTATCTAACATTTAAATTGCTACGTGGACGTTCTAAATTTTTGATTGATCACGACTATCAAAATTATCTTAAGCAAATTGAAACTTCAATTCCCAGTAACCCTAAAATGTTATGGCAGTTTATTAAAACTAAGAAAGGCAAAACTTATGCAATTAATGCTTTAAAAGATAGAGATGAATTGATAACTGATGGTGATAAGATCTGTCAAATATTTTCATCGTATTTTAATTCTGTGTTCAATCCTCCTAATATTAATAATAATAATAATAATAATAATGTTATAATTGATGACAAACAAGACACCATTGGTCATTATTTTATTCCAAAATCAACGATTTTACACAAAATCTTAAAACTCCCAGATAAAGCTGCTGGTATAGATAATTTACCTACTTGTTTTTTGAAAAGCTGCCGTATTGAAATGGCAGATATTCTTTTCGTTCTGTTTAATAAGTCTCTCTGCGAGGGATGTTTTCCTAATTCCTGGAAAAGAGCCCTTGTAGTTCCGATTTTTAAATCTGGAAATAAATATCTCGTAGAAAACTATAGACCTATTTCTAAACTTTGCATTATCTCTAAAATTTTTGAATCAATTATATCTGACTATTTAAAAACTGACATCAAATCAATTATTATTTAGGAGCAACATGGCTTCGTCAAAAATCGTTCTATAGAATCTAACTTATTCTTGTACACAGATTATTTGCTAGAAACAATAGAAAAGGGAGAACAAGTGGATGCTATCTATACTGATTTTAGTAAAGCTTTCGATAAGATTGATCATGGTATATTGCTTAAAAAGTTGGCTAGTGTGGGTATTCATGGAAATTTATTAAGGTGGTTTAAATCTTATATTAGCAACAGATCTCAGGCTGTCTGCCTTGGTAGGTATCGTTCTCAACTCTCCAATATTACTTCAGGAGTACCTCAAGGTTCTCACCTAGGCCCTCTGCTATTTATATTATACATCAACGACATTTCCTCTTGTTTCAAATTTGCAAAATTCTTATTGTTTGCTGATGATTTTAAGATATTTCTAAAAATTTCTAGTGCCATTGATTATATACTAATTCAACAAGACTTGGACAGGTTAGCTCTTTACTGCCAAAATAACAATCTCTTTCTTAATGCAAAAAAATGTCATTGGATCATCTTCTCTAGAAACAAACACATCTTAGTAAATCAGTATTCTATCAATAATGAAGTATTGAATCGTGTTTCAGAGGTGAAAGACCTCGGAATTTTCTTTGATTGTAAACTTCTATTCGATTCCCATATAGACTATATCTCTAAAAAAGCAAACAAAGCCCTAGGCTTCTTAATGCGAGTATGTTATGATTTTAAAAGTGTGGATTCCATTCGAACTCTATACATGGCATACGTAAATAGTTTACTTAACTTTGGTACTGTTATATGGAATCCTCAATATAATACCTATATTGACAGATTGCAAACTACGCAGACGAAATTTGTTACTTACCTATATTGATAAAAAAATATACCATAATTCAGAAAAAATTTTTCAAATTAAAAAAGATTTAAATATTATTTCTTTGTCTGACAGACGACAACTTTCAGATGTCAAGTTTATTTTTAAAATTGTTAACAATCATATCTAAGGCACTATAAACATAGGTATTATCATCAGCCATGTTTTGTCCAATGTCAACCACAAAACCAGAGATAATACAACAGATGTGTTGATGTCTAATATAAAGTTGGCAACAAGTTCCAACATCAGCGCACCATGTTTTTGTTTAAAATTTTACTTTAACACCCTTTTTATGCTTAAAGTACCTTAAATTTATTTTAAACTAAAACCACTAATAGTACTTACTCTGTTACTATACCGTTATAAGTACTTTTTCGCTTTTCGCACTACCAGCTAGTTTAGTTCCCATTTTCACCACAAAATACGATTGCACGTGTCTCTTTAATTTGTCTATGATCTGACACGTAAATTGATTGACATTGGAATAAAAATGGCTGATGATAATACCTATATCTATAGTGCCTTATCATATCGACTCAAGCGCTATTTTAAATAAAATACTTTTTAATGTCCCTTCTCATTATACACGAAACAAATATACATTTAAAATTAACCAAAGTTCTACTAATTATTACCGAAACTCTCCCTTGCAGAGATGTAGCAAATCGTATAATTCAATTTCAAATCTCATTGACATTGATATTTTCTCCGATTCTTTGATCACTTTCACAAACAAACTAAAAAAATTCTACTTTTCTCATATCATGGACTAAATATTTTGGAATTTTTTTTTCTTCTTTGTATTTATTTAGGTAAAATAACTCTTTTTCTTTTCAACCACAAATTATATAACATTTTCTTTTCTTATTTGTACATTTACATATAGACTCTAAAATAATTGTGAAAACTGTTTTTGGGTTCGTCCCGTTGTGTTTTCCTTATTGTAAATAAATAAATAAATAAATAAATAAATAAATAAATAACATCTCATTTTTTGTAAAGTATATAAACAATAAATATGATTGAATTGTAATTAAATATTTATTTTCCGATACGTATGTCAACACAAGTTTTACTTCAATCACGCGTAAAGGTTACACGCACACTCTTCTTTTAATTTTAGTCCAAAATATGACGGATTAATTGGTATTGATTTATTAAAACAATTAAAAGCAACTGTAAATTTAGAGAAAAAACTCCTTATACAGAAATACCAATAATATACGTATTAGAAGAATTAACACAACTAAAAAGGAAACTTAAAGTAAAAAATTATTCTATTAATATTCCTGCTAGGACATCCCAAATTGTAAAATAACCCGTTGAACTTATAAATTATATTAATTTTGGCAATCAAATAGAATCACCCTGTGCAGTTGTAAAGATAAATAAATTTTTTGCAACAACCACCATTACTAATTCAAGAGAAGAACCAATAAAAATTAATATTAATAAACCTTTTAAAATTGAAAAATTAGATATCGCAGATATAAATTTTATTGAAAAAATGGAAACCGATTCTGAATTAAACGAATACACCGATAATATTTTAAAATCTAATCTAAAAAATATACGAGTTGAACATTGTAATTACGAAGAAAAACAGGCTATAAAAAATTTATGTTAAGTTCCGCTGCACAAAAATCTTTGTAGCAAAGAAATTCGCCACCATCAAACAATCGATTCTCGGCAAGTTAGAACTGTTTCCTTTGATGAATCCAGTCTCCATATTGTAAACACAATTCGGTTTATGATAACAAGTGAGTTACAAATACTAATAGCGAGTAATTAGCAAGAGAAATCAAAGAAATAACTCGTTCACACAGTGACACAAAGCCACGCTAAGTTGTTTATGGGTTCATGACGTCATGCGCTGTGATTGGCGTTCACAGTCACGTGATAATGTGTATTAAATAAAGTTTTTTGAATTAATTTTAATTAATAAAATATTATTAAGTACGTTTAATAAATATGATTTTAGGTATTTAAATATTACCATTAATCATTTAAATTTAACTTTACATGGATTTACAACTACTGTCAACATGCCTATTCAGAATAAAGTAATGTAAATATAAATTTATATTTCGTTTATATTATTCTTATTATAAATAAAGTTTCATTTCCAAGGTGTGAGAATTGGTAACATGTGTGAGAAGGGATAAGCCAGTTTCTTAGATTTTCTGAACCAGATAATTAATTAAGTGGAACGAGGGCCTTTAGTTCCAGTTATCGAATATAATTTCCTGTATAGCACTGTTCGAGAGTAAATGGAAGCTGAAGCCAAATATTTCCTAATCTTAATAGAACCTAAATTAGATCGTTTGATAAACTTTATGTGACATTTAGTTTTATGAAAAGAGCGTAACAAATATAATCAAAACATGTAGATTTCACAAACAAAACAACATATAATATAATACAGTCAAATTTTTGATCGTTAATACCAGATTACGTTGTACAGCTCACATTAGGACAATAAATAGATTTAAAAATGATATAACACTCTTAAATGGAGTTACGAAAAAATATTTTATGAATTATGTGAAAGTCGAAGCGATCAGACGAGGTAGTAAAGTAAAGCCTTACAAACTTATCTGCTACTCGCCGACGTATATTTGTGTACAAAGCCGTTTTTTTTGAAGTAAAACTTCTTTAGCGGCACTAGGGGTAACTCAGTAATTCTAACGGACGTGACGTCATTCTAATGTACCGCGTACCGGAAACAAAACCTGATACAAAATACCTAACACGATTCTGCCTACTATATTAAATAAAATTAAATCTGTAATTGTATGAATTGACAGCTTGTCATCTTGTCAACCAAAATACATTCGTGGTTAATAGTTTAAATTTGTGTATAAAGTGTTTGTTTTAAATATGAATAAACAAAGTGGATTTATTAATGAAGAAAGTGATGAAAAAATATTGAATGAAAATGAGTGAGTAGGGTACTCTATATGCATAAATTTTATTTTTGCTGTCTAATTACACTATTTATACCTAATTATTTATACCTATTATTTATACCTAGCTATTTTCGTTTTATAGACTTAAAGAGCAAAAAAGAAAAAGAAATTGTGAACGTTAAAGGGTATATTATAAGCGCCAGAAAGAAGAAAAATGAAAATGAAAAAAAGACGAGACAGCGACATTCATTATGATTTGATTAAGTAAGTTTATATACATACATACATACATACATAATATTATGATGGTAAATAATTATTTATAGGGAAGCTTTACGTTAAGTAAAGAAGCATGTTGCACGTTTTTGTTCATAAAATAATAATATTCGAAATGTTTTAACACTTGCTTATACTTATTTTAGGTTTGGTTAGGTAGCCATAAAGGCCATAAAACCACTAGTCAGGATGGCTGATCTTTTACCAGCAATAACAGATCCTTCGTAGAACTGAAGAAAACAAACTCAACTCAGGATTTTAAATTTTATGGAATATGCTATAAAATGCTACTATCGAAGGCTCTTGTGTTGTGTTGTATTACAATAAGGTAGATACAGCTACAAAATCACACATTCTAAACGTAATGTGTGTATATTTTTAATATTGTTTACCTATTATTGAAGCAAAACTTCTTTAGGCGCGACTAGGGGTAATTCTAACGTTAGATTCTAACGGAAGATTCTGATGGAAGTAACGGTGTGATTTCAGCTATGGGAGGAGCTTAAATTTTCAAAATTTATTTATGAAATTTTCAAAATTTTCAAACGGTTTCAAATACATTAATGGTATTTAGAGAGTAAAATCTATGTTTCACATTTTAGTTATCATAAACCTATTATTTCATATATAAAAAATAATGATAACTTTCAAATTCCTATTTCTAATGAATAATATAAATATAACATCTCATTTTTTGTAAAGTATATAGACAATAAATATTATTGAATTGTAATGAAATAGGTATTTATTTTTCGATACGTACGTCAACAAGTTTTACTTCAATCGCTCGTAAAGGTTACACGCACACTCTTTTTTTTTGTTGAATTTTGCTATAGTTAAAAGTGGCTAAAACTGAGATTAACGAATTTGTTTTTGTTTAAAACTCGGAAAACCAAGTTTGGAAAGTATTCAAATGATGCAAAAACACAAATAAAAGAGTAGTATAAATGTTTCAAAAGATTATGGCCGAACTTCGACGATAATACCTAGGCTAGTTATGTATATATTTTTTTACAAATCTTTTGACGTCTATTGAAATGGACAACAAATTTTTCCAGAATACAATTCTGACGATCTGAAAGACCCAGAGGTAATTGTATCTAATTTCATGGGCAGGGTAATGAAGATAAAGTAAAAAGAGAAAGTTGAAAAAAGGTTCATAGAAATTAAAATGCCTAAAGTATACTCTATAATATAGATATGGAAGGTGTTGACAAAATGGATCAACTTTAATCGTATTATCAATCTATATCAAATCTTAAAAATTGATACAAAGAATGATTTTTCATTGTAATGATTTTGCTTGTGTCAATGGTTGGCTCGAATATAAATTACAAAAGGAAAATCAAAACATACCGAAAAAAGATATTATAGACTTCATTTTAAAATCAAAGTGGTGGAAGCTTTGACAGAAATGAATCGAGCTTTAAAAGAATCTCGGGGAACGCCATCGGGCGAAAATTCTGCAGTCATACCAGCTATTAGAGACGAATTCCTGGAGAGTATAGACCATTGAGAGAAATAGAAACTGATCTATATGACCACTTTCCTGTTATGACATTCAGAAAGAAGGTACACGTTGCAAAAATCGTAGTTATAAAGTAAAAACTTATGTATTTTGCAAGAAATTACGGTACATTTATGTTTTGTAAAAGAACGTAACTGCTTTACAGTTTTTCACCACAAAAAATGCACTGTTAAAAATATAAAAATTAATATATTCTTTCGGAAATTTTGTTTTACTTACATTGTAATGGAAAAAACTATTATTTTCTGAATCAGTTCAATAATTCTATATTCCACAATTTTTTTAACAAAGAAAATAATTGAGTTTGAAAGGGTTAAGTAGAAAGTGCAGTTATTTGCAACAATTTTACACTAAATTGACAATATTTTTGGTTCTAAAAGTTGGATTTTATTTTTATACTAGCTGTACCAGCCACGTCGTTCGCGTGGCGTGTTGATTGTTATATAAAAATTTCTCCCACGACTTCGATAAAGGGGTGGGGGGAAAAATTTTATACACCAGATGTTAAGATAAAAGAAGACAAATACATCTGTGAAAACCGCATTATAATCGGATCAGTATTTTTAATGTGATGCACGCATTATTTTTCACGCCCCCGCAAGCCCCTTTGTGGGTGGAATTTCGCAAAATACGTACACAATTCACCTTAAAATGATAGAAATAACTATTTTGCAAAGTTTAAAACCTGTAGGACTTATAGATTTTAAATTTTATTTTTATTTTTCACGCCCGCGCAACACCCTTTGGAGTGTAATTTCGTAAAATCAGTTCACAATTGACCTCAAAATTATAAATATAACTATTTTGCAAAGTTTCAAACCTGTAGGACTTATAGATTTAAATTTTTTACGCACCCACAACCTCTCTTGTGGGTGGAATTTCGTAAAATCCGTTCACAGTTGACCTCAAAATTATAAAAATAACTATTTTGTAAAGTTTTAAACCTTTAGAACTTATAGATTTTAAATTTTTATTTTTTTTTTATTTTTCACGCCCCCGCAACCCTCCTTGTGGGTGAAATTTTTTAAAATCCGTTTACAGTTGACCTTCAAATTATAAAAATACCATGATTTCTGTATAGCTTTAACCATTAAGGTTGCACACCCGACGGAAGCTTAAAAATGGAGTAACTTCTCCCATTTTCCATACATTTCCCTTCACTGCTCTGCTCCTATTGATTGTAGCGCGATGTAAATTATCCTATAACCAGCTCAGGAGTATGAAAAATAATTGTACCAAGTTTCGTTAAAATCCGTCAAATAGTTTTTGTTTCTATAACGGTTATACAGACAGACAGACAAAAATTTTACTGATTGCATTTTTGGCATCAGTATCGATCCCTAATCACCCCCTGATAGTTATTTTGGAAATATATTTCATGTACAGAATTGACCTCTCTACAGATTTATTATAAGTATAGATTATTGTTTTTTTCCTAAACACTTGGGTAATGCCATGACCCTATAATGCCAACGAAAACCTTACTGGTGCCTGTACTACATTGACTAGAAAGTATAGTATTGTTCAAAGTTAATTTTTGCTTTTTTTGCGTTCACACTTTATGTCAACGATTTACTTAACTGTTTCGTGCAGGATTGGACGCCTTTCACATCTCTCGAGAAGGAAAATAGGTTAAAAACCTACAACAAAGATTGATTCTAAATCATATAAAAAAAACTAATGCTCGTCAGAAGTATCATCCTCACTAGATGTGTCCTTCAAATCGATAGCACAGGAATTAACTGGAAATACTCTAAAATTATTTTCAATTTTATGAACACGGCCAACGCATTTATACTATAATTCATGCGAACTATCTGCAACAACTTCCCTTATAGTGTCAATCTCACTGATAAAGTTGGGTCACATTTTTCTTTCTAACTTTTCTTTTAATGTTGCTCCAAATCAACTCGATGGGGTTAAATACACAATAATTAGGTGGTAAACGAATTACATTATGTCCATCTTGCTCAGCCATACTATCGACAACATAACTTGATTTAATATTTAAAGATTTTAATATAAGAACCAAATCCTTTTTAAAGATGCTGAAGAATAAGCTACCCGCACACTATCTAGGTACGAAGAAATAACATTTTTTCAAGATTTAGCTTTCGGAATTTCTGCAGTCTTTCGTGAATGGTAAGGAGCATTGTCCATCACTATGACTAAATTTTGAGGTAAGTTTGTTAACATTTGCTCTCTAAACCATTTTTCAAATACTGTAGATGTCATATCTTCATGATAATCTGCTGAAGAACTTGAAATATTTTTGGCCGAAAGCAGCAAACAATTTGGCACAAAACCATTCTCATTTCCGCCATGGAAAATGTTCCTCTGTTTCTGGATTCGCTTTATGACATCATAATTTGAGTCATTATTTTCAAACATCAATTGTTTATACATATTTCAAAAAATAATTTGAGCAGAGTGTGACCCACATACCATATTTATTGGTAGTAATTTCATCGTTCTCTGTTTCAGTTTCAGATGAAATTTCATCTCTTATTATATATAAACTAAATTAAATTTGTATTTTAAATACCTTCTATAATATTTTCAAAAGGTCTCAAATACAAAAAAGATTTCCACAAAATAAAATTTTAATAACAATTCAAAATACAATACTGGAAAGCCAAAAAAAAAACGAATAAGAATAAAGAGATAACCAGCCACCGGTCAGAGACCAATCAATTTCAACATAAAACAGGAAATAGATTACACTTATTGGTTTATAACGGTCCACGTTGACTAGAATCACACTTATTATCGGCGTCATTGAGTTCCACCCCGCGGTCAGTTTACCTACCGGCTTTGACCGTAATGGTGTTTGAGTTCCACCCCGTTGTCAGTTTACGTACCCCGGCTATCTCAGCATGTGGTTTACGACTTTATTAGTACATAATAGTTTTTAATTTTATGATATAAATATAAATACAGTTTACTTAAATATTCGGAAGTTCAGTCACTTGCATTGACGTCATTTGACGTATATGCAAGTAGACCAATACGTAGGTGTTCGGGTGCTTCTCTATCTCTATGGCTTCTCTATAGAGTCTGGAATGGTATGCTGATGTAGTAGCGAGGACTTGGGTCTCCTCAAACTTAAGAACAACTTTAATAAAAAAGAGGAAGCAGTCAAGATCAACAAAACGTGGGTTCCCATAATTAAGGGTGCGAAAACTCTACCCTTAACGAACAACACCGACCAGAACTGATTGGAATCGAAAGCAACTGAGGCCCCGCCCACTTCCTTCCCGACGTATAAATACGGGCTTCGTCCACGCAGAGGTCAGTAGTTCGCAGACTGTCAACCAGGAAGCAACTTCTGAAGATGCCAACCGCTCGTGTTGGCGAAACGTCAAGTCAGCAAGACAATCGACGCCGGCCTAACAGCCCAAAAACCATTGATACAACGTCGATTATGTTGTCATAATTAATTTCTTGGACTAGTTGAGCTTCAATAAACAATAATGCAAGACCATTAGGTCTATCTTGACCCATGCTTACTGGTAAATAGGTTTTTACTCTTTTTAAATTGGAAAAAGATCTTTCTCCTGAACAATTTGTAGCCGGAATACTCAAAAAAATACGGAGGGCAATGTCCACATTCGGATAAACATCTCGAAGACTCCGTGAATGCAATACATTGCTTATTTTTTTTTTTGCAGAGCGTACATCTTCCTTATTTGCTAAGAAATCTTTAAGTTGACTATGTAAATGAATACATTCGTTGCCTAACGTCTCTTCTAAATCGTCAGGATACTTACTGACCAGTTTATTGGCAAGATTTTTTAATTCGTTTAAGTATATCTATTTTAGATAAATCATCAAAAAAATTAAAATTTTCGTAAAGCTTTTCATATGCACTTTTACGCTCGGCCAATTGTACACTCAGAGTATAATAGGGTAATAAACATTTGTGTGAAAAGGTTCTTATCTTATCATTTACCCGGGACTCATCTGGCTGAAGTCTTCTGGTTTTTTTTGCGACGGGTATCGTAACGATAATACTCGTGAACTCCAGATAGTGCTTTGGCTTTTTCTTCATACTCAGAAAAATGTCATCTCTCATGTCTTGAAGAAATAGAGCCAGAGAAATATAGATCTGAACAACGGATGATAAATCAGCTTGAGATTGTTGAAGGTTTTTACTAGCAGCATTAAAACGATCTAAAATTACATTCCAAACGATGACTAGGATTGCTGTTTCCAAATGCTGTAATTTTCGCTGCAATCCCGTAGCTTCAGATGGCGTAGTTGGTTTCTCATCTCTGCTTTCGGCAATAAATTCCAGTGCATCAATTATTGCAACCTCTACCGATTTTAATTTGTTGCCTCTACCAAAAAAATCGGTAACCTCTACCAATTATTTTTTCCGTGTAATTGATCTATTAAAAAATTAACATCTTACCCATACAGATTGAGAAGTAAATTAATGAATTATAATATATTCTATAGAAAATTTTTAATAAACACCAATCTGAACCAATTTTTAAAATTAATTGTCTTTACTTTTTTTCACCTCTAAAATTGTGACATTTTAAAAATTTTGCCGCCCTCCAAATTATGCCGCCCTAGGCCCGGGCCTCACGGGCCTAGGCGTAAATCCAGCACTGCTATAACTTAAATACTAATCGGTAAATTACTATTATAAGACACAGCTATTAAAAATTCTAAACGATTAATCTTAAAATCTTTATAATTATTTATTAATGTTTCCAAGTGATTCTTCTTTTTCTTAACATTTTTTCTAGGCGTCTTAGGACACGACACGACCGCTTCAAAAGTATTCTGGAGCACCAACGTTGCCAAATGTGATTTTGTTTTCTTCTTCTTTTTTTTTTAAATATTCTTAGTTCGTGGTAGGGTAGATAGTTAATGCTACAGTACTGAGATGGAGGCAAAAATAACTAAACATTTTTATTTTTTTTATCCACAATCATTTTATAATTGAAATTTTATTCTCTCTTAGGAAGCGTATAAAGTACCTTTTAGTCCATTAGTTGATTAAAGTTACTTTATTCCACTGAACAACTTTAAAGACTCCTTAATTTCAGTGATTCAGAAATTACTTCTATACTAGTGATTCTGATTGTAAATGGCTGTGGTTGTGGATAAAACGTATTAACGCTCTCGCGTTTATACATTTTTTTCGTGATACAATAAATAAATATTATAAAAACAGATTTGTTGTAGTTGGTAGTAGGGGAGTATAATGTATGTAAATAAAATGCGTCACAATATTTGAAAAATGTAATTAGGTACCTAATAAAAAAAATTAAACAAAAAACCTTAAAATATATTGCAATAAAAACTAAAAAAAATATCACAAAAATGAAAAAAAACAAACAGAAACTTTGAATAATATTAAAAATATTTAGAATTACTTTTTTAAGAAATAGTTGTGATCATTTTCTGAATGTTGGGAAAAAAACTCATTTTTACCACTTAATAGTTTATTAATAATATTAGCTTCTATGGTGGAAGGATTTTTGCATTTTAAATTGCACCTTTTTCTTTTTTTTTAGTTGAAAAAAATCTTGCTTGTTTCAAAATATTTTTATTAGCAGGCTCAGTTTTAGTGTCCTTAGTGACTTCAAAAGAGTCACTTATATTTCTTATATCTGCCAAATTACATAAAACATTTAAATGGACATTTATTTGAGAGATTATTTGGTTATCTAATTGAGTGAAATCGATAGTTTCTAATTTGTTAAAGGCATCTTTAATTTTTCCTTGCAAATTAACATTACTTAAGCAACTAAGCCAAGATATATCATTTATATTATGCTGTTCATCCACTATACTTGTATTAACAATATTGATAGTTTGATCAGAAATATCTGTACTATCCTTATTTTGTACAAAAATTTTAATGAAATGTATATGTGTACAAATGGTTAATCGGTTAATGAAAAGTGGACAGTTGCAGGAGTACATATAAACACAAATTTCACAAGAGGAACAAGTTATTTTGCAGCAACTTTCTGACATATTATGCTTTATAACTAGATATGTATGTTCTTTGTTTTTAATTTCCCAAAGATTTTCATCTTTAGGGCTCACTTTAAATTTGCTTTCAAGTGCCAACTTGTGATATTTAAATATCATGCCATTGTAAGAAGTATTCTTACCTTTTGTTAATTTTATTATTCTCTCAATACTAGTTTTTCTTAGGTAATTTAAAACTGCATGTAAGCCCTTGTCTAATCTTTTTATTTTTTTATGCCCCAAATAAAAATATTTTATAATTTTGTGCATAGATTCTAATCTCATGTTCGTATTAATCATTGAATCTCTTCTGCAACAGTATGCCCACTTTTCATAATTTCTTAAATAGTTATCTCTAAAGTATATTCCATAACTTTTAGTGTCTTTATCATTTACCATCATGTTTATAGCACAAACTAACTTTTCAATAAACCCATCTGATTTTAAGTCTTTCTGTAACACTTTACATGTTTTATACACTTCTGCACGTTTCTCTTTATTTGAAATCTTATTTAGGTTCTTCTGCCAAGCACGGTCTACATGCCAGGAGCAATATAAATTGTATTTTACTGGTTTCATTACGTTGCACCATGCAGAATAAAAATTTTCTGCCATATCTGACATGAACACTTGTGATTCAATTAAACCAATTTTATCCTTAATGACCTTAAAAAATATCTCATAAATATATTTATCTTTCCTATTTGTAAACATAAATGACACTGGAACACCTTCTCCAAACTCATCCACTATCATAATCGTAGTCATTTCGAAATCATATTTATTAAGGCCGTGAGTCCCATCAATAGCTACAGTACCATTACCAAATAATTTAAACATGGTTTTTTGGAACTGATTCATAATTATAAGACAAAAATCATTTTTTTCTAAAATAGAAGATTCTTCATTCTGTGTTTTATATAATAAAACCATATTTTCATCAGTCTCAGATTGTTCTTTTACCCAAAGGTCAATTGAAATTGCGTCATTAGGATGACGCTTCCCTTCTTTTGCTTCTATTTTATATTTGCGTTTAATATTTTGAATGTCTTGATTTGTTAAAAGATCAATTCTCTTTAAATGTTCATCAATATTGTTATGATTCATTTCTAATATTCTAAAAAATATAAAATTACAATAAGGAACAAACAGTTAAATACTTATGAGCGGAAACTCCAGCGATCAATTTTGAGGCCACCGACTTCTTTTCTACTTTGGAAAGAGGAATATGCTGCAATTCCACAGAATGATTGTGTGTTCTATTCCATATTACATTTAGTTGGTTGTGTTCTATTTTCACTTTCATAAAACTGATGCAGGCATAGTTCAATTTGCAGGATCCTTGACTTTTTGGATTCCTATTTCGTTTTATGTTGAGTGGTTTCCCATTAGAGTTCCTCTTACTTCGATTACAGTTATAATATTGGACACAACCATTTTCCTGTCTTTTATTAAAGGCACTAATATAAGAACAGAGCTGTTCCCTCTCGATGGAGGATTTCCAATTTTCAAACTCTAAAACATTTTTATTTAGTAGGTAGTTTAGTAGGTAATAATAGTAGTCAAAGCATAGTAATAAAAATATCAGAGCTTAATCTGAGGTATTTTTAACATACCCTCGCTATCAGTAAAAATTAGATTTTCTATTTGAAAACTGTGCTTATGTACATCTTCTAAATGCTTTATCAAACTTAATTTTGTCTTATATGACAAGAGGCATGCTTGGCATTTGTTGTTCCATCTATTATAATCGTAAGAGGATTCTACTGCTTCTACATTACTGAACCCATGTACTTCTCTTAGATGTCTTTTCACACTTCGTTGGCAGGAATACACCTTCTTACAACTACTACAAGCACTTTCCATAATTAAATTTCGATCTAATCTAGCCAGAGGTTAAAAATAGCCTACTGCCTACAGCACTTGCAACTTGCAATAACAAATAACACAAATAACAACCTCAAACGAATTTTTTTTAGAAAAAGAAGAAATCACAAATCTCCTCATTGGCACTTTGGCAACGTTGGTGCACAGAATACCTTTGAAGCGCTCGTCTTAGGACCACTATGCGCACTTGTTATTTTACAATATATAAATGTTTGAAAGATTTTCAAAACATCTACGGCTTATCGCCTGTCGGCATTTTTTGCTATACTTAAGTGTAAATGCAAAGAAGACAAAAATTAACTTATATAAGAAAGGATTGGGGTAAAATAGTTTATGTTAACTAATAATTTGTAATACGTCTCCGGTTAAGGGTTAATATAAATAATTTGTAAATGTTTTCGATTTGACTAGTCTCCACGGATTTTTACTATTTTTTCAACTTAATAATTGATTTTTATTATAGTGTAATGTTAAAAATTTGCTCAACTAAAAACTCAAAAGGAATTAATTTTCAATAGTGCTGTTATTAAAGGCTAACTTGGTCCGCATATTTAGGTTGACCCACCCTAACTGCTGCTAATTTGTAATTTGTGCGGAAAATATTTATACCGGTAGTGAGTGCCAGGAGTAGTTTGTAGTTACTGTATACCCCACCCCACCCCACGCGGCCGGAGAATTTAGGTCGTTGTAAATATACCAAGAGTGTTTTACTCGAAAGTTTTTATTATTTTTTTTATTGTTTTATTTACTAATAATTGCTTTTCTAATCCTCATTAGCACATAATGCCGAATGGTTTATATTATATTTAGAAATGATGAGATACATTTTATGTTTTGTTTACTGCATACATAAAACATAATTTAATTATACTTGGATACCATTCTAATCTCTTTCGTGATAATTTGCTGTCTATTTATAATATTAACACTTTTGTTTATTGTCATATCTGTAGTAGGTTAGCGTAACTCTTTGAAAAACTGTATATATATCTAGAATATCAACCGTATTTCTCTAATTATTGCCACTTTTAAATAATTTTCAAAACTTACAATATATTAAACGTTAACTCACCATATCTATAGTAATCACATCACAAAAACAAAGTACCTAAATGTTAATTGTTAATAAAACATATACAATTAATAAAGATGTTTACATTCAGGACGTGTAGTCACCTATACTGCACTGACCTATGCCAGATTATTGATCCGATTTGAGTTCGTCGTAAATCGTGAATTGTCGGTAGATAATACCACGTTTTCGCTCTTTGGAGTATTTAAAATTTTTGCGTAGAAGGAAACTTGTCAATTTAGTACAAAATACAGATTCATTGCTGTAAAGAACTAACAGCTCCCTAGAATTGATAAATCTTGTTTTTGTACTTTAATTTAGTATTTCTATCAAAAAACTCTATTCAACAGTATGGGACCAACACTTTATAAGTATCGCAATATCCAAAATTACTTTCTTAAATGTTGAACAGGTGCAGAAGCTATTAGGTAGACATACTGTGATCACCAGCGAATATTTAAAACGGCTTTAGACTTGATATTTTTTGTTAAATTAGATATGATAATCGTATAATTTATTCAACAGTCATGTATCGTATTTACTGCTAATTTTATTTGAATTCACAGTGGTTTCAATAATCTATATACATAAATGGAGATGTTCCCACTGACTGAGGTATAGACGCACGCAAAGCCGTAATCGCTGATGGTAGAAGCGTGAAATTTGGAAAGATGTTTATTTTCATAATGTGAACAACTACTAAGAAAGGATTTTGAAAAATTTTAACCCTGAAGGGGTGAGATAGGGGTTGAAAGTTTACATGGAAAACTATTTAAATCGGTACCGATTTTTATAAAGATTAAAATTCAGACGCTTCAAAATATTTCATTGAAAACTTGTTTCATGGTTTATTAGAATTCACCCCCTAATGGTGAAACTTTGTATTAATAATATTTAAAAATTATTATGCGGACTTCAACTGATAAAATGTTAAAAATCCTGAAAATTTTTATTGAGAATCTTGAAAAAACCTTTAATATTGTAAAAAATTGTAAAATCTTGAAAAGGAAAATTTTTGAAAATGGTGAAAAAGAAATCTTGACACACCTGAATAAATGTAAGCAATTCTTGAAAAATTAATGAAAACAGTGAAAAACCTGTCAAAAATCATTAAAAAATGTTGCAAATTGTAAAAAAATAATCATCGTAAAAAATTGACATCCTAAAAAAAATTTTAAAAAACCTGTGATTGTGAAAAATCATAAAAAAAACGTTGAAAATTATAAGAGTCGTTAATAATCGTAAAATTGCTGAAAATTATGAAAAATATTTAAAAATAATGTTACGTTAAAAATCGTGAAAAATTTATGAAAATCGTAAAAAAATGTTGGAATCTTGAATAATTGTTGAAAATTGTAAAAAAATATCGAAGTTCGTGCAGAAATTTTGAAAACCGTCAAAAATTGTTGAAAATGATTAAAAAAATGGCTAACGTCATACAAAATCTTAAAAAACGTGGAAAATTGTAGAAAATTGTAAGAAATTCTTGACAATCTTGAAAAGATTAATGAAAATGCTTGAAAATTTTTTGACAATTGTGAAAAATAGTTGGAAATCCAAAAAGAAACTATAAAATATTATTAAATATCCTGAAAAATGTTAAAAATGATAAAAAAAGTATTAAAAATCGTGAAAAAATGGGGAAAAATCGAAAAAAATTGAAAAAACAGGGAATGATAAAAAACCAGCAAATTTGAAAAAATCAAAAATTAAAAAACCAGAAAAAAGAAAAAAAATTAACAGTATCATAAAAATTTAAATGTAATAATTACTGGGGTTCGGTGAATAATTTATTAAAAAATTTTTTTATAACACTACATATGTTTCGACATTATACCATTTTCAAGTGTCTAAAATATTTATAAATTAGTTATATTAAAAACATAATAATATATTCAAATTACTTATATGAAAACAGAATGACATATTATAATGACATTTTTTTTATTATTTTAAAAAATATAGGTGGGTAAAATATTTTTAATAAAATAATAAAATACAAGACATTACAATTATTTTATTAATGGTAAATAAATAGGCGATAAAAGATCCAAACAATGTTAACTGTCAAACAGATATAAACAATTTATCGTGTATTTTATTATTTTATTAAAAATATTTTACCAACCTATATTTTTTAAAATAATAAAAAAAATGTCATTATAATATGTCATTCTGTTTTCATATAAGTAATTTGAATATATTATTATGTTTTTAATATAACTAATTTATAAATATTTTAGACACTTGAAAATGGTATAATGCCAAAACATATGTAGTGTTATAAAAAAAAAAATTTTAATAAATTATTGACCAAACCCCAGTAATTATTACATTTAAATTAATTTAAACGGTCAGGAAATATATTCATTATAAAAATTGTACATAAAAGAAAAATGTAAAAAAATAAAAAAAAACAACTAAAAAACCGACAAAAGAGTAAAAATTACAAAATTTAACGAAAAAAAAAAATCGATCAAAACAGTAATAAAATCATGGAACAAGAAAAACCCGTAAAAATTGGAAAAAAAAACGGAAAATAAGAAAAAAAACATTAATTGTTAGGCTATACGAAGTTGTTTTGGGGTAACCACCTAATTCACCAGATTTAAACGTGAGTCGCATGTAATGAAAACTTAAAGCTCAAGCACATAAAACACGATTTGTCGCGTGTGATCGTCTCTCCAATTGACGATGTGACATCGTCACACATCCGAAATCTAGATTTTAAAAATGAAATTAGAAGCTCTGACAAAGATAAACTTTTCTGATTTTAGTAGTACAACGTAATAAAATTAGATGATGGATACATAAAATTAACAGACAATAAAATACACTAGTAAGGGGTTATTTTGAGATATCTTTCATAGGATTTTCGAAATTACCGATATTTTAAAAAAGTAAGACTTAAACTCGCAAGCTTTCCCTCTACGCGGCAACGCTCTAACCTCTAAGCTATGAATGCTTAGAAATTGTTTAGCCTTATATACAGAGAATTTATCAAATCGACAATTGAAACATCAGACTTGAATTCACTTTTTTTTGCCCTGTCTTATATTTTTATTCGGTTAGGAGACCGGAACAATTAAACCATTATTTTCATATATCTCTCATAGGATTTTTAAAATTTTTGAATTAAGTAGATTTCTGTTATAGTTTATCCAAAACCACTTGAATAGGCGCGGTCAACGCTCTTTTCGAATTTACAAGAATTCTCTTCAAGGGCGTACCCGTGTGAGTCGGAAAGTTAAAAGCAATTTAAATAGATATTTTACTAGGTTCGTTCATATAATGACGTTCTTTTGAGTTTCCCCTGGTAAAATCGTAAAAATAATTCCTATCCAAGTGGGTCTAGTTATACTATACCTACGTGTTTTTTGTTCATATGTAACGATGCAGTAGGTGAAGGAAATTCCTGTTGGCTTCTATAGTACATCTGCGTAGAATGAAAGGAAAGATCGACTTAAAACCAAAAACCCACAAGAGAACTAGAGGAACACCTCCATACCAAGAGTTCTGAAAAGAGCTAAAGGTATACTTTAATGCCAAGAGATACGATTATCACATGTAATTTAAAAAAATAGATTATTACAATACTTTGTATTTGAAACTGTTAAATAAAGTTGTAACGTTAAAACGTCTTAAAGGGCGTTATTTTCCTATCTAGCTCAGTAAGTCATGGGTTACTTTTTAAGAGTATTTCCAGTCTCCCCAAACATGTAATTAAGGGCGCCAATTACGAACTCTTCAAATTATACACAAACACACGTTTTAAATGATTTATTACAAATTTAATGATTTCAAAAAGAAAATTAAATAAATAAATTAAAATATTGAAGATTGAATATTAAATCAAAGATAATAAATTATGTTAATGAAAAGAATGAATTATTGTCTTATCTCATTACTGGAAGTCTTCGCAAACCTCATATGTATTAGAATCTATTGTATAGGGATGATTTTTCCTCTAATGTCCAAAAGTAGGGACGAAATTCGGGATTACCTAAAATTCTTTTCCTTTTTCTCCACAAAATGGCTGGAATTTATATAATCTTGATTTAGTTCAGTAACTCGGGTCGACCTCTTCGCATAAATTTGGATGACCCTTGTTTTTCGAAGAGGTTTCACAAAAAACCAGATTGTTTCATGTACCAATTCGTAATGATACAAGAATTACAGATCACAAGGAGAAAGAATCAATAATTTTATCGATATGAGCACGGTAACAATAGACTGGTAAAATTATTCTTTAGATAGATCGTTACAAAGTAGTTTAATATAGGTAGTAAAAAATTCTTATGTATGCTCATTGCTCATACAAGTTGTAACTCACACATAACATCCTATTACAGATGAAAATAATTGGGAATACCACAGATAATGACAATAGTGAGCCAATTCCTTTTCTGCTTTTCTACAAATCTTTCCCCTTGGGCTTAGAGCTTATCAACTTAAAATCTTATCAGCTTAGAAGATTACATATGCATTCGTAATTTAATCTGATTTCGGGTCTAATACTTGTTTGAACTTCTGTATAAGACTTAAGAATTTAGGTTAAAAAAACGCTCGTATCACATATATATTTTTATTTGTTATAATTCAATAAACATTATGTAACATGAAGAAATAATAGTCAATATTTATAGAATAAATACAGGTGGCATGAAGAACAGGTTAGTATAGTTATGTTATAGTATATCCATGTAAAACTGAGTTTATGCAGGTATGACACTTTGATTTACTTGAAATGCAAACAAAATATTAACTTTTACATTATAAATGTACAATATGTCGTTATGGGAATAGATACTTATAGTTTTAAATTTATGGTCCAGTAGCTGCGATTAGCACATATGAGTTACTAAAAACGATCAAGTCTACAGTGTTGCATAAAATTAAAAATCTGGTAATTGTCACTTTTCACTCTCGTATCTAAATGACATTACAGTAAACCTAGATTATATTTTTAACATGATTTCATCAAATAATAAAAAAAATCTACAGGGTTCAGATTTTAACAAAGTTTGAACATGTATCTACGAAAGTTTAAAAATGACAGATTTTTTTTATATATAGTTAAATTATATTAGAAGAGCAAGCTGCTATTCGCTTAACTTGCTTAAATAATTTAATTAAACACCATATAATTTTTTTAGAGATCTTTGAGTTTTCTGATTCATTTTTAAGACATTAACAAAACTGCCAAATAGACAGATTATATTGCTTTTTTTTTGTTTATACTATGTATCAATTCTCTTTCAATATATACTACTATATATGTTCTAATTTAACTGAACGAAATTTATATGTATTTTAATGGGATTAAAAATAAAATTAAACATATAACAAAATTTTGTATTATATACAAAGCTTTTCAGAGAGTATTATCAAAATATATTACTTAACATTATAAAATTTTAAAATATTTAGACGTGAAATGACAAAATATTTTATTAACATTGAAACTTACGTCCTTGTACATTTTTTTTATTTGTTAATAAAAATAGATGCATAAAATTGTAACTTTTATTCGTACATTGTACCCCCGATAATATAAATATGTACAATGAACGATGTTTAAAAAAAAACGATTCTAAATAGTATACTTTCTAGCTTAAAAAATTATAATTTAATGCATCTATTTATATTCTTGTAATATAAACAAAGTAGTACCGAGTACTAAACACTTGCTGATACTTAATAAATATATATTTCAATATATTTTATTTCTAGGTAAAACAAAAGCTTCTGGCATCGTATGGTTCTCTAAGAGCCGGAGAACACAAAACATAAGGTAGTATTTAGTAAACGATTATTTGAGATATCTCCCATCGGATTTTTTAAAATCTCTGAAAGTTTTTTAGCAAGTATACAAACAAGGATAAATTAAATGACATTAAGGAGAAATTGAAAAAAATGTAGCACTCGAACCCGCAACCTTCAGCTCTACGCGCTGACGCTCTAACAACTAAGCGAATTGATAACTAGGTATTAATATCTTAGTTGTTAGAGCTTCAGCGCGTAGAGCTAAAGGTTGCGGGTTCTAGTCCCGCTGGATGCGATATTTTTTGAATTTCTCCTTAATGTCATTGAATATATTTTTGTTCGTATACTTTCTAAAAACTTTCAAAAATTCCAAATATGTTCAAGAAGGTAGTATTATTTTAATATAACTAATAAACCGAACAAGGTCCTGAGACGAATTGGAATCGTGCCATTTAGTTCACTCACCTTACCACACCTGTACCCTAGAATTTAAACTATCACTTAACTAATACATAAGGGTTTTGAGGGCAATGAAATCGCGGACCTTCTGGCCAAGAAGGGAGCGGATACACGATTCATTGGTCCAGAACCTGTACTGGGAGTGCCTAGAGCCTGGGTAAGGACCAAATCAGGAACTGGGTCTGGGAAGAGTCGACCAAACACTGGAGTAATACTGTAGGGCTAAGGCATTCGAAGCTGACGCTCAAAGGCTACTCCAAAAAACTGACGTCTGACATACTGAATCTTGGCAGGAGTCAGATAAGAGTACTGGTGGGCCTGCTCACTGGGCATGGACCATTCAGACTACACCTTCGAAGAATGGGGATTCTGACACAGGAACCCACCTCGTGCCGACTGTACGCCATGGAAGATGAGACGGCAACTCACATTTTATTCAAGTGTGAGGCCTTGGACCATAAACGGTTCCTTCGGTGACACGAACTCTAAATCCTATCACCACCTTGAGGAGCTAGTCACAGGACTCAGATCTCTTATAAAGGGAACTGCCCTGTGGCAACAGTAACTCAAGGATAGTCATCCAAATCCTTAAGAATTTGGGACACCTGGATTTATGCCTACCTGAAGATCAGCGGTGGTGATGATCTTCAGCTGAACAAACTAGAGTCCTGCACGCATCGGGTTTATGGAAGGACTCTTGGTACCGAACCTGGTCACAATATTCCCATAGGAAGCAGTGTTTAAAACATGGAACTCCACAGGAGAGACCATGCCAGGTTTACTTAGATTAGATTAGATTAACTAATCCATCACCATCTTATTACCTAATTGTCATTAAAATGTAATTTGGGGTCTAATTGTCGCGACCTTCGACCATTTACGTTTATGTACATAACACTGATACCAAAAATCACGCGACTGTGACGCGACAGACAGAAATTGTTGACAAGCAAACCTGGGAAACAGAGATCATTTTGGTCAAGTTTAAAAAATCCGGTGCTTAGCGATATATGTAAAACGGGCCGGTATATAAGTAGCTGATCATTATACAAAGAAAGTTTAGATAGTGATAGACAAACGCATTTTCTATGTAAACTTTCTTTGTATAATCATCAGCTACTTATATACTGGACCAGTCTTTTGATTGATTAGAGAAACGTTAGAATGATTATAAAAATTGAAGGATAAGGTTTTAAAATAAAAATTATCGTTTTGAACATTTAGGTGATACGGTGCAAACAATTAGGCGACAAGATGGAGAGAATTAAGTGAAGGCGATGCAAAGATATTAACCGTTAACTTTGTGTGGACTTACCTATCTTATCTTAATGAGTGTTTAACAACGACTAGTTTTCTCTTCCATTGTATTATATTACCTGGTTTTTATATGTACAGGTTTGGGATTAATATTTTAATGGGTTAACAAATTCTAGTATTATCCGAGTATTGTCGTCGACCGCAGCTTTCGAAAAATTTGTGTTATTTAGTGTTGATATTTATTCTTCTTTATGTTATTTTATTTATTATTGTTATGATTTTTGTTTTATAATTACTGTTATTTTATATTATTTATTGTGTGTAGCTTAGAGGCTGTAAACCATATTGTAACCCTTAGAAAAGTGACGCGAACCACCGTATATAAATTAATAAAAAATGGATCTTCCAGGAAAAAACGCGTGTTGATTGCGGTTCTTCAAAACGCATCATTTAGGGCAAGTACTAGATATTATATATAATATGCTGGCTAAAAGAAATTATCCTATTATCCGAGAACAACTTTGTGGCGATTTTGAAGAACAGTGGATTTAAGAGTATCCATAAACGTCAGTTTATCATGGAGAGCAAGAGACTGGTTGTATGGAAAACCAAATATTTACAAATCATTACAAAATATAGAGAAAGTGGCAGACCAATTTATTATGTGAATGAAACTGATCAAAATTAGCCAAAATGCAGTGTAGACGTTCCTTCTAACAAAGGGAAAAGAATTAGCATTCTGTATTGTGGCAGTCTGACGCTTTAGTTAAAGGAGTACTCCTTCTCTCCACTAAATAATAAAAAATTGATTACCATAAATATAAAGAGCCCTCTTTTTGAGAAATAAATGAAAAGAACAGTCGGTATCTGCTGGTATAATATAGATCCTATTACGGCCCTGATCTTTAAAGTGTCGGCTTAGATAGCTGTTAAGATTAGTCAGTCTGCAAGATCTAGGAACGGATAATAAGTTCTTTGGACCTAATAAGTGAAGTAATTTAAGTAGACTAGATGGCATGTATGCCAGTATAACTACTAATAACCGTCTTGACAGTTTTTTTTTACAAACTAGCTGTGTTCGCGACCTTAGCATGAGTTTAGTTAAGCACTAAGTAAATTGGACTTATTGTCTTAAATTCTCCTCTATTTACCAATGAAAGCCCCATTTAAATCGGTTCAGCCGTTTCAGAGATTAGCCCAAATAACAAAAGGAGACAGATTTTTTAAAGCTTTATTTGTGTTTTAGTATCATGTTAGAAACTAAAAGCACTTGAAAAATCAACGTTATTTGAAATCATAGACAATTAAATTTTATTTACATTAATGACAAAAATTTGCAACATGAACTTTAAGCACTAGCAGTGAAAGTCTGGCACACCTGAGGCTGCATGTGAAATAATGTTTACACTTTTACAGATATAAATATACCAATTTTTATGGTACAACTTCGTATTGAAAGAATTTTATTTATAATAAAGACGGTAAAAATATTATTCGTAATTTTATTCTAACAGTTATATAAAACAATATGATGCAGAAGAAATAACAACAACGGAAATACAAAGTGAATACACCACAAAGCAGAGAATACTAAATATTACAATAAATACTTTGTAGCAGAAGAAATTTAGCTACAAAATGTCTTTCGTATCGCAGGTTGTTTAAAAACACACAGGAATAAATGCAGTACAATTAAAAATAAAATATAGAAAACTTCATACTATTGAAATATTGACACACTCAGAAATTTTAACGAATATTAAGTTAAATAACGCAAAAGGCTTAAATACCAGCTTAAAATTTAATAAAATATATGACTCTTTTAATTGAAAAGATTCCTTGTACAGAATTTAAAATATTTAATAAAACACGTTTCAAACACAATAACTCTGATAGTTTCGCAGGGTTTAGTGTTCTAGGACTCTTAAAACCACGTTCCACGAGAATATGTATTTAATTTCTAGTATAGTAGAGTACTTTATTTTAATCTGATTTGTGTCCGGTCAATCGAGAGGAGAGCAATTAGTCTACTACTAGTGCAGATCAGTGTTACAAAACGATTAAATTGTTTCTGTTATAGAAAATTAACCTCACGAAACAGCGCCAATGCGTGTAAATTAAACAGAAATTGAAAATCATGATGGTAGTAGTAATATTTAATAAATCTGTATGCACAACGAATACAGACAAAGTGTTTAATAAATATTTTTTGTAGAAGTATGCTGTCTTTTCAGAAATAGATGCGAAGCTTAGTTTTACCTTAAAATATTCAATGGAAGTTTTTTGAAAGATATTTGTCCTTTAAAATTATTTGTTGTATCTAAATCTTAAGTTTTGTATACGTTAAAATTTTCGTGTTGAATTTAAACTCTATTTGACACATTTTAGGTAGCAAAACAGATGCATTAAAACGAATCAGTCTTCTTATCTGTATTGTGTCTTATTACAGAACTTGAGCTAGAAGAGAAGTATAATTCTGTACTTTTCTTAACGTAATTGTCAATTTTTTTTATTTTCAAAAATACTTTTATAAAATATAAACATATCCATAATGAATATCTTCCCTATTAGGAAAAAATCTTAGAAAGTATTCTATTATACATAAAGAATTATACTTTAGACATAAACAATATGAGGACGATCCCTGTTATCATTTAGTTGCTCATATATATTTACAGCACTGGGACCATAAGGATCCCAAGATGGTAAAGTGCGATATTCATTGTGTATCATCATTGGAGGTGGCAAAATATATTTTTCCATTTGAGCGGCATCATATGGTTCAGATTTTCGAGGAGTATTCGGTGGGGGTATACCTCTGCGAAGACTTTCATGGACAGATAAGTCATTTTTACTTGATTTAGATCTGCGTTTGGGAGCCCAATAAACTACTCCACCTATTACAACTAAAATGAAAATAACTGTGACAGTTACTGAAATTGCAGCCATCCATCCAACTGAACAATCCATTTGATGCTTTGAAGCACTAGAGAGAAGTTCATTATGAAGTTCTTCGGGCCCTTCGCAAGTGATATCGTTAACATCTAGAGACAAATCAATATTCCCAATTTTTTTCTGAACTTCAACAGAAGTAAAATTTAATTTTAATGATTTTGATTTGTACTCTTGAATGAGTTGCCACAGCCAACCTATAGAGCAATTACATTGCAGAGGATTGCCACCTACTCTTAATTCGTGAAGCTGATCTAATGGAAAATGAGTTGCTTCCAACGTCTGCAAACTGTTATAACGGACTGAGATATATTTAATTTTAGGATTACCATGAAATAACCTGGTTGGCAATTTAGTTATGCCTATATTATAATCCAAGTATACTTTTTCCAAGTTTATATTGTCAACAAATGCTCTTACATCAATTTGTCTTAGAGTCTCCAATCGATCTATTTTGAGTATTCTCAGATGAAACAGACCTCTAAATGCTACAGGCGGTATAATGCTAATAAAATTTCCACTTAATCTTAATGTAGTAAGACTGGAAAGTTTAGCAAGAGACTCTGTAGGCATACTTGTTAAGTTGTTGTTACTTAAATCGAGGTGATCAAGAGTAGTAAGAGTTGATAAACTTGCAGGCTGTATTTCAGATATGACATTAATATCTAACAACAGCGTATGAAGTTCTGCTAAATTCGGCATGTCTCCCTCTTCTACATACCGTATGTAGTTTCGAGATAAAGATAAAAATAATAAGTGAACAGTATCTGCCAAAGCATCCGTTGGCATTTCAAGGAATTGATTATCGTTCAGGTAAAGTTCCTTTAAATTTTTAGTAAATCGAAATAATCCTGCATCAAGATGAAGTAACTTATTTCCGGACAACCGTAGCACAGTAAGGGAATGTAGTTCTCGGAATGCTGCTACTTGTATTTCCTCTAAGCTGTTATTACTCAGATCTAAGTGCGTTAAGGCCTTTAATCCTTTAAGTGAATCTTTAGTCAAATTCTCGATTTGGTTACTGTTTAAATCCAAGTGAGTTAAATTCCTTTGAGAATTAAAATTCGAATTTCCTAGTGTTTTAATCCTATTACTAGATAGATTAAGAACCACTAATTTTTCATATATCTGAAAGGAAAAGTGAATATGGACGATTTTGTTTTTGGATAGATCAAGCTCGTGTAATTCGGGATTTAGCTGTATGGGTACGAATTCTAGAGATGCAGACGAACATGAAGTTTTCAAAACATCATTTTCACATTTACAAGCGGCCGGACAAATCGCTCCATCGCTGTTCGATCCAGTCATAGCCAACACCAACATCGTTACTATTGCCCGCCAACACATGAACTGGATTTTATCATCCTCCATGGCCAAAGCACCTCATTGTCATGGCACCTGAAACAAAATTTTTTAAATAAGTTAATGAAATCAGTTTGTATAAAATATAACCAAAAAAGTAAATCGAGCAGTGCAAGGATGAATATAGTAGAGGCGATAAAGTACTGAATCTCAAAAATTTAAATGACAAGACAGATTTTAATGATTCTTTTTGCATTCGATTTGTGAGAGCATCAGGAAACTTTGTGACCTTATGCGATCATGTAATATTGGAAAACTGCATTTTTGCATAAAAAAAATGCATTTTTAAAGTGTATTTCAAACAGAACTTGTTATTTATTGGCAGAAATAAGTTCAATTTTGTTACAAGATGGGTTTATGAGGCCGCTGAAAATGATCTTCTAAGTGGCTGGTGCCCAGAATACCAACAGTTTACATCGTCTCCTAAGTTTTCAGTAATAACGTTATTTAATTAGTCAAAACTCAATACTCGGTTATTTATGTGTGGCTGAAAATCAATATGACATTGAAAGTGATCTCAGGAGTACCTAGTGTCTAGAATACGTACTGGTTACCTCGTCTCCTGAAGTTTTCAGTTATATCGTTAAACAATTAGTTAAAACTCAATACTCAGTTATGTTTAGGCTCGCTAAATACGAATAGGACATTGGAAGTCATCTCCGGAGTAGGTACCTGGTTCTCAGGATACTTACTGTTTACCTCGTCTCCTAGGAGTTTTCGAGAATATCGTTATACAATTAGTTAAAACTTAATAGTCGGTTATTTTTGGACTCGCTAAAAACAAATATTACCCTACATTGGAAGTGATAACCGTAGTAGGTACCTGGTGCCCAGGATACTTACTGTTTAAATATTCAAAACGCAATAATAATTTGTCAAAACTCAATACTCGAGGGTTTTTGGGCTAGCTGAAAACTGAACTTGAATTCATTTCTGCCAAAAAATAACAATTTCTGTTTGAGATGCACTTTAAAATCTATTTTTGTACGCGGATATGCAGTTATTCAAGATTACATCATCACAGATTTTCATGATGCTCTCACCAATCGAATGCAAAAAGACGCATTAAAATCAGTCTTGCCGTTAAATTTTGGAGATAAAGCCGTTTTTAGAGCTTTACTGCCTCTACTATACACACAATAGTTTAGTTAACAAGAGGAGGAATTATGAATAAATATAGTTTAAAAAACTAAAAAACACGCTTTTATAGCATATGAAACTAACAAGTAAAAAAATAAATGTAATTAAGGAAAACTAAAAAGCATGTTTCTGAAAAACATCGAACTAAAAAGTTAAAAATAATTTTCAAAATAAAATTAAAACAAAAATAAATGAAAAATACTAGTATTATTGTGAAAAAAGCGTGGGCGCTTGACATTCGAAAAAAGCGTGTTTTTTTGTTTTTTTAAACTATATTTATTTTTTACTTTTTAGTCCAATTTATTTTATTTCAATAGATTCGTTAATTTGCTGTGACGATTACAAGACCCTGACTCAATCATTATTCGTTCATTTAGTTGGCGCACAAATTACCCACTCCCGGCACGGGGAGGTAGTGACTAAAAATAACGATAAAGGACTCATCCGAGGCAGCAGCCGCGGAGTGGAGAGTTACAAACAAACAAACATACATACATACAGGTGAAGTTAATAAAAGCGTGTTAAAAAGAGAAAATATGAAGATACCGAATTAGATATACATCTTTATGGTAGATTCAAGGTCCTTTTTTTATTGAAAATTAAAATATTTTATAAATATCCTACAAAAAAAATACATAACTCATGTATATAAACAGAGAAATCAGAATGTCTATTGATATTGACATACATATATACATATAGCTGAATTTTATATGTACTCTAGCAATTTTAGTAACTTTGTATATAGGTAGTTTCGCATTTTAGTTCATTTATTTTCCATCGTTTCTGAATGGTAAACAAATTACTGCACACAAAATTAAACACTGACAAATCATTTAATTGAAATTGACTGTGTTTCATATGTGTGTATATAATTTTGATCGAATGAAATAATTATATTCACGATACCATTTACGCTCTGTATTTTCTATATTCATATTTTTACAGACCGTATAATTTCTAAATAGATTTTAAAATTACAATGCAAAAATGTCACTGCTTAGACAGCAAAATCAATAACATAAATTTCAATTGCATTTAAAGTAAAATTTTGAAAATATACTATCCACACCAACGGTTCTCAAACTGTGGGGTTCGCCATGCCACCTCCCGGGCCTAGTCTAATTTTATTTTCCCGGGTTTAGTATTTATTTTCGAAATATAACGCGGGGCGCAAAATTTAAACTGGAATTATGTGGAAAATATTTTTATTTTTATTCTTTATAAAAACTTTCACAAGAACGAAATTGGTTATCAGATTCTTTGAGTCGTATAAGAGGATTTTTGGAACGAAGTTCCCTTTCGGGCGTTACGAACAGTTACGACTGACGCTAGGAGCTAGCCAAAAAAAATTCATACCAAAAGTTGTCACGACACTATGACACGACACACGCATGTTTCTCTCTCTCACAGACCAAAAAATAAATAACTCTCTCTCCCTCTCTCTCATAGATAGATATATTACAATTAAAAAGACACTATTATAAATTAAAAGAAAATGTACATTAAAAAGAAAATACTGTAGAAAAAAAAATAATTACCTATAATAGTATTATATTTTATTTCATCCTGTTTTTATAAATTAATAAATTCATAAACATTTTAAAAATAGTTCGTAACTTGACTATTTAGGTACCTACGTCAAATTACCTTAACTGTCAGTTACTGTCAAATATTTTAATTTTAAAACTTTGTATTGAATTGTTAATTCCTGTTTTAAATTATAAAAAGTAATTCTAAAAAGATGTGTTATCTAAAGCTCTGGTATTGTATAAATGGACACTTTTGTTAAAAGAAACGAGCTGTTGAAGATATTCAGGTGAAAATGGTGATAATCTATTTTGCTTTGAACAGTGTAGTGTCGCGACTTTGTTAAGTTTATACACGTTTTTTGTAGATAATAAATATTAAAATAATAGAAAATAATAACAATAATGTATCCTGACAGTGTTTCTGCACAAGTTCCGTTAGGTAAGTAGAGATTTTATACAGACAATAATAAATGCTTATGTATGTATAAACACTCTGTTGTGTTTACAAATTACTAATTCCTTCACTAATTAATCGAAAGGAACTTCGTTCCATCCGGGTGTCCCTTGACACCTCACACTTTTTTTTTAAAGTTATACTTCTATTTATGCACTGGATTTGTGTGGGGTTAAATGGCAAAAATCATTACATATGTAATGGTGTGAGTAAGAGAGAGACAGAAATACATATAAGGTATCAGTACATTGAAAAGAGATAGATATACAAAAAACAGTCTGAGCTAATGTTTTGGAATATCATAGTGACGTATTACATTGTGTTTGACAGATTACTTTATAATTCTGTCACGTAAGTAAACATATAAAGTTTAGTATTTTATATTAATAATATTAATCATAATATACAGTAATGAGTATTGTATTGTAGTCCATACTACCGTCACATGGTTGCATTATATTTTGCACTATGGGGTTTTGTAAACACTTTTTGGAACGGAGTTCCCTTTCGGGCGTTACGAACAGTTACGACTGACGCTAGGAGCTAGCCAAAAAAAATTCATACCAAAAGTTGTCACGACACAATGACACGACACACGCATGTTTCTCTCTCTCACAGACCAAAATATAAATAACTCTCTCTCCCTCTCTCTCATAGATAGATATATTACAATGGATACAAAAGTGTGACGTCAGCTATGGGAGGAGCTTAAAAATCTTTCCAAACAAAGCATATTTGCATTCAAAAAGCCATAAAAGATTTTTCTATTACTTGTAGTGGTTTGTAATCAAAAATCTTAGCGTTTTCCGGACACTTTTCATACGACCTATTGTATCCAATTTGTGATAGTGAATAAACATTAAAAGTTAGTGTAAGTGTTCAAATTTTATATGCATTTTAGTGGAATTGAGGTTATGTTTTGTTTACAAGTTTATAAATTTTATTATGGTAATCTTGTAATTAATTATGTATTCTTTAACTATTAAATAGTATTCTGTTGCAGTAAAAATGGTGATGTGTTTCGTCCCCAATTGCAAACATTATAGCGAGCAGAAAAACTGCAATTTTTTTACTTTTCCCAGAAATGATGTGGAAAGGAAGGAGTGGATTAGTCTTATCAAGTATATACATATTTCGATGTTATAAATAAAATAATATATATTTAAAGATGTTATAAACAAACAGGACAATATATTACTGTATGTTTTGGCTTTTTTGTTTGTGGGTTTCCTTTAGTATGTTATTTTTTTAATTTTAAGTTTATACAGGTTTTTGTAGATAATAAATAATAAAATAATAGAAAATAATAAGAATAAAATATCCTGACATTTGTGGCTCCCCACAAATTTTGGATATTGCTGATGGAGTTAGGTAAGTGGAGATTTTATACAGACAATAATAAAGGCTTATCTATGTATAAACAATCTATTGTGTTTAGAAATTACAATTCCTTCTCTAATTAATTGAAAGGAACTTCGTTCCATCCGGGTGTCCCTTGATACCTCTCACCTTTTTTTTGTACATTGATCGTTTTACTGTTTAGTTTTCGTGTTTGAAGTAAGGACACACATCAACTGGTCTTATTTTTCTAAGTATTTATTTAATTGAATACATTTAATTTAAAAAAAAAAATATTTCCACTTGCCTGTGTTTGTAGTTATTAAGTTTTATTAGTTAACAGTGATGCCATTGATGTATATTTGATGGCGTCGAGTGATGATGATATAAATGTGAAAATTACATGCGCGAGTTGTAAACGATCTCTAAAAGGCGAATTAAAATGTATTAAATGTGCAAAACAGTATCATCCTGCTTGCCTAGTTCGTCTAAGAGGCGCAAAAGTGGTTGGTCAAAATTTAATCATCTGTCCATCATGTGCTGAAACTGAAAATGATGGCGACCATGCGTTATAATATAAAATACAGTGCTATTTGTTTGGTCGAGCACTTTCTTTTAACAGAAGTGGTTCAGCATCTAAGTGTCTTTGGTTATAACCCGAGCTCTTATTTTTGTCGTGTACAGAATAAACGTGGTGGAGCTATGATTTTAGCAAAACATGGTATGGAGGTAAATCCTTTAAAAATAATCGAAAACTTATCAGTTGAAGGTCGAAACACCTGGTACTTACGACGGACCTCGTCTCCAGAAAATGTTATGCAAATTTGATACAAAATCAGTGTGTACTCGGTACTAGGAGGTTTTTGAGATCGCTGAACACGAATATCATATAATGATTTTGCTAAATCATGCGCATAAAAATTTATGAATCCGGGCGCGTGCATAGAAGTATAATTTCTGCCGGCAGTCCCACTGACTGCCACACCCTTTTTTTTGAATATCAAATTTTATTCAAAAGTAATTTTTTGACAATATCAAAAAATGGTTATAAAAAAGTTGATTAGAATTAAAATGTTTTAAAATAACAAATAAACAAGATGATGTATTAAAAATTATTAAATAATGTCTAGAAAAAAAAACTATAAAATTGTACCTACTTTTTCTCCGTTTTCTAAGGTGTTAATAAGAATAATAAAAAAATGGCTAGATTGATTTATCTAATGATGGATACATATGAACAGAAACAGAGAGTCAGAAGGTCACCAGTTGCGGACGGCACTCCGGAGTCCTGGATTCAAAATGTTACGCTGGTCAGTAACGGGCAGATAAACTAGATTAAGTTAACTGTAAAAGAAAAGGAAAATACCTAGATGAATGGTATATAAGGCGCTACCTTATTTTTATAAAAACAAGGAAAAATGATACTACTAATAGGGATGTTAAATATATACGTATGAAAAAATATCCTTTCATCAAAAGTTCTGTAAGATTGATAGCCACACACTTACAATTTATTTCTTAGGCTCAAAATTTTGAAAGAGATGTGTAAACCTGTTAAACAAAACAAAGCTATAAGTTTTTAGATAACAACTATATTAACGACTAGCTGTACACGCGACGTAGTTCGCGTGGCGTGTTGATTGTTATATAAAAATTTCGTCCCCGAATTCGTTAAAGGGGTGAGGGAAGAAATTTTTATATACTAGATGTTAAGTTGAAAAAAGACAAATACATCTGTGAAAACCGCATTCAAATCGAAACAGTAGTTTTAATGTCATGTGGGCACAAACATACAGATAGACAGACAAAAAAATCTAACCACATTTTTGGGTTCTATATCGATGTAGTAACACCAACCGCTAATTATTTTTTAAATATCTTTAATGTATAGAATTTTCATTTCTACAAATGTGTTATATGTATAGATTATTTTTCATGCCCCCGCATGCCCCCTTGTGGGTGGAATTTTCTAAAATCCGTTCACAACTGACCTCAAAATTATAAAAATAACTATTGTGCAAAGTTTTAAACCTGTAGGACTTACAGGTTTTAAATTTTAATATTAATTTTTATTTTTCACGTCCCCGCAACGCCCTTGTTGGTGAAATTTTGTAAACTCAGTACACAATTGACCTCAAAATTATAAAAATAAGTATTTTGCAAAGTGTCAAACCTGTATGACTTATAGATTTTAATTTTTTTTTCACTCCTCTTCATCCTCCCTTGTGGGTGGAATTTCGTAAAATCCGTTCACAATTGACCTTAAAATTATAAAAATTGGTCACTATTTTGCAAAGTTTCAAACCTAAAGAACTCATAGATTTTAATTTTATTTTTTTTTTTATTTTTCACGCCTTCGCAATCCCCCCTGTGGGTGAAATTTTGTAAAATCCGTTGACAGTTGACCTCCAAATTATAAAAATAACTATTTTGCAAAGTTTTAAACCTGTAGGACTTATAGATTTTAAATTTTAATTTTTTTTATTTTTTACGCCCCCGCAACTCCTCTTGTGGGTGAAATATTGTAAAATTTATTCACAGTTGACCTCCAAATTATGAAAATAAGATGATTTCTATATAGCTTTAACCATTAAGGTTGCACACGCGACGAAAGCTTAAAAAATGGAGTAACTTCTCCCGATTTCCCAACATTTCCCTTCACTGCTCTGCTCCTATTTATTATAGCGTGATGAAAAGTATAATATAACCAGCACAGGAGTATGAAAAATAATTGTACCAAGTTTCGTTAAAATCCGTCGAGTAGTTTTTGTTTCTATAGCGGTTATACAGACAGACAGACAGACAAAAATTTTACTGATTGCATTTTTGGCATCAGTATCGATCCCTAATCACCCCCTGATAGTTATTTTGGAAATATATTTCATGTACAGAATTGAGTTCTCTACAGAATTATTATAAGTATAGATATAGATAACTATAAAATACTAGTTACAAGGTGGACTAAGATAAACACCGGAACTGATCTGTACTATCAGAAACTAAAGTTACACTCCTTGCGAAATGGATCTAACCTACCTCTTTTTCGGAAAAGATAAGATAGGATAAGATCAAGAATTCGGGCGTATGCTTTTTTTACGCTAAACTTTGGTCTTTTGGTCTGCCCACAAAGATTTTTGCTGCATTCTAACGTAAAAAACGAGAGTATATTTTCCAAAACAGTAGAAGAGGGGTTATTCACGCGCTTAATGACAAGAATTCTATAAAAAATGTCTTCTATATGAATAAAGACAATAGAAAGAGATAGAAACTGTCTAATAAAAACTTAGTTTCCAGAAACAAAATGACCGTTAGTAAACAGAAAGACGTTGTTCTGTACCTAAAAATAGAAATGAATATACAAGGTGAAATAAAAATGTTACAAAATAACAAAACCTCGTTTTTAACGCAAATTGATGTCCATAGGTATCTAAATGTACCTTTCAATTCTTATCAACTTTTTTAATAATAATTTTTCGCTATTGTCAAATATTAAAGTGCCTCTGGATAATTTTTTTTTTGATAAACCTCCAGTTTAAGTAAACACATTGTATACATAAATATATTTAAATACTATAAATTTGTTTATAAAAACGTAGTCATAAAAACTAAAATTTCTCTGAATTTTATTTACGTTTAAAATAAGAAATCCGTAAGCTACCAGGAAATATTAAATAAGTAAAATAAGAAGCGTGATTCACTTCTTAGAGATACAATGTTGTGGGTAAAAAGGTAGGTATTTGTGTGAAGCTAATGGAAAGGAACTAGAGCTGAGAAAAGCTCCAACTCGTAAACGTCCCCGCTAAAAGAAGCTGCAATGCCTTCCTGCCATCAAATCCTTATCAAGTATGCACCATCTCTTGGTTTTTGTACAGTCATTTGTCTTAATTCTTGTGACCGGGACGGATAAGGGCGGAGAGACATTAGACGTATCTAGGCAACGGCATTAAACTGAAACCCAACAACGTATACACTTGGTCGTTGTTAGTAATCACGATGTGCTCTAAGTGCAACTATAATGATCTTTCTATCCTTTAATCGAACTCGCAAATGAAAATAATACTGTAAGATTTTCTTGCATTTAATCGGTTATTATTTCTAAATCTTATTGATTGAAAACATAATACGTCGCAATTAGATGCAATTTGCCATTTTTTCAATACCAGATGGCTAAAAAGTTTGTAAGCAGACATATAGATGTCGTTAAACTAAATTAATCCATATTATTTTTAGTAAGTAGTACCCTTCGTATATGAATTTAATAGCTACCGGACAATTAGTTCGTGAGATATACAATTGTGAGTAAAGCAACATTTGCTATTGTGAAAAAAAGGAGAGTGTTAATGAAGGATTGCTGTTAAAGTGGCTTGCCTTGATAAACTTTATTCAAATTTTGCACCAGAAAAAAGAACCATAAAGGAGTGGTTTGGTAAATTTAAAAGAGGCGAAATGAGCATCGAAGACGATGCATGCAGTTGACACTCAAAAGAGGCTGTTACAGACGAAAATATCAAAAACGTTCAGAAAATAATTTTGAATGTTCATAAGTTGAAGTTGATCCAGCCAAAGGAATGTTTTGGACATATTGTCTAGGAATATCGAGACATGCGAAAACCATGTGCCAAGTGAATGCCGCGCGAGTCGTAATCGATCACTAAAACAAAATGTTGATGATTCGGTGCAATACGCAAACCGAATAAAGACGAATTTTCCCGTCGATATATTAAGGCATAGATAGACAAAGTATAATATTTATTGGTGATCTCAAACAGATCCAGACCATCAACAGCGATTATAACATTGGTTTGGAGTATTAAAGGAATAAAATCACGAAAAAAGTGCTCCATTATGAAGAAGAAAATAGTTCTTCTTTCACATCCACCGTATTTTCTAGATCTGACCCCAGTGCTTTTCCTGTTTACAGATCTTAAAATGCTTGCTAGAAAAAGCCAAAACCTACTAAAAAATGGTATTGCTGTAATCTTTGAATAATATAATCAAATTTTACCAGAAAAAATTGTGCTTTACTATTAATATACATATTATATTCGAGAATAAGTATGGTCTGATAAATTCAGAACTTCTTGAAGCTTGTAACGGTTCATAGCGCTTTAGGTATTTAAAATATTCTCAGAAAACCAGTTATGCGAAATAACTAGATTTGTGCAATGTACTGTAAAAATATTATTAAACGTCAACAGGTTCTTCAGATTTATTATAAAAACTTAGTTATTCACCAAACGATTTATAAATAGATATTATTGGTTGCCACGTCAAAAGCTCATATTAAAAAATATTAAAAATTTCTATCAAGAAATACTTTATAAACATACTGAATTCGGTATGTCAGGACATCTTATTTTTAGAAATATACTATTTTTTTATTAAAAGAAAAGTTTAAAAATATATTTATTACAATAAATAAGAAATTTCACTCTTAACTTGTATCTAAACACGAGGGTTGTCTTTTTAGTTTTGCATATAGCCGCTTAGAAGGCGCCACATATTTTTAAGCAAAAGGAGATCATCCATTACTCAAATGTGGTCAAATGGTAATACCAAAAGAAAACACAAAGTCTCGTACCACAAAAATAGTTTAATCGTAGATTAAAAAAGTTGACAACTAGTTTCGACCAAATAGGTCATCTTCAGGTCTACAAAAATATGGAAATGGTAGAACAATACTAATAATATTAGAAATAAGAGTTTAACAACTTACCAAATGCAAAGTAAAGTCAAAAGATTACAATTGTATCACAACAAATTAAATGGAAAGAAACTAAGTGGTAGAACAAGATTCCATATCTTCAACATCCAACGTCCATCTGCAGCAAATAAAGTGTGCAGTAGTAGAGTCAAAAGGTGGAGGTAGACTCATAAAGGATCAAAAGACCAGTGGTACGAGACTTTGTGTTTTCTTTGGTATTACATATTTTTAAAATTAGAAAGTCGTTTAAATAATCGATCTTAGCCTAGAACATTTTCTAACAATAATTTTCGGAGAGGATTATCCCAACAACAATGCCTCACTGAAATGTTTTATGTGTTTGAAAATGAAGCAACACATTAGTCAACTATTTCCCGCTGGTATGGCGAATTTCAACGTGGTCGCTCCGATCTCAGCGACGAACCCAGGAGAGGGTCACCCAAAACAGTCGTCACACAGCGGTTCGTCCGCTAATTAAGGATGGCCGCCGTGTACCATACCGAGAGATAAAGGCATCTTTGGTCATTTCCAAGACCTCTATCCAAAAGATCCTACATTAAGAACTGGGTAATAGAAGCTGGTCTCTGGTTGTATATATCATTTGTACACAGAAGAGAATAAAGCGGTTCGCGTCAATTGGTTTCGAAAAACATTGGAACGGTTCAACAAAGGAAACTCAAAAAACATTTATAGTAATGCTATTGTCGATGGATCTTATATTTACTCCTACGAACCAGAAAATAAACACCAACCCTTTGTTTGAGCGTGTCACAATGGGGAAAAACCAATAAAAGTGATCTGTTCTCGAAGTTTGCCAAAGAAAAGAGTTGCAACTTTTGTGGCATGTGGCATATGGCAACAATTACGACAAAAGTTGCGACCATTTTCTTTGACACACTTCGATAACTTTAGATTGGGATATAAACGTTTGTTTATCAGAAATTATCGCAAAACTCCGACAAAGCAACACACAACAGCGAATCATCCTACATTAGAACAATGCAAGTGCTCACACTGCCCAAAAGAAATTGGAGCTTTAAATCATCAAATTGTTAGAACATCCATCCCAAAGATAAACAATTCAATGCGTGGGAAGCAATTCCAGTCGCTAGAAGAAGCTATCAATGCCTTTAAAACAGCGATTTTGAAGGTGTCAACTGAAGACTGCAATAACTGTTTTACCAATTGGTTTGAACGTATGCAAAAGTGTATTGATCTGGTGGGGACATATTTTGAAAAGCAATAAAGTACTTTGTGTCTATACATTTTGGTCTATATGGCCGTATGTAAAACTAAAAAGTCAACCCTCGTAACATTTAAGCTGAATATTGAAAATTACAGTTGCCTTCAAACCGATTCAAGATTATATATATATGGATATAGAATTTTTTGATGCCCTTTTTTTTAATACTAATTCTATAAATCTTCCAAATAAACCTCAGTTTTGGCTATTGTGTATTCATTATTCCTAAATTTCTCTCCAGCAAATATTATTTTGACGTCTGCAAACAGGAATAAAGTTTTTGGATCCAGATTTAGTGAGCAATTTTGCCATATTTTTTATTGAGTTATGATACGGTGCTTTGTATTCATAAGTAAGTACGTTGTCTTCTTTAATTGGGGTACCCTTAGCAGCAGATTGTTGCATATTTCGACGTTTGGAGTCGGTTCATCGCGTTGAGTCAAGTCGACTGACTCTTGAGTGGAATCTGGAGTAGGTATAGTGATGAAGCTATCTTTAATGCATTGTAATAGGTATATCTACGGGAAAGGTCGTCTTTGTTATTTTTGAATATCTTTATTGCTTTTGATCGATTGTGAGTACGCGTAGAGTTTGAATAATGTTTATTAAGCCAGGCCTTGTTTTAACAGAATTTTTTCCGTTAAAAATATAACATATAAATTTTTTTATCCATATTTTTCATAATAAACATAGTGGCTTACTTACAATACTACATCTCATTAATAAATTGTCCGACAGCTGTCAAATTTGTCTACGTATCTTTTGAAAATTGATGCAATTATATGAATTTGATTAAAGTAACGCCATTCATGTGTCAGTCGTCCAACTTTTTAGTCCATCATATACATATATATGCGTGCAAATTGTTAGATTTATATTTGTGTGGTATTATTGAAGTTATACTTCTATTCGTTCACTCTGTAGAAAAAGACTGTGTAGAGTTAAATGGGAAAAAACATTACATATGTAATGGTGTGAGTAAGAGAGAGACAGAAACACTTATAAGGTATATTGGTCGATAAAAACAAAGATGAAATATTTACCACATGTTATTAGTCATAACTATAAGTCCTTTGAATACCGTTTTAACATTCAGTACATTGAAAAGGGATAGATATACAACAAACAGTCTGAACTAATGTATGAATATCATAGTGACGGTGTGACGGATCACATGTTTATTTGAAAGTTTATTTTATAATTCTGTCACGTAAGTGAAGTAAAGTTTAGCATTTTATATTAATAATACTATTCAGTAATGAGTATTGTATTGTAGTCTAAAGTACCGTCAAATGGTTGCAGTGTATTCTGCTCTATGCTTTTAAGGTTGTTGGCTACATAAACAGAGTTTATGAATAGTCGAGGAAATAAACTAAAACCTCTGAATTTTGTAACGTAAGATGGATCGGAATGCGTTTTTTGCATTGGATTCGTTAAAGTATCAGGAAATTTGTCGCTATATTTTATAATGTAAAGATGGGAAATTGCATTTCTGCATTCGAAAAGTGCATTCCGAACAGACAATAAAGAGAAAACTTACAATTCGGTAAGTGTTGCTGAAAATGGGTTCAATTTATAAACTCGGGGTTTTTGGGGTCGCTGTACACGAATATCACGATTCCGAAAGTCTCCGCGGCACTTGGTGTCTAGGGTATTTACCTCTTCTCCTAGGGTTTAATGTAAATTCTGTACGAAATCAGTGCACACCTGGTACTCGGTGGTTTTTTGAGTCGCTAAATTATAGATTATAATAATGACGATGGTCTTCGAAACACCTGGTGCTTAAGATGGACCTCATCTTCAGGAATATTATGCAAATTAGATACAAAAAGAGTGTGCACTCGGTTTTTGTGGAGGTTTTTGAGGTCGCTAACCACGAATATCATATAATGATTTTGCTAAATTATTCGCATACAAATTTATGAATCCGGGCGTGTGCATAGAAGTATAACTTCTGCCTGCAGTCCCACTGACTGGCACACTCATTTTTTATTTATTACTTGTATTTTTGTATTTCCTAGTTTTTTGTATCATTAAAAAGTAAAATGTTTTTCTGCAGAAAATCAAGGATACTAACCTATTTTTATATAATTGAAGAGTTTGGAAAACTTTTCATATCGATTACTTGTCGGTACTATGTTAAAAATGCGAGAGAAACCACGATATGGCAAAAAGGGCTTCACATATTTACAGAAGTCAAAATAACCCGCCATACATTTTCGGTGATACCTTTTTTAATCAACGATAAAATGGAAACTAAATTACATCTTTACTTAACAAAACGAAATTTTTTAAATATTTTTACTGTTGAAAAAGGCTCTTTAATTCTTCCCAACATCAATGTAGGTATTTTTAACCAAGTTTATTTCTGCGACGCACGAGAGAATTTTTTCGAAGAAAAATCAATTATAAAATTAAATTGTTTGGTATATCATTATATTTTAATAATACAACAATATTGCAATAAATAAAATTAACGAACAGTTATTAAACTGAAAATATAGTAACAATAGTACCTACTGCTTTTATTAGTAGCAGAAGCGAAGCTTCTAGACTAGCCTCTACTTTAAAGTAAAAATGCTAGAATGAGCGTCACGAAAGTGGTTAACGCTGTGGCTATATATGGTGACGAAATAAAACTAAAAACAAAAAGACTTCGCGCTCGAGTGCTGAACGTCAGAAGAGAGTTACGAGTGTTTGACCGGTTAAATTGATGCCATCAACAGCAAAATTGGACAATTGAAAATTGGTGAAATTCTCTTTTTTTTTCGGATGGCCTAAAATCAGATGACTATTGATTTCGAATTCTCAGAGCTCCAGGAAGAGAGTCAGATATTAATGTAATGTTCTAGAGAGGTGTTATGCTGGAGGCAAAACCTATTTTGTTATCACAAACCGGTCCAAAGGATGTAGATTTAGTAGTAGAACCAATTGGTAGGCTTTGTAGAGCTGAATTAAAAATGATATTATCTGCATGTGCAATAATGTACTTCCCCACAGAAGCAGAGTGGCACGAGAATGTCCTACATGTTCACCGGATCTAAATCCTATGGAACACTTGTGGAACTAGTTTAAAAGAAAGTTAAGAGCTCTAAGTTCGTCAAACCTGTGTAGGAAATGTCGCACAGCTTATTAATACAGCATTAGCAAAATGGAAAAAATCTAGTAGCAAAAACTCTATTGTTAGGACTCCAACAAATTTTAACCGGATAAAGGTATATTAACTCAGAGAGCTCTAATTGGGGATAATTGTATGTTCCCAATAGACACAAAGTGTCATAGATTTAGATTGATGTTCACCTGACCTAAATCCTATATCGAATGCTTGCGGGCCCAGCTCAAAAAACCGTTAAAGCTCGTCGAAACTATTGTTACGTTCTAGGGGTTCAAAATAAAATCACTGCTGAACGAAAATGTCTAATTTATTTACACACTACAAACTAAACGAATTATAACTAAATAACTAAACTAACTATAACACACTAATTTATGTACAACAATTAACTTCGATTTATATCCACTATTTATTTTCACTTCGTAGATCGCTCAACTATTTAGACCGTCTCTGTTAACTTTTCCACTTCCCCGTGGGTCGTGGCTCTCAGTTTATATACCAGTCCACCGCTTCCAGAACGTGCTTCGGTAACAGTTTCTCGTCGCTGGTAGAAGGAAAGGAATTATTCTCGATTGTACGCGTAGTCACCAGACTTCCGGGAATCAGTTGTTTACCTAGCGCTATCAGGGCGACAGAGGCGTACTAGGGGACTCTCGCTCGTTACACTGCCCCCTCCTTAAGACGTTCGGTCCCCGAACACCTTGGTTGGTATGTCTGAACCTACAGGCATCCCCCTTTCTGCAGCTCCCTTGCTTTTCGAAATAGCAATCCACAGTCTTCTCCTTTATTGTGTTTCCGCTCGGGTTGAAAATGCACACGAGTATCTCTATTCCTGTCTTATGGAAAAGCACCTCGAGCATGTTCCGGACGACTCTCCAGTTGAGTTGATCTAGACCACAACCCAACTTAGGCACAGCCAGCTTCTTCACTTCCAACCTGGTGAGTTCGTTTCTTAGGTTCAGCAAGGTATTCCACATACTTCTATAGCTAGGCTTGTGATCGGAAAACCTCTTAGTCACCATGTAGAAGAGGTGACGATGACCGTCAGTGAGACTTAGAATTTTTCCGGGATGGGGCTGTTGTCTGGAGAGCTCAGATACACGGCCAAACTTCTTCCTGAAGACTAATGCTATTCCCCTGGACATACGCAGATCTTCGGCGACACAATGGGCTAGGGAATAATCTCCAGGCACAGAGAAGAGGTCCTGCTGCTGCTCGGTGGTAACTCCGAATCGTGCCTTCCCAGTTCCACCATAGTTCTCCATGAACTGGTCGAAACTCATCTCAACATGCTCTGGGCTGGTCGTCCTTCTCAGATGGGTCTCGTCTTGTTCGTCGTAGTCCGCCTCGTATTTCGCCAACCGATTTACATGGACCACGCGCCTCTTGCCCCTTGGTAGTTTTTGTATACGGTACACTACATCATTGATCCTCTTTACCACTCTGTATGGACCCTCCCAATTCCTCTGTAGCTTAGGTGATAATCCTCTCTTCTTCTGGGGGTTGTACAGCCAGACCAAATCTCCAGCGTTAAAACCACCTTCTGTAGCTTTGCCAAATATTTTCCCACAGTTTTATTCATTCTTTCGACTAGGCCATCTGACTGTGGGTGAAGAGGCGTTGTCCTGGTCTTCTTGACTCCGAGTATTTCACAAATGCTCTGGAATAGGCCAGACTCGAAATTTCGTCCCTGATCAGAATGTAGCTCCAGTGGCACTCCAAACCGACTAAACATCTCTTTTATCAGCACGTCTGCCACTGTCGAGGCCTCTTGGTTTGGGATGGCATGTGCTTCAACCCATTTGGTAAAGTAATCCGACGCCACCAATATGTACTTGTTCCCATCGTCGGTCTCTGGGAATGGGCCTGCGATGTCTATAGCAACTCTTTCCATAGGACTGCCCACGTTATACTGATTCATTGGCGCTCGTCGTTTTCCTCTTGGGCCATTCGTTGAAGCACAAAGTCTACATTTTCGGCACCAGTCCTTGACGTCTTCTTTGCAGTTGACCCAGTAAAAACGTTCTCTGATCTTTTCCAACGTTTTCTTGATGCCGAAGTGTCCACCGGAGGTTCCATTATGAAGTTTCTCCAATACTTCTGTCGTCCGACTCCGGGGAATTATCAGCTGAGTCCTAGCTGCAGTACCCTCGTCATTCTCGACGGACCTCTTCAACAATCCATCCTCTAAAATGATGGAGTCCCACTGCGCCCAGTAGGACTTGACCCTAGGACTCAGGTGACTCACTTCTTCCCATCTTGGTCTCTGTCCTTTTGCTTTCCAGTCAAGCAACATCTTTAGTTCGGTGTCACCTTCTTGGTCTCGCTTCAGGGATTCTGGCAGCCAATCCAGATCCATTACGGTTGTTCTTAAACAGAATTCCTTCTCTTCTGCTTTGCTGCAGTGTTTGCAGTCGGAAGGACAAGGTCTCCTAGATAATGCGTCAGCGTTGCCATGTGACTTTCCGGCCCGGTGTTCCACCGAAAAATTATATTCCTGCAGCCTTTCTATCCATCTCGCAACCTGACCTTCTGGGTTCTTGAATTGTAGAAGCCACTTCAGAGCAGCATGATCTGTTCTTAGAAGGAACTCGCGACCGTACAAGTATTTATAAAAATGTTCCATGGACTTGACTGCGGCGAGAAGTTCTCTCCTCGTAACACAATAGTTACGCTCAGGCTTCGACAGGACCTTGCTGAAATATCCTATAACTTTCTCTTGGCCATTCTGAATTTGGGATAATATGCCTCCTATGGCCGTGTTGCTTGCGTCCGTGTCCAATATAAACCTTCCACTGGTCTGAGGATAACTTAATATAGGAACCGTTGTTAGTGCTTGCTTCAGTCGATTGAAAGCATCCTCGCATTCAGTATCCCATTTGAAGTCCCTTCCATCTTCCGTCAGTCTTGTTAGAGGCTTCGCGATGTCAGCAAATCCCAAGACGAACTTCCTGTAGTATGTGCACAAGCCAAGAAAACTCCTTACTTGGTGCTTGTCCTGTGGTACTGGCCATTCTCGTACAACCTTGACTTTGTCTGGGTCAGCACTAATGCCATCTGCAGATACTACATGTCCTAGATATTTTACTTCTTTCCTGAAGAGGTGGCATTTCTTTGGACTGAGTCTTAAATTTGCAGTGCGTAGCCTTTCAAGGACTTCTCTTAAATTTTCCAGTTGTTCGTCAAATGTCCGGCCAAATACTATGACATCGTCCAAATAAACTAGGCACGACTTCCATGACAATCCTCGAAGAATGGTTTCCATTAATCGCTCGAAAGTTGCAGGTGCGTTACAGAGGCCAAATGGCATTACTGTGAACTGCCACAATCCTGTCCCAATAGTAAAAGCTGTTTTCTCTTTGTCTTTGGGATCTAATTCCACCTGCCAATACCCACTCTTCAAATCCAGCGTGGAGAACCATTTCGAGCCAGAAAGCGTGTCCAAAGTGTCGTCAATCCTTGGAATGGGGTAGCAATCCTTCTTGGTGACGTCGTTCAAACGACGATAGTCGACACAAAATCTGGTGCTGCCATCTTTCTTCTTTACCAAAACCACAGGTGATGACCAAGGACTATCAGATTGCTCTATTATTCCTTGTTCGTGCATGTCCTTGATTATATTTTCCGCTTCTTCTCTCTTTGCTATGGGAAGCCTTCGCGGTTGTTGGCGAATGGGATCTGAACTTCCGGTATTGATAGAATGCTTCACAACATTCGTCCTACCCATCTGAGTGTTGTCCATAGCAAAAACGTCACTGTATTCATGAATCAGTTTCTTCACCTTGCTAATATGTTCTGGTGCAAGTTCTGTACAGGAAGAAGCCAATGACTCAAATAATTTTTTCGAACTCTTGTCGCTTCTTGGTAGCGGGCTCTTCACATCCTGAACGCTTCCTGTCACACAAAGCACGGAACAGCTTTCTCCCAGGATCGTACCTTTCTTCAAGATCACAGGGTACATGTTGGTGTTCAACATTCTCACAGAAACTTCGTTTCCGCCTCTCACCAAAGTTTTTCCGACTAGCAGTCCTTTCTCGAGGTTACTCTCACTGGCTGGTTTGATGAGTCTTATACAGCTATCTCGAAGGTCTCTATCTAAATACCCCTTCACTATGGTTTCTGCCTGTCCACGTAGGTGAACATCCTCGCTGAGTAAGACTCGAGTCGTGATATCTTCACATCCCAGGAATGGAATTTCCAGACTTCCGATCCTCAGAACATCGTTTCTCATATCCATCTGGAAGCCATAACCCTTAATGACATCCATTCCCAAGATGACTTCCTCCATGATATCTGCCACCAGCACCTCATGTTCGAGAGACCTGTCCCCAATGTTGATGACGATCCTCTTCTTTCCATGTATTGGCACGTCTTCTCCAGTTGCAGTCCGTAAACGAACCATCGCTGGTAAGGTTTTTCCATTTCCTTCAACTACACTCGGCTTAACTATAGTTCGGGTTGCGCCAGTGTCGACTAACATTTTTACGGACCTCCCATTAATTTTACCGTCGACATAAACACTTGAAGAGATGGCCTGAATTATAACCTCAGGGGCATTGTCGTGGCGGGTCGGTTTATGCCCCTTCTTGACAACCCGCTTTAGTTTTCCTGTTCTTGGCGTTGTGGTTTAACCGGCTTCTTGCAGTTACGCCGAATGTGTCCTCTTTCGCCGCAGTTCCAGCATCTTGGTCCACTATTACGTTTCTCCTGGAGAACTCGGCGAACTACGTCTTCAATACTCTCGTCGCAGACTGGTGAATCATCAAGCTGTCTCACTTTGCTCTGTCCTCTGTAAGAAGCTTGTTTAGCAGCTTCAAATTCTAGGGCATGGGCCAGGGCGTCATCTAGAGTTTTGGGTCGGGCCAACCGCAACGTCTGCTGAGTCTCCGTGTCTCTCAACCCATCGACGAAGGTCTGGACAGCAAGTTGTTCTAGGAAGCTGTCCGGTGCTGAAGGATAGGCCAGCCTTACCAACCTTGCTATGTCTGCTTCGAATTCCTGCAAGGTTTCTGCACTCTTCTGATGGCGACTCTTGATTTGTGCGTGATACACTTGTTGGAGATGTGCATCACCATATCTCATTTGTAGTCTACTTGTCAGAGTCTTATAATCACCTTGTTGACTTACATGAATGGTCTGAAGGATATTCAGTGCGTCTCCTCTTAATGCAACAATTAAGGCAGTTGCTTTCTCTTCATCGTCCCAGCAGTTGGCGTTGGCTGCTGCTTCAAATTGTTTCTGATATGTGCTCCAGGGTGTTTTGCCATCAAAAGTTGGAGGTTTGATCTTTGTTCGCCCTGGCTCACCCCGTTCTCCCAGCTTAACAGAACAATATTTGTTGAAGTTCTTACTCAATCGCTCTTCCATGGTTTTCAACTGTTCTTCCAATTTTACTTGCATTTCTTCCTCCATATTATCCAATCTGCCTTCAATGTTATCGCTCACGTTCCCCATCTCGTCTTTTACGCTTCCAATTTCATTTTCCAGTTTGGAGTAATTATTCTTTAACTCATTTTCAATCAATGTCAATTTATCTCCCAAATTATCTTCAATTTTCTTAGTGTTTTCTTCCATTATCTTTCTAGTATTTTCTTCCATTTTATTTGTGTTTTCCTCCATTTTCAAGCTCATTTTTTCAAGGGCTTGCTTGAAAAATTCCATTGTCGCCTGATCCATTTTCTTCGTCTGTGATCTCGTAACTGGCATACAAAATATTCACTAATGAAGTCCACAATTTAAATTAACACAGCAGTTCAATTTACCCCACACCTGACACCAATTGTTACGTTCTAGGGGTTCAAAATAAAATCACTGCTGAACGAAAATGTCTAATTTATTTACACACTACAAACTAAACGAATTATAACTAAATAACTAAACTAACTATAACACACTATTTTATGTACAACAATTAACTTCGATTTATATCCACTATTTATTTTCACTTCGTAGATCGCTCAACTATTTAGACCGTCTCTGTTAACTTTTCCACTTCCCCGTGGGTCGTGGCTCTCAGCTTATATACCAGTCCACCGCTTCCAGAACGTGCTTCGGTAACAGTTTCTCGTCGCTGGTAGAAGGAAAGGAATTATTCTCGATTGTACGCGTAGTCACCAGACTTCCGGGAATCAGTTGTTTACCTAGCGCTATCAGGGCGACAGAGGCGTACTAGGGGACTCTCGCTCGTTACACTATGTTGGAAAAGTCACACGGCTTATTGATGCAGCATTAGCAGAATGAAAAAATATACCCCAATACAATTTTAAAAATATAGTAAAAAGCATACCTACCAACGCAAATAGAAATTTGCGTAAAGGCTAGAGGTGGCAACACGGATTATAAAAATGACCAATTTTAATTTTGTACTTTGTGTTGCCAGGTCAAAATTTAAGATTAACTAAATACTTTTCTTTATTGCTGTGTGTGTGTGCTATTTTTTATTAAAAGTCTTAAGTAAGGATTGAACTTTATTCATAAATAAAAAATGTTTAAATATCTGAAAAATTATTGGAGAATAGTTTTGTTGAGTTTTTTATATTTTTCACGCGGGTGTGCTATATAATGAGCTTGGTGAGAATTTATTAAAACCAACTGTCAAAGCGTCAAAAATATCTTACCAACCAACGCTTTCACGCATATAAAAAAGCGTAAAAGAAACCTCAAGCCGGAAACACCACCACCAAAAACAAAAGCTGAACGTGCTAAGGCGAGGCGTATGGAAAGCGTTAAAAATAGAGCAAACAAAAAATAAATTGTGTAACTTATGTAAAGACATAGAAAAAAATCGTAAAAAAATATATAAAAAATTTAATCTGATTTTTAATGAAAAAAAAAATAATAATTTTCCATTTTTTAAATAAAGAAAAAATCGTAAGAAATCTTGTACCATTTTTTGTTGTTAGTGTTATTGAAGTTATACTTCTATTGGTACACTCTGTAGAAAAAGATTGTGTAGAGTTAAATGGGAAAAATCATTACATATGTAATGGTGTAAGTAAGAGAGAGACAGAAACACTTATAAGATATATTGGTCGTTAAAAACAAAGATGAAATATTTACCACATGTTATTAGTCATAACTATAAGTCCTTTGAATACCGTTTCAACATTCAGTACATTGAAAAGGGATAGATTTACAAAAAACAGTCTGAACTAATGTATGAATATCATAGTGACGGACCACATGATTATTTGACAGATTATTTTATAGTTCTGTCACGTAAGTGAAGTAAAGTTTAGCATTTTATATTAATAATACTATTCAGTAATGAGTATTGTATTGTAGTCTAAAGTACCGTCACATGGTTGCAGTATATTCTGCTCTATGATGCTTTTAAGGTTGTTGGCTACATAAACGGAGTTTTTACGAATAGTCGAGGAAATAAACTAAAACCTCTGAATTTTGTAACGTATAAGATGGATCGGAATGCGTTTTTTTGCATTGGATTCGTTAAAGTATCAGGAAATTTGTCGCTATATTTTATAATGTAAAAATGGGAAATTGCATTTCTGCATTCGAAAAGTGCATTCCGAACAGACAATAGAGAGAAAACTTACACGAATATCACGATTCCGAAAGTCTCCGCGGCACTTGGTGTCTAGGGTATTTACCTCTTCTCCTAGGGTTCAATGTAAATTCTGTACGAAATCAGTGCACACCTGGTACTCGGTGGTTTTTTGAGTCGCTAAATACGATTATAATAATGACGATGGTCTTCGAAACACCTGGTGCTTAAGATGGACCTCGTCTCCAGGAATATTTTGCAAATTAGATACAAAAAGAGTGCGCACTCGGTTTTTGTGGAGGTTTTTGAGATCGCTAACCACGAATATCATATAATGATTTTGCTAAATTATTCGCATACAAATTTATGAATCCGGGCGTGTGCATAGAAGTATAACTTCTGCCGGCAGTCCCACTGACTGCCACACTCATTTTTTTTTTTTTAAGTTTTTAAACTTCTTCTGGTGTGCCTGATGCAGACTCCAATATAGAGATATATACATACATTAACAGATATGTAGGTACATATATGTATCGTTGTTAAAAATTCGATATAAACTGAAAGTTTTGTTAACTTGTTAAGACAAAAAAGATATCGAGACAGCTTAGTGCAGGTTTTTTTAATTAATAGTAAAAATGGATAACGATTCCATTTAAACAAACATCGCCTACTATTAAAATTACCACTACTTAATCGCTATCTATCGCCAACTAATACAATCACAATTGTTACTTATCGCCAACTATTACCATAACAACTGTTCTTCTCTCCGTCCAAAGCGGTCCCTTATATACCAAATTAATTCCTTCTAGAACGTCGCTAATGTTCAATTCTAGAATCGAACAAATCGAACATTCCAGACCTACTCGAATTATTCGGATCTTCTGCAACGTCGAGTCTTTGAAGCTTCTTAGAATTCACTTTCGCACACCTGGTGTCTGGTCAATAGGTCGGAACCGGCTCGTAACATTACTGTTGGGATAATCCTGTCCGAATATTGTAGATAATTATTGTTCTTGGCTAAGATCCATTTTCCTTCCGACTTGCTATTTTCAAAAATTCACTGCACCTACACGACTTGTTGTATCGCAATGAGCCTCTAGATTTTTGTTAACAAACAATTGAGGTTAGATTTTTTTACAATATATTTTTTTAAATGTTGTTGTTGGGTAAAAATCAAATTCAATACAGCGTAATTTAGTGTTTTTTGTTATTGTTATATCCATCAAATGTACCTATGTTTAATATTTTTGAATTAATAATAAGACTATTACTGTAATAATTTATTATTTTTTTACGCATCATCCATCATCTCACAAACAAATCTGTTTTCGTGGTATTATTAACTAATAAAATTTTAACCCATACTATCAATCTGACAAGTTCAGTGTACAAAATATCATAAATTATTTGTTTTGGATTTCATCCAAAGTACATTGCATCAAGTGTCTGCCAAAACATATATATTTTTTGAGATTTATATCTTATATTATACTCTTATAACCAATGAAAGATCCTAAAAAGGAAATGAATTGCAAAAGAATATATAAACGATCTGAAATGAAAAATAGTTACCATTTTTCATCAGGCGAGAAGACAGCGACGTAGTGTGGTTATTATTGGTTGAAATGGAAGTTAGTAAATCTTGTAATAATTATTTATGTATATATATTTTATTATTTAGAATAGAAAAACCGGTAAAGAAATAAACCATTAACAAAAATTAGTAATTATGTCACAAATTCCGCAACTTTAAAGGGATATATTTATAATTAAATATTAAATTAAATACTATAAAAGATAAAAAATTGAAAAAACAAAGATATTCTTTAAAAATTAATTTGCTAAATATCCGTAATTTCTTTTAATATTAAACAAACAAGGAATATGTAAACCATGTAAATGAAGGTTGGTTGAAAAGTTTTGAAGTGACACCTATTAACCAGTAGAGAAATTAAAATGTGTACTCTATTTTAATCTTCCATTTGAATAAACAAAAAAATCTATTTTGTAAGTTTTAGAGTTTAAACGTAGTCGTACAAGCGTTGAAAATGAACCACGTAGTGGACGTCTAAAAAGTGCAACAACACCAGATATCATTGAGCAGTGGCTGATCTTTCCTTGTTTCACCGATACATAAACGGATTTTGCTCAGAATAACTCCGCTCTATAATGCCTCCACTTGTCAGACCAGCCGGAGCAACGTGACGTGCTAACTCCATGCACCCTCAACTGTTCAATGCCCGACATCGAGAACGGATCGATTCGATCGTTTCTTCATCCCCAGGGTCTCCAGATTGTGGAACTCCTTACCTTCCCACGTCTTCCCCACTCGTCCCAACTTGCATGCCTTTAAATGCCAAATTAATAAATTGTCTCTTCTGTCCCAATAGATGTTTTAGGTACATTTGTATTTAGGTCTATACCTACGAGGACATCCTTAATAAAAAATAATAATAATAATATTGTTAAATTGCTGATACCATATGCATCGTTGATGAAAGAATACTCCATATTTTTCACGCAGAATTGCATATGAATAAGCTGTTTGGAAAGTTGGTGCCGTATTCTTAATAATTCAACAAAAACTGGATCAAAAAAAATTTTAAGCGTAATTTGAAGCGTTTTAAACAGGCTAAAACCGACTTTGTGCGTTGTTTTATAACTATGGATGAGACTTGGATCTACCATCATGATCCAAAACTAAAACAAGAACTTTTATAGTGGACTGAACGTGACATTAGTTTATTGGCATGCAAAAGAGGTTTTGTTGATTGATTAGCTTAAAAAATGCAAAACAATTAACTCAGAATATTATTGCAACCTTTTGGACCAGTTGGATAAAAAAATGTAAAAAAGGACCCGGTATAGAGAAGAAAACAATAATTTTTCATCACATTTGGCTCTCCCTACTATTACTTGTTCAAAAACTTAAAACAATTCCTTCGTGGAATGTGCTTTTCGAATGATGAATCTTTTGCAACCGTGGAACAATATTTTGCAAAGGTTCCGGAAAATCATTACAAAGGCGGTATAAAATGACTTTATGATTATTGAAATAAGTGTGTTCAAGCTGAGGAAGATTAGATTGAATTAAAAAAAAAAAAATTCTTAAAAAATACAAATTCTTTCATTTTTGCTTTCAAAACTTTATAACCAACCTGTACATAGGATACTGGAGTGCAGTCAAACATTTTTTCCATACTCAGCTATATTGCTCTATCTTGTTGAATAAATGAAAAGTTTTTTATTACTACAGTGATAAAATGAGCATCACATCAATTTAAAACTAACCAAAATGATTTCCAGACTTTTCTATAGAGCTGCAAAAAGTAATTCATCGATTCTCCAGTTCGTTCCTGGCGTCCCGCCTATGGGGGATAGAGTAATACCAGAATCATAATTCATTTTTTCGACGAGTGCTAGTTTATCTCGGCAAGATGAAACTGACGAATGGATATAAGAGATGAACGCGATGAACCTACACCAGATTAAGCTATATATTTTACTTAAAACGGTAGGATTTGAAATCGACGTTTTGATCATATGAAATGTTTCAATATTCACGGATTTTATGCCAATTTCAAATGAGTATATGAGAAAAAATGGAGTTTTTTTTTGTGATCATAATTGTCTTTTAATTTTTTATGAAATTATTATTTAACTTCCAGCGTTAAAAATTATTATTTTTGAAGTAAAACTTCTTTAGCGGCACTAGGGGTAACTCAGTAATTCTAACGGACGTGACGTCATTCTAATGTACCGCGTACCGGAAACAAAACCTGATACAAAATACCTAACACGATTCTGCCTACTATATTAAATAAAATTAAATCTGTAATTGTATGAATTGACAGCTTGTCATCTTGTCAACCAAAATACATTGGTGGTGAATAGTTTAAATTTGTGTATAAAGTGTTTGTTTTAAATATGAATAAACAAAGTGGATTTATTAATGAAGAAAGTGATGAAAAAATATTGAATGAAAATGAGTGAGTAGGTAGGTACTCTATATGCATAAATTTTATTTTTGTTGTGTAATTACACTATTTATACCTAATTATTTATACCTATTATTTATACCTAGCTATTTTCGTTTTATAGACTTAAAGAGCTAAGAAGAAAAAGAAATTGTGAACGTCAAAGGGCATATTATAAGCGCCAGAAAGATTTGAAGAAAAATGAAAATGAAAAAAAAGACGAGACAGTGACATTCATTATGATTTGATTAAGTAAGTTTATATACATACATACATATTATGATAGTAAATAATTATTTAAAGGGAAGCTTTACGTTAAGTAAAGAAGCATGTTGCACGTTTTTGTTCATAAAATAATAATATTCGAAATGTTTTAACACTTGCTTATACTTATTTTAGGTTTGGTTAGGTAGCCATAAAGGCCATAAAACCACTAGTCAGGATGGCTGATCTTTTACCAGCAATAACAGATCCTTCGTAGAACTGAAGAAAACAAACTCAACTCAGGATTTTAAATTTTATGGAATATGCTATAAAATGTTACAAAATGAAATGGTTATCTAACTATCGAAGGCTCTTGTGTTGTGTTGTATTACAATAAGGTAGATACACAAAATCACACATTCTAAACGTAATGTGCGTATATTTTTAATATTGTTAACCTATTATTGAAGCAAAAGTTCTTAAGGCGCGACTAGGGGTAACTCTAACGTTAGATTCTAACGGAAGATTCTGATGGAAGTAACGGTGTGATTTCAGCTATAGAAGGAGCTTAAATTTTCAAAATTTATTTATGAAATTTTCAAAATTTTCAAACGGTTTCAGATACATTAATGATATTTAGAGAGTAAAATCTATGTTTCACATTTTAGTTATCATAAACCTATTATTTCATATATAAAAAATAATGATAACTTTCAAATTCCTATTTCTAATGAATAATATAAATATAACATCTCATTTTTTGTAAAGTATATAGACAATAAATATGATTGAATTGTAATTAAATATTTATTTTCCGATACGTACGTCAACAAGTTTTACTTCAATCGCGCGTAAAGGTTACACGCACACTCTTTTTTTTAATCGGGATGTTATTGGTTTCACCCCAAATTTTTCGAAAATCGAGTTTTCACCAGATCGTTTTGAGCTAGGAAGCCATCCTGACTATTACCGCGATGATGTTCGTATGTCTGTCTGTGTATGTATGTATGTATGTATGTATGAATGTAACCGTAATTCTCTTATATTTTTTGAACGGCTTGACCGATCGAAACGACTATTATGGCGTTCGAAAAAGTTCCATTTGACTTAAACCTCCTAAAAATTTGAATAATTTCAAAAAAGCCGAAAAATAAATTTAAAAACGATGTTTTTGGAAAATAACTTTTTGGCTATTACACCGATAAATTCTATAACCCAATTAACTCTTAACCGTAAAAAGTGACGTCGAATGCCGTTTTGGAAATCAAAATCGGTTGATTCCATGGAGAGATATCGTTGTCGAAAAATTTTGAAAAAATTGTTTTTTCACAGATATTTCGAGATATTGGAACGGAGTTCCCTTTCGGGCGTTACGACCAGTTACGACTGAGGCTAGAGGCTAGCCGGAAAAAATTCAGACCAAAATATGTCACGACACGACACGACACGACATACGCATGTTTCTCTGTGTGTCTGTCTCTCTCTCTCTCTCTCTCATAGAGACATATATTACAATTAAAAAGACACTAATTTAAATTAAAAGAAAATGTACATTAAAAAGAAAATACTGTAGAATAAAAAATAAGTACCTATAATAGTATTATATTTTATTTCATCCTGTTTTTATAAATTAATATATTTATAAACATTTTAAAAATAGTTCGTAACTTGACTAGTTAGGTACCTACGTCAAATTACCTTAACTGTCAGTTACTGTCAAATATTTTAAAATTTTGTATTAATTGTTAATTCCTGAATTGAAATAAAAAGTAATTCTAGGTAGATGTATGTCATCTAAACCTCTGATATTGTATAAATGGACACTTTTGTTAAAAGAAACGAACTGCTGAAAATATTCAGGTGATAATGGATTTACCATTTTCTATTTTGCTCTGAACAGTGTAGTGTCGCGACTTTGTTAAGTTTATACAGGTTTTTAATAAATAATAAATAACAAAATAATAGAAAATAATAACAATAATGTAGCCTGACAGTGTTTCTGCACAAGTTCCGGATATTGCTGATAGAGTTAGGTAAGTAGACATTTTATACAGACATTATGCTTATGTATGTATAAACACTCTGTTGTGTTTACAAATTACAAATCCTTCACTAATTAATCAAAAGGAACTTCGTTCCATCCGGGTGTCCCTTGCACATTACTAAGTGTTTTAATAAATATTTACATAACTCCAAAAAGTGCTTCGAAACGTTATTACTAGTGGTTGTTAAAGTTATAAAAACTGAGTGCATTTTCCTAATTGATCCCGATACATTACATAACCGCCAGGAAAATTGTAAATTTAGAAAATTCAGCAATTATTGGTTTCATACCGTTAGTCTATAATCGAGTTTTCATCAGATCTCGAGTTTTTTTTTCAACACAAGAAGATTGAAATAGCACAAAATAATACCTTTGTGAGCTTGAGCAGCTCAAAAAAGCAGAAAAAATATCATATACAAACGATTGGTTCTCTGAAATTAGCGCGAAGTTGCAAGGATGCAGGGTCGAAAAAAAAATAATTAATGGTAAATTTGCAGGATAGGCTTTAGCTAACCGGATTCGAAGCAAAAAAAGTAGTGAGTTATAATAGCATACGGCGAGTTAGGTGGTGGGAGAAGAGCGGATAGTGGGTTCTCTATATTGAAGTTGAAGTAAAGGTTAAATTAGAGGTAGAATTTTGTGAAATAGAGAGAAATACAAAATATATTGAAAGATGTTTTATTAGGGGCACCACCTCATTTTTTGAAAACAATGAAAAAAGTGAAATTAATCAAATATCTCTTTTACTACAACTGCGTCTCATAATAATAGACACACACGTAACTTCGGTCAATCTTATTAGAACGAATTGTGGTTGTCAACCTCTACATAAAAGAAAGACATACTACGTATTTTGGATTTAAGCTTTTCAAGAGTCCAACATTATCTACGTGGTAAAAATGACGAACATATTATCGATTACATTTTTTTGCCCAAATTTTGGCCCTTTTACCCTTGTCTGCCACCTCTTTTGTATTTAACCATCTGTCCGTCATTTTGGATTTAGGCTTCTCAAGGGTCCAACATTACGTGGTCAAAATGGCATACATAGAAATGATGACGATTTTTAGCCCAAATTTTGGTCCTCTTTACCCTTGTCTGCCACCTCTTTTGTATTCGTCCAGGTGCCCGCCACTTTGGATTTAGGCTTCCCAAGGGTCTAACAGTACGTGGTAGAAATGGCAGACATTGTATCGATGACTATTTTTTCCCAAATTTTAGCCCCTTTAACCTTGTCCGTCTTTTGTATTAACCCAGCTGTCCGCCATTTTGGATTTGGGCTCCTCCCAAATTTACATGGTAAAAATGGCGGACATATAATCGATCCCGATTTTTTGCCCAAATTTTGGCCCTCTTTACCATTGTGCACCACCTCTTTTGTATTCACCCAGCCGTCCGCTATTGTGGATTTCGGCTTCACAAGAGTCCAACATTGCGTGGTTAAAATGGCGGACATATTATCGATGACAATTTTTTGTCCAAATTTATCCCTCTTTACTCTTGTTCGCCACCTGCTTTGTATCCACTCAGGAGCTACCCGTCAGAATTTCGAATTGTCGTATCCAGACCTTCGACTGGGAAATTTTCATGCAAAAGAGAAATGTGATATTACGGATGACGACGAAGTTTAACAATACTGTACTTTCCTTTCATCAAAAGAAAATCTTTTACTTTAAAAACAAATGTTCTAGGTCGATAATTAACCGTATCAGAATCGACAAACCAAAAGTGATTTGCTCAAAGTGGGTCTTATCCACCCATAATCTTAGCTCTAAATTTTACACGAACTGTTTAAATTCTTTTCTTGATGCTAGCTCCGCTGAAAGAGGCGAGAGGCCGAAGCTTAGGTTAAAAAGCCAAAAGCCAGCAAAGAATTGTGAGCCTCTCACATCTGAGAAATAGAAATGCGTTAGAATATCTCTAAACTCTGACCGGAATAAAAAATAAATCGAATATACGTAGAACCTGCGTGCAACAAATGTTACGAAATTAAACTTTTTTATTTGTATTTACATAAGCAGTAATTTTATAAAGAGAATAATTAAATCAAAAAATAAATAAGTATAATGTAGGAAAATATATTAAATCTTGTGAAAACATATTCCTGTTTTAAATTTCCATTTGCAAGATTCTTAATACGTTTATTCGCATTACATTTTATCAGCTTTGGAGAATATTTCTGTGATGTTTTATTTTTCATACTAAAGTCCAATTTGTTTGTTTACACTTATAAGCCCTCATTTTTTAGTATAATATATCCGACAGAGACATTAAAAGATAAGTAGCGTGAAAGAAGAAGGAGACTTTTTGTATTTTCGGAGATAACAAACCAGAATGCATCATATCTCTCGAAATGCTGGTAAAAAAAAACATAAAATATATAATTAATTCTCGTCTTCCATTTCGTAACACCCCTGGATTATAACAACATTCTCCCTTGTAAAATGAACAGTTTGATATTTTTTATTACACCTTGTTTCAAAATTATTATGCCAACTGTGACAAGGGATTATTTAGACTTTTTCCCAATTGTTCGTTTATTTCCCATGTCGAGAAACTAGATGCTGCCCTCGAGACAACAAGAGCTTACTGAAAAATATCTGAAATCGGCACAAGATTTATAACAGATAGAAGTTTTATTTCCTCACTCGCGAATACTGGTAAACTCAATTATTTTTATTATTCTTCTGATTCAAATAAATGTAACTCATACATTCAATAGCTGTCTTAAAATTCAAAATAAATTCCCAGTTTGCTATAAATTGAAACATTTATATTGTTGTTTGGGTTTCTTTAAAAATATTGTAACATTTCAAGAGTTGTAGTTGTTAAAGAAACGCTTTGATCAGATCCAAGAACCAATTTGTACAACTATTCAAAAGGTAAAGTTATAATTCCACAAGCTCCTTGCAGTTTTTCCTAAGTTAAAAACAGCTTGTTTTATAAGTATTACTAAAAGATGTAGATTTACAGTCGCAAAAAATGCTAAATGGAGAATAAGGATTTATAATTAGTCCGGTTTAATTGTTTCATAACGACAATTCTTATGTACTCAAACTGAGGAATCGAATCCTTATTGGATATTATTCATATAGTACAGTAGAATTCATATATAACGACTTCGCTTATAACGACTAACCGGTTTTAGCGACAATAATGTTTACGTAAGTTAGGTTCCATAGTAAATTACTGAGAAAATATAACCGTTTAGTGCGACTCCGGTTTAAGCGACCAACCGCTTATAACGACCATTTTTTATGATAATACATCCGGTTAAAACGACACGCACACAACCTACGCACCTATACCTCGACGTCCCCGCCCAGTTCTCGTTATTTGCGCGCGTAAAGGCGTAAATCACAGTTAGTATTTGTCACCTGTCACGACAAGTTTACAAATTTTTACAAAATGAGTTCTATGAAACGTAAGTGTTTTACAATTGAAGAAAAAAGTGCAATATTACACCGAGTAGAAGCCGGTGAATCAAATGCCACGCTCGCAAAGGAGTTTGGCGTATCTCATTCTACAATATCCACAATAAAGAAGAACAAAGATAAGATTGAGCCGCTGTTTAATTCCAATGTTTTGAAATGTAAACGTGTAAGGACGTCTACTCATGAGCAGGTGGATAAGGCATTGTTACAGTGGTTCAAGCTTCAGCGCGACCGGGGAATACCCGTTAATGGACCTCTGTTACAAGAGAAAGCAAACTTTTTTGCTAGACAGTTAGATATCCAAAATTTCACGTGTTCCATGAGTTGGATAAACCGTTTTAAAGTAAGACACAACATCGTCAGTGGTAAGATTGCTGGCGAATCGTTGTCAGTTAATCAGAGTGATGTAATCGATTGGTTAGAAAAAGTTTGGCCTACTTTACGTGCACAATTTAGTGATGATGACATTTTTAATGCAGATGAGACTGGGCTATTTTATAAATTAACTCCAGACAAAACGTTGAAATTTAAAGGTGAAAAATGTAAAGGAGGAAAATTATCAAAGGAGAGAATAACTGTGATGGTGGCAGCCAATATGAGTGGCACAGTTAAAAAAAAACTTCTTGTAATCGGCAAATCACAACGCCCCAGATGCTTTAAAAATGTACAACATTTGCCAGTGGATTATGAGAGTAATCGAAGAGCGTGGATGACTGCTGACATTTTTTCGAAATGGGTACGCGCTTGGGATCGTGAACTTATGAAAAAGAACAGGAAAATCCTGTTGTTAGTTGACAACTGTCCTGCACATCCCCACATTACAGACTTAAAAAGTATAACTCTGGTGTTTCTGCCCCCAAACACGACATCAGTGTTGCAACCCATGGATCAAGGGATTATTCGAGCTTTGAAAGCACATTTTCGTAAAAACCTTGTCCTAAAAATGATTCAGTTTCAAGATGGCTACCAAGGCAGTGGTGATGGGTACTCAAAGATCACTGTTCTTGATGCTATTCTGATGATTCAAGATGCCTGGACCCAACTCAAGCCAGGGACAATTTTTAACTGTTACAAACACGCTGGTTTTGTCCGAAGCAATTTAGAATGTACCATAGCTTCAAACTCAGACGATGTTAACGAAGAAGACGACGTACCGCTGAGCGTTTGGGCGAGGGCTATTGATAAGCATCAGTTACCCATAACAAATGAAGACTTTGAACAATACGCGTGTGTCGATGAAGCTGTTGCCACGTGTGAAGAGCCCTGTGATGAAAACATCGTGGAAAATATCATCGCCCAAGACGCGAATAGCAAAGATAGCGACGGTGATGATGACGAAACAGAGGAGATTCATCCGACCTTGAGTGTTTCTGAAGCTCTGAAGGTTGCAGAAATGCTTAACGTGTTTGTTCAGACTAACTTTAATGATGATCATATAAAAACAATGATGTCACGAATTCACAATGCCGTACGAAGTTTTTACTACCGAGCAAAAGTTTGTCAAAGACAAACTCAAATAACAGACTTTCTACGTTAGTAACACAGTGCTTTTTCTAGTATTGTATTTTTATTGTATTTTATCTCTTTCAATTACACTACATTTTGTACTTATGTTTGTAATTTATAATGTTTAAAAACTACTTACCTAAATACCTTGTGTGTATAAAAATACTTCTAAAAACGTTACTGTTAAAACCATAACTATTAATAGATATGATTTAAAGTATCTACCTTAGATACAACTTTATATACACAGACTCTTATATGTATTTCTTAACAAACTTTTTGAAATAGGCGACGCAAGCACTAAAAAGCACAAAACCTAGCAATTTTGTGCAGCAAGCTGAATCGCCATGCATTTGATTTGGGAGAGAGTCAGGAAATTGAACTAAATTGATCTCCGTAGATAAAATTTGCTTTTTGTGCATAATAAAAATGCACTTTCAAAGTGCATCTCGAAGAGATCGAAAATAAAAAATTTGAAATATCTGCGGTAATTCGGGAGGTTGGAGATCGTTGAACACGAATAACGGTACCTGGTGGCCAGGGTGGAACTCATTGCCTGGAATTTTGTGATATAATCATTCAATAACCATTACTCGGGTGTTTTGGGGGTCGCTGAATATGAATTTTTCATTAGAATACTTTCTCAAAATATAGTATATCTAAAAAAAATATTCAGCTTGGTTTGCAACTTGGCATGCAAATATGTAATTGCACAAATGTTGAAAATTATACAGAATACTTAAAAGATGAAGAGAATGCAAATGATGCTTCACTAGGTTTTTTATTAAAAAAAATTATATAACAATTCAATATATATATTTAGATACCATAGTAAATAATGTAATAAAGTTAACATAATTCCAGGCGACGAGTTCCACCCGGGGCACCAGGACCTCGGAGATCATCGCCATTATAAAATAAATTCGTGTTCAGCTACCCCCAAAACCACCGAGTAATGATTATCTGCTGATTTTAAATGAATATATCATAAAACTCCAGGCGACGAGTTCCATCCTGATACCAGATACCTCGGAGACCATCGCCGCTATAAAATTCGTGTTCAGCGACCCCCAAAACCCACAGGTATAAAAAATTGAAATCATTTGCGTCGCTATTTCCTGAGTTCCTTAAGCAATTTAGTTCACAAATATTTCTGACACTCTGCCGAATCGAATACAAAAAGATACATGACGATTCAACTTTTTTCAGAAAAGACTAGAGTTGGCCTATGATCAGATAACAATCGAATTCGGGTTCTCAGAGCTCCAGAAAGTCAAGAGAGACTCTAGGCTGCCAGGTCTGTCCCAAGATATCAAGAAGAGACTGTCATCTTATAGGGGCATAACGGTTTAATGTACCAAACTGCTACAAGAAATCCTAATGTTTTTTATCCAGAGTTGCATTTTATAACTTCTTGAAGCATCAGGAGTGATCGTTTTAGTTGAAACCTTTAAATATTTCGTCTTAGAAGTTTGTACAGTAAAAGAAAATTTAGTTCCCACAGTTAACTCGGCAAAATAAAATTGGCCTGGTAAATTGGTTCATTTAACACCATAAATGGACAATTGAAAGTTAGCATAATTCCGTTTTTCAGATTAGAATTGGCCTATGATCAGATAACAATCGAATTCGGATTCTCAGAGCTCCAGAAAGTCGAGCGAGATTCCGAATCCCAGATCTGTCCAAAGATATAAAGAAGGAATTGTTATGTTATAGGAACGTTTTATGCTGGGAGCAAAAACTACATTGTTATCACTTCGGAGGTATGTTCATTTATTGTTAAACCTAATCGGTATGCTTTGGAGAGCTGTAATTTGGGTTAATTTTATTTTTATAAAGGATAATGCGCACCGTTCTATAGAGCAGAGTGACTTAAATTGGCAGGACCCACAGATTTACTGTGGACTACATGTTTACCTGTTCTAAATCCTATCGAACGCTTGCGGATCAGCTTAAACGAAGGGTTAGAGCTCGCTAAAAATTTCAGGAAATCTCACACAGGTTATTGATGCAGCCGAATAAGAAAACATACCCTTTGACAATTTACTAAGCATCTCAAAGCGAATAGAAGCTAGCATAAGGGCTAGAGATGGCAACACGGGTTATTAAAATTAACAATTTGCTTTTATTTTTGGCTTTTTAGCCATTAAATATTCAAATCTCATTTCGGTTTAGAAACCGTTGCGATTATTTAGTATTTTGTCCGAAACATAATAGATATAACTAAGGTGTTTGTGAGTAATTTCATTATTTACTAAGAATATAATTTCTGCTATTTAATATATATCAGTAAGGACTTAAAATATTTGGAGCCGTCTCTTTGACGTCAAATAGCACAGTTGGGAATGATATAAATGGGGCAAATTAGTCCTTGATGGAACTGTAACTTAATATTTTGGTGAATTGAAGGGTTCACTGTATCGTGCTCATTGTATTCCATTATTTACGTTTCGCTTTTAATCGAAAGCGGTAAAGGACGCCAAATGGTTTGAATCGTTTGAGTTTACTCCCATTTTTTGAGGCAAATTATAATAATACTATTTTAAGTTAATTTATTAGTTTTTTTGATCCAAAAACTCATATGATTCACGGAAATAATGAAAAAGATTAATTAAAAAAATACGTATTTTTAACCTGTAATTAAACTTTCTACGTACCTCTTTGTCTATGTAACTAAGTCTTGCAAAAATGGAACATGTAATCAGTTAAGAAAAATATTCACATAAAAAAACAATGGAAATTTTAATCATGTATCTGAGTTGAGCGACTCGATCTATTATGGATAAATCATCTAAACGGCGTCGTATGTCGGAGAACGAAGAAAACCTTTTCAAAGTTGAAGATTGAAAGAAAGTTGTTTGAAAGTGAGGAGACGAGTTTTTGATCGCAAGCAACATTAGCCACTAGAGAACGATTCGTTACAGCTTCAACCATCACGTCTCATTTTCTTTTCTCTAAAGTACAGAGTTGTTTTAAGATTATATTTTTAATCGATTTCAGAAATGCTGAAAAAGAGACATCTTCGTATGTAAATATGTATAGATATAGCCGTCGTGTCGCAAGATTACACAAATATGTATCTATATTATTACTCAAGATATATAAAAATTTGGTAACTATTAAACTTAACAAACATACTAAGAAGAAACGAGTGCTGCGATTTATTATCCTGTGAATTTTTTGTTCAGTAGTAACGTCATCATTCTCCGGTAATTTTAAAACAACAAAATGGCTTTTGTTGGATTAACAAATGTTATTGAAAAAGGATTGCCTTACAGATCCGTAGGAAATTTAGCAGGCCTTACCCAGATATGAACGTTTTAGTTGAAAAATGTTTGTTTAATGTTAATACGAATTGTTTTGCTTTACAGAGCTCTAATTGGTAATAATTTTATCGTGATGCACGATAATGCTACTTACCATATAAGCAGAGTGGCTTAAAATTTATAATGTTAAAGTTGTAGACTGCAGCTCAGCAGACCTAAATTCTATCTAACACTTCTGACACCAGCTCAAAATAAGTGTTACAGCTAGTTGAAACAATGTAGGAATAGTATCGCACAGTTTATTGATGCAGTATTAGGAGAATTGAAAATATACCCTAATATAATCTTAACAGCTTAAAAAGCATGCGATCGTGAATAGAAGCTTGCATAGGGACTAGAGGTGGCAACACGAGTTATTAAAATTAACAAATTACTTTATGCTTTGCGGTTTGACTATTAAAAATTGAAATCTCTTTTCGTTTCAGACCCCAGAACAAATCCGACGCAGTCATGAAAACAAACTGTTGACGGAAGTGAAAAATAATTTGTATTTTGCAATTTTAAACTGATTGTAATATTAAAAATTTAAATTTCATATTTTTTTATATAAAATCATTAATATGATTTATATATATATATATAAGAATGAACTGGATAACGACGCGTCTAAGATAAAGATGAACTGGATCACTGTCGGGAGCGTCAGGGAATTGGAGTCAAAGATGAACTAGACTGAGTATGTCATAGAAACTTTAATTCTAGCTTGCGGAATTTTCGGTCTTATTTTAGACCTTCATCAGCGCCTAGGAAATTACAACTGGTAAGTATGAAACCATTATATAATACAATTATAAAACTTACAGTGAATTTTGTTTCAAGTTCCCTGAACTTTCAATGAAATAAATTTAATTAAGATTTAAAATATTTAAAAGTTGACAACTCCAGCTAAGATTGGTAAGTGGTTTCTCTACTGGCAAATTTGTGCCCAGCTCAGCCGTAGAGGGTAATATAAAACAAAATAATGTGAGTCGCGCCACCGATTTTTCGGTATAAATCGGAAACCCCTGATGGTCCAGGCACTGACCTATCTTACTGGAGAGAAATAACTGATTCTTCTGAATCCTGATAATGAGCAAAATAAAATTAATAAAATAGTTAATTAGGTTAGTGGGTGATGATCTGAGTAAGAACACAAAGTTAGATCTATCAATTATATTGACGAAAATAACCCCCGCTATAATAAACCAAACAGTGAAGTGATACAATATATATAAACAAGTAAAGAAAATTAGCAAATAATATCAGAAAATTTAAACCAACAAATAATGCCCAAACCTTGGCAGTTTTAATAATGAGTGATCACCCAGCGCAATATGAAAGATTCAAAATTTATAACTTGGGAGCAAGTACCCAACACTTTTGCTAGCCAAGTGCAATACCCTACTTGGTTATGCCGCACTGATGACGGCTAATGAGCCAGAAACATGCATGTCTGCGGTTACCATTCCTACTTGTAACCATGATCCTTTGTTGCGTTACATGCCCGTTATTCCCCTTTGTTTATTATAAAACGCGTTTTCTTGGCACCTTGTTTATTTCATCTCCTGGGCTTAGAACGACTCAATCACAGTGAGTCCGTTTCGCCAACGCGGCGACGCTGGTTGCTAGCCGAAAACCCATTGGCACAGCTGGCCGAAAGCACAAAATGGCGATAGGACTCCTGTGTGAGCGTTCGTTGTTTTTGTGTTTTTGTGTTTCTTTACACATGTTTCCCCAACATCCTTTGCTCCCAAGTACCCAACACTTTTGCTAGCCAAGTGCAATACCCTACTTGGTTATGCCGCACTGATGACGGCTAATGAGCCAGAATTATGCATGTCTGCGGTTACCATTCCTACTTGTAACCATGATCCTTTGTTAATAAAATATAAATACAAAGCCCAAATAGTAAAAAAATATTATTTTTTAACGTAAATCTTGATATGAATTGTCACAATATCTATCTATACTAATATTATAAAGAGAAAAGGTTTGATTTTTTGTTTGTTTGTTTGAAATGAATAAGCTCCGAAACTACTGGACCGATTTCAAAAATTCTTTTACCGTTGGCAAGCTACACTATTCCCGAGTGACATAGGCTATGTTTCATTTAAAAAAAGAATAGGGATCCTTACTAAAATGCCATTAATGTAACCAAAAATGACCTTAAAATCCTTACATCGCGTGCGCTGAGAATACTATTGATTATAGAATAAAGTAATGTACTACAATTTTGAAGAATATATAAATACAATCTACAAAAAATGCCGCGACAGCATATGTCTAACTGTTATAGTTACGTCACAAAAACTAATTTTTAATTTTTTAAAAGTTTTTATCTTGGTATTATTCCTTATCAAAATAACTTATTTCATAATCACGACAGATATCACAAATTTAGCATGTGCAATGGGACGAGACTACTTATAAAGGAATTAAAGGACAATTAAGTTGTAGCAACCAATATAACTGAACCACCAGCTGGTCAACTAGCTCATACACTGAGGATACCGATGATCCCAACTGATTTACCAAATCCATTTAAACTGCTTCAATTTCCTATCAAAACATCTTTCGCTTTTACTAATAATAAGTCTCAAGGTCAAACCTTCCAAATAGTAGGGATCGGTTTTCGTCATGGCCAACCGCCTAAGGCGGGTCCAGCACCTGAAAATCAATTTATTTTGCTGCCAGAAAATAAAACAACATGTAATATTGTTTACAGGGAAGCGTTGACCCGATAAATTTAATGGCTTTTGTTATTTTTTTTAATCCCCGTGCAAAGCCGGGGCGGGCTGCTAGTACATACAATAAAACTGTAAAAATGTATATGTTTGTGCGCGCATCACATGAAAACTACTGACCCTATTCGAATGCGGTTTTCAAAGACGTATCTGTCTTCTTTCAACTTAACATCTGGTGTATAAGACTTTCTCCCCCCATCCCTTTAACGGGGTGAGGAAAGAAATTGCGGGTACATCGAAATAGAACCCAAAAATGTGCTTAGATTTTTTTGTCTGTTTGTCTGTATGTTTGTGCGCACATCACATGAAAACTACTAATCCGATTCGAATGCGGTTTTCACAGATGTATTTGTCTTCTTTCAACCTAACATCTGGTGTATAAAAATTTCTCTCCCATTTCTTAAATAGGGTGGGGTAAGAAATTTTTATACAACAATCACACGCCACGCGAACGACGTTGCGATTACAACTAGTTTTAAAATAAATTCTTAGTTTTTGAATTTATATATCATTCATTTTGGTAGATACATAAAAATATTAACATATTTAGCATTTACTGTTGTAACTGCAACATAATAATTGATAATTAAACAATTAATAATAATCAAATTAAAACACATTTTATAGAACAGTGCAGAGTACCTATATAAACATAAAACATTGTATATAATATCAAAATTAAGTTAGCGTAAAATATTAAAAGATTTTTTTGGTTAAAAAGTCTTTGAAGTTACCCCCTTACTTAGGAACAGCGGGCCGTTCATAAATCCGATCCCCTTTCTCGACCCTCACAGCAGGCGGTGATATGCACTCATGATTTTACATTCTATTGTATAAATTAAACAAAAACGAGGTATCGCAAAACTTCGACAAAGCAACACACAACGGCGAATCATCTCCCATCAGGACACTGCCCAGAAGACAATCGAGTTTTTGGAGCTTCAAAACATCGAATTTTTAGACCATCTACCGTATAGTTCCGACACAAGTCCCAACGACTTCTTCACGTTTCCAAAGATCAAGAGTTCACTGCTTGTGCAGCGATTCCAGTCGCCAGAAGAAGCCATTGATGTCTTTAAAACAGCGATTTTGCAAGTGTCAAATTAAGACTGGCTTAACTGTTGTACGGGTACCAATTGGTTTGAACGTATGCAAAAGTGATCTTGGTGGGACTTATTTTAAAAAGCAATAAAGTACTTTAAGTCTATATATTTTTTTGTTTTTATGGCTATATGCAAAACTAAAAAGACAACCCTCGTAAACAACACGAGAACTTACAAATTCTTTGACAGCCAGACGCTTCCAATGCACACACATACAGTCGGGTATATACAAATACAACGTGTTGGCGTGATGTCTATGCGCGTAAACAGACTGCTGTGCGCCCACTAGCATGTTGCTGACGCTAACTCAAGATTTTCTCTTAGCAAAATTTTTCTAACGTGCCAAAAGTCGTTTTTATTTTAAAAAATAGCGTTTACGTTATTTTACTCAAAAATTATTTTTTAAAGCTATGTAGTTTATTTTTAAAAAATGAAATAACAACAGTATTTGATATAGAATTATTTGTATTGTGGGGTTATGTTATTCATAATGAATATTCTAACCGAGTATTAAAATGCAACTGTATTGTTTATACGTTTCAAATTTAATATTTATTATGTACATTGTAATCTAAAATAAAACCAATAAAACCATGTATAGTGTTAAACATCGACTAAAATCAACAGTAGTGAACTATTTGACTCCATACCTATTTGTTTTTAAAACTTGATGGTTGGTTAAAACAATAACAAACGATCTTTTGTTTGATTATTGTACTACCGTTAATTTAAAGGAAACAGTAAAACGTTGCTATAACTATTGTACCTATATTTTTCAAATAAAGTGTATACGTACATTGTTTGAAAAAATGGTTCATTTTTGGAAACGCTGAGTGTTCCTGTAACTATTTTAAGATTTATTTCGATTCAAATAAATTTCAACGATTCACTTTTAAAAAAAATGTCGAATAAAATAAAAATAGGATAAAAAGCTATCTGAAATCTAAATTACCTAAAGATTAAAGAAAAATGTTCTGGTAGAAAGCATAAACGAATTTTTTGGTTGAACAATTTTATATGGGATCGTTTCTGGAGTTTATGTATTTTCTAAACTTAATAAAAGTTTATAGTTATCGGCGGTATATAGATTATGTAAAATGGTGCATAGGCCGAATGGGAAAAGAAAATAAAATTGAAATATCAAACTGTGCCGTTTCATACTTGTATTCATGTGATATACGCACAAATATATTTCGGCAAGTGAAAATATTATTTTAGGCGTCACATCTATACCGAAAATCCATCAACCGTACAATGGTATGCGAGAATAATATGATGGGGAATATTATTCGAATTCTCGTCCATTATATCTCCCGGGAAGAAATTATATGTAAATAGTGTTCTAGAATTTTATGAATACCTAAATAACACACGAAAAATGGTTTTAATTTTCTAGCGTATTTATTATAATTAATACTTGGTTATGCCGCACTGATGACGGCTAAAATGCCAGAAACATGCATGTCTGCGGTTACCATTCCTACTCGTGACCCTATAATCCTTTTTGCGTACATGCCCATTAATAAGCCCCTTTTATATTTATATATAAAACCCTATTAACAAAATTTCATTTTAATCAGTTACTTCTCCTTAGGCCGATCCGGTATACTTAAGATATTACATGGAATTTTTGAGAACTAACATTTAACGGCTATAACTAAGCAAATTTATCGACTATTCCTAGCTGACCAATCATATTTCGCGTCTAAGGTCAGGAGATGCGAAGTAGAGACGCGATCAACCGTTTTTCACCCTGGTACCGCGGTTTTTATTCATTCTAGCTTGGGTCCTTGTGCGATTAAGAACGTCCGCACGACCTCTAGTTTCAAATTCCCGGCAAATTTTCTTATTTTATCTTAAAAATTTCTTGCCTTAAGTGTTTCTGTTACCGTTGTTGTGTTATCGTTTATCGTACCGAAGATTCACATGAAGAACTCCAGACAGTGTGTTCTTTAAGTTTCCTTGGTATATCGTGAAACAAGACGGCTGAAGTCCGCCATTGTTACTGTATCGTTTTCTCTTCGAAACCCCAGCTACGAAAAATGAGTTTATGGTTGTTCTCTAAATATCTATAAATCTAAATAAGAATGGGTTTAGATTATATCTTACCGTTAAGACCAAATATCGAGAGAATGAAGCCATATACTAAAAATGTGTCTAAGAAACATTTAACGGATAACGTAAGTTTTTAACAATTTGTTTTATACCTATTTCGAGCGATAAAGTACCATTTATTTCTATGGAACATCTTACCTTAATTGTATTTACCTGTAACTAAGTGCAGTGCCGGAATGAAAATAAATGGGATGTGTTTTTTGTGTATTGCTTATCTGTAATTTTTTTTATTACTTATATTTTTTGTACCTGCTATCTGTAAACTGTTTGACATATGCTTTTTTATCTTTTAATTTTTATCTCGCTCTTATTTAATTAAGATCTATCTATACCTTTCAATATGAGTACTTTTTATCTCGAGATGATATCAAAGCGAAAGGTGATATTTTTTATAACTATTTCATCTAAGTTTTACCTCCCACTTTTCGCTTATCAGAGTACACGAAAATGATAAAACAATGTACTTAGCTATTATTTTCTGTGTATAAATAATTATGTTTTTGAACTAAACACAAATGTGTTTAGTAAAATGTGTCTACTATAATTTTGTTTATATTATTTTGTTAGATTGAATATCTTTATTATTTATATCAGTAGTAATATTTATTATACCGTACCGAGATGTACCTTTTATTTTTTTTATTTTATTATTGTTGTGTGTCGCTTTTATCATTACAGCTGATAATAAATACTGTTATTGTTACCTTTAGATTTTTTCTTTTCCTAGCTAGAGCCTGTTACTCTGATTAATACTTTCAGTTTCTCTTATCTATATTTTATTAAAGTAATAGATTTTGCTCTTTTGGATATATCTTTATCGTACCGATGTAATTTATAACCATAAGGATGAGTAAAAGAAAAGTGTAAGTATAATTTCTCTTTTTAGTATCTTAAATAAAAGTGTGTAATTTAAATTTTAGCAAGAACATCTGCCGGGTTACCTAATTTTACCTTATCTTATCTTATATCTCTTATATCTTTCTTATTTTAACTTTATCTACAGCAACTGACTAATTATTTTATCTAACTTAAATATTTAATTTTTATTCTACCTGGGTTTCTTATATTTTCCCATCCTCAGGATAAAAAACATAAGTGGCGCCCATTTTCCTTTCTCTTTCTTTTCTTTCATTTTTTCTCTTTAATCCCTTTAAACTTTTTTTATCTTTTATTATTCTATTAAGTATATTCCTTTTTATCTTTCTGAAATTAATCATCTAGCTCGATCGAATCCACGATCGCTCTCCTCCTACCCCCTGAGTGCCGTTCGCATTTGTTAACCTCTCCAAGCGAGCATTTAACACCTTTAGGAAAAAAGAGGTTACAATATATATATAATTGTGTAACCCACCATAGCAGAAAGGGCAGAGTAACTTAAAATTTTACACACAGAATCGTGACGAAATTCTAAAGGAGCTCTTTAGATCTTTATTCGGGGATCTTTACGCGTAAAGAAGTATAGACTAAAAAAAGTTTTATCTTTGAAAACGACAACCGATCTGGTTGTCGAAAGCTCAGAATTATTTTTAAACAAATTATTTTCATTTTTGTTAGGCACTTTCAGTTTTAAAAGACGACCCTTGACAAATTTGACATATCTATCAAGATCAATAAGCAAGGTTCATTTTCAAAATATTGATTTATATTTTTTATAAGTTTGTTTTAGTGGCAAAAAGATCCCCGAATAAAGAAGTAAAATAGACATTATTATGCCACAAAGAAGATATCGAGAATATTTAAATAGAGCTCTTTAGAGTTTACTTTCCTTAGTCAGAAACAGAACTAGATACTATAAGTTATTGCTTTAGGGTTAGATGGCAGTTAAACTCGTTCCAACAGTCAAAATCGTCAGGACCGAACGAGATTTATCTCATACCCTTTAAGAAAGGTACAGAACTCCTTCAGAAGAAACTTGGTATGCGACCAAGCCTGGAACTTGGATACATAATAAAAAGTTTACTCAATTAGGATAGCATTCATAGCAAAACTAGGAAGAATTGGACAGGATAAGACAAAGTCCCAAAGCCTGATATCTTTTGTACTGAAGACGTTAGAAAAACTGCTCAATAGGCAAATTGAGGTTCAACAACACCAGTTTGCCTATGTAGCAGGAACATCCAAGAAAAAGCTTAACACTCTGTTGTACAAAGGGCAAGAACGTTCTGGAAAACAAAGAAGTAATGTTGGGCCCTTTTCTAAACATAACAACACTTCTTTTAAAATAATCATAAGGGCTATTCATCTAAAAGACATAGACAAATAAGCTGCAGGTGAATAGACTGTATGTAAGAGTCGCGTGATATACTGCTAGAAGACGAGTAATCAGTTTTACCATCTCTATTGTAGAATCTGGTGATGAATAAGCTGATAGTAAAAGCCAAAAATAAAAGACACTTTTTGAGGGTTACGCATATGACCTGGTTATTTGAGCTTACGGCATACTTAAGACTACATACAGAGATGGAATGCAACAGGCTCTGAATATAATTACGGAATAGATCTTACCATCAAGCAGAAGAAACCTATAAGGCATAGGTACTTTTAAAGCTTAATGACATAAATATACAAGTGGTGGGACAGTTAAGTTAGGTTCCTTGGGGTGATATTAGAATTAAAGCTTACCTAGAATCACCATCCTAAATACATAACCAAAAGGGCCATAACCACTAGCGTCCAAACGAACTGACGGCAAAACTTAGGGTTTAATACAAGACATGCAATATTTAACTATAACATGCTGGTTAAATCAGCATTCACTGGAACAGCAGTCATAGTCTTTCGTATATAGCTGAAGATTCTACAAATAAAATGTCATCATCAACCTGAACAATGTTCAAAGACCTGTTTGCCTTGACATAACTAGAGCTTGGAGAGGCACATCAACAACAGCAATGAAAATTAAGATAGACAGTTCTCCTATTTATATTATTTTAAAGGAGTTCAAAGATCCCACGTTTATGACTTCGTCGGGTAAAGAATTCCAATAATTTGGGACAATTAATAGAATTAGTAATGATTTAGTGATGATAATAATATATAACGCACTGTTTAACTTCACCAGTAGATAGTATTGTTTTTAAAGTGGTTAAATATTCAATTCTCAATAAAAAACAAAAGAACCACGATAATTAAACATTTAATTTTAATTAAAAATTTAGCATATTTGTTTTACAACGTGTGGTACAGTTGTAATGAAATATTAATATGTAGGTATATTTTGTCATATATCTAAATTAAATTCAATATTTAGTAACGTCATTGGTGTGATAAAAAGGGATTTAATCATCAGTTATATGGAAATGATTCAGATATAATTATTTCTACTCATAGATGTATAAATTTTCTCTGAAATTATTAATATACATAATATAGATATTATTCGAACTGAATTGAAAATGTTTGTTATAAACAGTTTTCGGAATAACAACAACATGTCTGCATGAAAAACAATTTCAAGAATAATAAATCATCCATTCTTTCTGAGAACTACAATACTAGATAGATGGTTATTTAGCTTTATTTGAATAGGATACCCTTCTAAAGAACGTGAAAGGGGATTATGAATATGAAAGAATATCCGCATCAAATCCATTTTTAAGTAGATTAGATAAGTATTTTTCAAGACACTGCCACACACTAAAGTTATTCTTAGTTTGATAAATATGTGCAAGGGTTGTAGTAAAATATAATTTTTATTGCTGTTAAACAAAACCCATGACGTTAATTTCAGTATATTTCTAATAAACAAATTTCTTAAAAATATTTAATACAACAACTGACACAATTAATTAAAACAATCATCTACCAATATACTAAATAATTGGCGAAATAACACCACAATACTAAGGCCTGTTAAGGTAGATAATAATATACCCTCGAATTACAGAGGAATAAATTTACCATTTAAATAGAAGTATGAAGGTACTAAAATCGAAATTGTCACAAATCAGGAAAGCTTACCACAGAAAAGTGGGATATAGAAAAAGTAGTAGAACAATTTTACACCACCGACCTCTACTCAATCACCGTTCCAAAGCCAATCAAAAAAGAAGATAAATTCTGAATATAGGCTCCGAGAAAATTCAAGAAATAACCCGAAACGAATTAGAAATGGCCTTAAAACAAATGAAAAACAAAAAAATGTCCAGAGGAAGACGGAATAACCACTGAAATCCTAAAAATAGCAGGGAGCAAGTTCTGGAACGCAATAAAAACTTGACTTATTAAGTGCATCGAAGAACAAAGGATAACCAAACACTGGCGAAGAAGCGAGGTATTCCTTCTTTTTAAAAAAGGAGACCACGCAGGTCTCAATCACTACAGACCAATCAGATTACTCTCGCACCTATAAAATATCCTAACTAAGATTATAACAAACCGTCTAACTAATAAATTTGACTCCTACCAACCAGTAGAGCAGGCCAACTTCCGCAAAAGCTACAGTACGATCGACCATATACAAACTCTACGCTTACTGATTAAAAAAGCAAACGAATACCTTAATATTCACTTAGCATTTGTCGATTACGAGAATGCTTGGAACATTGGGTAATTAACCATAGGTACCTTAGATAACGCCAGGGTAGACTCAAGATATACAGCACTCTTTGAGTCTATATACGAAACCTCAGTGATGATAGTTAAATTAGATGAGAACCTGAAAACGGATGAGATAAAAGTAAAAAAAATTCGAAAAGAGGTTGACCTTAAAGGCCATCCCTGCAACTTCCCGCTAGTTTTAACCGCAAAGCTATAGTAACGTGACGTATTTTGACGTTTTTGACTTTTTTTGAAATGTTTAAAAAGCCATAACTTTTTAACGCCTTATTCGATTTTGATGTTCAAGATGGCATTCGACGCAGTTTCTTGAGACCTAAAAACGTTACTAGGAGCACAAAATCGATTAGTCAAAAAATCTCTAGGTTATTGAAAAAAAACACTTTTTTTGAAATTTTTCGACAACGATATCTCACGAACGAATCAACCGATTTTAATTTGCAAAACGGCATTCGACGTGGCTTTTTAAGCTTGAGAGCTGATTAGGTTATGAAATTGATCGATGCAATAGCTAAAAAGATATGCCCAAAAAACATCATTTTTACCAATTGTTTTTTTCGGTTATTTTGAAATTTCTCAAAATCTACCGGCTCGAATCGGTTCAAACTTACAGGGTATCTAAGTTAGATAGAACTCTTTGGAATGCTTTTCATTTCATTCAGATCGGTCAAGTCGTTCAAAAGTTATAAGAGGTTTACATACATCCACACACACACACATCCACACGTACATACAGACATACAGACACCCTCGTAAAAATAGTCAGGGGAGGTTCCTAAGACCTCAAAACGTTGAGATTCGATGAAAACTCGATTTTCGAAAAACGGGGTGAAACCAATAACTTCCCGATTTAAAAAACATACAAAGCAAACCAGATTCAAGCTACAATAATTGGGGAAACTTGCTAAGCCTCTTGCTTTTCAATATTATTGTAGGCGAAAACGACCTACAATAACTCCTACATCAATTTAACATCACGGATACATCACTTAACATAATAATATCGACCTTAAAAACAAAATGTATGACTACATCAAAGACACTTGTAACTCAAGTTCAATAAATCCAGCAAGTGATGTAGTTTAAATACTTAGATATAGAACTATCAGGCTATGGTGACCTTAAGTGGGAAGTAAGGAAACAATAAAAAATTAAATTAAAGCATTAAAACAATGACATTGAGGTCACACCAAGGATATACAAAACTACTGTAAGGTCATACACCAAAGAAACTAGACCAAAAAGAACAAAAACTAAACCGCAGAAATGAAGATACTTCGGAAGACTCTTCTGGATAGGGAAACAAGCGAAAACAGAGGATATGTGAGGTAGAAAATATTATCGGATGGGTTCTAAACAGAAAAGAAGAATGAAGACATATTGCCCGAGTGAAGAATAGCAAAAAATTGTTCGAAAAATCCCCAACGATACAGAGAAGTGTATGTCGAGCCCGATGAGCGAAAGATTTTGATTACTAATAAAGTTGGAACAGTTATCGCTTAGTGGCACTAAATCAAGAATGAACAAATATCCTTTTACAATTTAAAAATCCGATGCTTGTACCACGCAATTACTCGGTACCATTGATAACGGTGGTATATGATAACATGTTTAAGCAGAGACTGAAATATTAATATTTTAAAATTTATTTTATGCATAGCTATTCTGGTGCAGAGTTTTTAAACTACATATTTTTATTATCCATTGAATGTCAGGTGTGAATGGGTGGTAGGGGATCTACCGCTCCACTTTTAAAGGCTTAGATGGGTGGTCGGAGTATCTAATACTCCGATTCAATAAGCCTAGACTTTGTTAACAAAGCTGGAGCCGTAAAGTAGCTAGATGGCACCCCCTCTGCAATACCTACCGATGTGCTATACTAGAAATCTTCGCGATAGCGTACCTACTTAACTTACCCCGTTTTGGATGTACACATACAATTTATTAATAAAAGTACTTCTATATCTAACAGATTGGAATATTCTAATCTTTACACTCTAGAACCAATCCTTAAAACAACGATTCACCGTCCGGCAAAACCAATTTTCGAAAACTTTTAATATTTAATTAACTTCATAACGTACAATTTAATATGTAACTTAAAAATCAACTGAGAAATTCCTTTTATCTCAAGAGTCGAAAGGGCCAAATCTGATTACTTAAAACAAAATATATAAGTGTTAACGTTTATATCTCTAAAAGTTTTAAAAGCTATACAACTATACAAAACTTTTATTCAAATTGACCTTAAACAATCACATTCATAGCATTCTAATTGCCTTTCAATACAACTCGTAAAAGTTTCAAATAACTTTTCTCTTCTTTACCACCTACTGTCGACTGGTCTCCAGAAATTGTGTTAGAAAATTGTCTGAGTGGTTCTGAAGACGAAGTTTTGTCCCGATGATAATCATATTGATAGGAGGAACAGCTAACTAAGTTGAAACTTACGCAATAATAATTGCAAAGTTCGCATAAGTAATCGACTAGACTAGAGTAAATTAGAAAAAGACGTGACTTGTGTAGAATTATCGATATAGAAATAAAGTAGTTGTAGTATTGCCAAATATGGGTATAAATACCTTACTAAAGATTCCGTTTGCAGTACCATCTTTTGCAATAATAATCCTGTTTACTGTCTCTCTTAATCCAGCGCTATACTGATTCCAAATGTTAAAAAATTCAAAATTTAACACGATTTCTAATTTGTTATGTTTATCCTGGTAGAATATGTAATTGAATACAAACAAACTGAAATCATTCAAGTATTTCTAACGACAGGAAATTATCTGGTATCGAACATAAGGCTTAATTATACCCAAAATACAAATTCATTAAGTATAAATAATTATTTCAGAACTTGACAGTTTAATGTTTAATTTTGATCTAAAGCGGATTCCCAATTTAATACCAAAATTAATTATACAAGGCGTCTTCATCTCTTCTATGAAATTATATTTAATCTCCGAAAAATATGTTGAAAAAAGAGACACATTTTTATATTAAATCTTGGTTTTATATTATGTGCGATTTATTTAAAATTATTGGTTTATTTTTCGAATATGTAAAAAGCTCTCAGTCATTATGTTGGTAACCTCTTTTTCGGAAGGTGGTAAATGCTCGATTTGAGAGGTTAAGTTATGCGAACGGCACTCAGGGGGTTGGAGGAGAGCGAGCGTGGATTCGATCGAGCTAGATGATAAATTATTGAAAAGATAGAAAGGAGTATATTTAATAAGATAATAGAAGTTAAAAGGGACAAAAGAGAGTAAAAGAAAGAGATGAAAGAGAAAGGAAAATGGGCGCCACTTATATTTTTTATACTGAGGATGGGGAAACATAAGAAACCCAAATAAAATAAAAAAGATATAAGAGATATAAGATAAGACAAGGTAAAATTAGATAACCCGGCAGATTGTTCTTGCTAAAATTTAAATTACACACTTTTATTTAAGAAACAAAAAGAAAACTTATACTTACACTTTCCTTTTACTTATCCTAATGGTTATAAATCAAATTTGTAAGATAAAAATATATTGAAAAAACAAAATCTAGTACTTTAATAAAATATAGATTAGAGAAACTAAAAATATTGATCAGAGTAACAGATTCTAGCTAGGAAAAGAAAAATCTCTACTTAACAATAACAGTATTTATTATTCGGTGTGGTAATAAATGAGATGTACAATAAATAAAATGGAATAAAAAAATAACAGTGTCATAAACAGTAAATCATATTAATAAACACATTTGTGTTTAATTCAAAAACATAACTATTACTACACATAAAATAACAGCCAAGTATATTGTTTTGTTATTTTTGTGTACTCTGATAAGCGAAAAGGGAGAAAGATGAAAGTTAGATAAAAAAGTTATAAAACAAATCACCTTTTGCTTTGGTTTTAACTCGAATTAAAAGAGTACTCACATGCGAAGGTATAAATTTTAATTAAATAGGTACGAGATAAAAATAAAAATACAAGTAAAAAAATTTACAGATAAGAGATACAAAAAATATAGGTAATAAAAATACAGGTATAGTTTATCCAAAACTACTTGAATAGGCGCGGTCAACGCTCTTTTCGAATTTCCAAGAATTTTCTTCATGGGCATACAGGTGTGAGTCGGGAAGTTAAAAGGAACGTTAAATAGATATTTTACTAAGTTCGTTCATATAATGACGTTCTTTTGAGTTTCCCCTGGTAAAATCGGAAAAATAATTCCTATCCAAGTGGGTCTAGTTATACTATAAGCGATACTCAGAAAAAGTTCACATCCCGGATACTCTCATTAAGGCACTGTGCACTGCACTTTTTAATTGCTGGTACTGTGAATACAATTACAACAAAACTTTCCAGAGAAATAAATGGTACTTTCATACTCGATAAAGGTATTTAAAAAAATGTAAAAACTTACGTTACCTTCTAAATGTTTCTAAGATAGATTGGATAGCATATGGCCTCATTTTCTCGGTAAATGATCGAAACGGTAAGATATAATCTAAACCCATTCTTGTCTAGATTTGTAGGTATTTAGAGAAAACACCATAAACTTACTCTTTATAGCTGGTAATCGAAGAAATACGATAATACCGGCTAATTTGCCGCCATTATTACACGATATATGAAGTAATCTTAAAGATAGCACTGTCTGGAAATCTTCAGATAAACCTGCAGGTAGAATAAACGATAATAGGCACTAGAAACACTTAATTGCTGGTAATTTTTAAGATAAAATAAGAAAAAAGCGGGAACTTGAAACTAGGGGTCTCGCGAAGGTCTTAATCGCACCGAGACTACACCTAGAATGAATAAAGCCGTTGGTACTGGAGAGAAGCTGTAGCGTCCCCGCTTCCCATAGCGTGATCTTAAACACGAAATTTGATTGGTCAGTTAAAAAATCAATACTGTTGTACCTAAAACGACGGTTACTTTCGAAAGTATTGGAAGCTTCTGGAATAAACTAGGACAGAATCGGCTTAAGTGAAAAAGAAACTGTTAAAAAATAAATTTTTATTAATCGGGTTTTTTAAAAACGCTACATGTTTAAACTATTTCATTACCATTTATATTTAATTCATATTTCACTCGGAAATAATCTGAAATTCATAATTATTTTAAATTTCTTTTATTACCTACAGTTTAAATCTACCGCTACTGTTTTACTAGAGTCTGTAGGTATACTAACCTGTCTATTAATTCACTTTTTTTTCCAGTTACTTTTAAATTACGACATGAGGGCCAACGTTTTAATGTTACAACATTGTTATCCTCAACAGTTGTAAATTATAGTTTTGCTCCAGGAACATCTTTTTCTGTTAAAAACATCTTTTTTTAATTATACTTTACCATATGTTTATTTGAGGATTAGGCAGTGATTGTCCCTACCGAACTACTAGCGCTGCTAGTGAGTAATTTTTCGTACTTCAGGAAAAGTCTCATTCAAAATAAAAATGTAGGTAAGTTTTAATTCTGTCGGTACTCCCAAAATATTATTATTTTTTAATACAAAGTTTTTTACTGTCTTTGTCAGCACGTAAATATACTTGTTTATGTTGCACTGTGGTCGAAAGTTTATACGTTTATAGAAATACTTTTATTTAAAATCTTGGTGACTGTGCAGCAGTTGATAAGAGAATTGCATGGTTATAGAATGATGCGATGATTCAAATCATTTTTATATATCGAGTAGCATATAGTAAGTAATCAATCGAGTGAAAGGAATAAGAAACGAGTGAAGTCGTACGAAACATCGGAAATGTGGGCACAGAAGGTTTGCGAGACCATCAGGCAATACCCAGATAATGCTAAATTGCGTTCGAGCCAATTCCGCATTCTAAGTGGAAACTTTTTCATGATAGAAAAGGAGATAAGGTGTCAGATGAAATCCAGAATTTTCCCCTACAAAGCAACGTTCTCGACGACACTTATCGACACTACGTCGTTTGGACCAATGTTCGATGCTAACTTCCTTCTTTTCTTTCAAAAGAACCGTGATAGATTGTTCCTTAGACTTGATTACCGCAAAACGTTTCCTAGACATTAACTCTGGTCAATGGATACCCCAAATATCTACAAATACTTTTTCGTAGAAAAACTCATATAAAAAATGTTTATCTGCTGCTATTATCTCGTAGTAAACTATAGAAAATTGCTTCATCTACTAAAATTCATTTCACAGCCAATTATAGACTCATCACATTAAAAAAAAATTATACAATAGGGTTGATTCACAGTATTACTTTCGTCGTAGAAAAATGTACCTTTTTAAAAGGAAAACTATTTTCAAAAAAAAAATATTAAAACAACAAAATGAATTCGTTGGTTGATGTATGTATATTTGTTTGCAAAATAAATTGTATTTTATGGCAACGACACCGTATATAAACAAGAATAGTAGGATCACTCTTCTCGCCGCTTTTAAAGTTCTTTATACCACATGTCGCTCCGGTTTGCCGAAATTTTTAGTAAAGTTTCGTGAGAACTAGTGAGCAGCGATGCCAACTCTACCAATTTTACGGTAGATCTATCGATTCAAAAACTGATCTACCGATATACCGTTAGTTTTGTTTTATAATTATTTTTGTAACATACCTTTATTTATTAAATAAACACTTTTTTAAATTTTACGCCATTTTTTAAAATCAACCAATTTCTATATTTTTTTTGTTTCAATCTACCGATTTCAGCAATTTTAGGTTGGCAACGCTGCTGGTGAGCGACAACAATACAGACGAAAATGTGGACCGATAGCTTCGGCGGCATGTAACAAGTTTTTGCGAGAGTTTATATACGGTTGCAATGATATCTGATTTTGAATAGGTACTCGTTAAGAACCTGAATTAAGCTTATAGTTATCTCATTTTTGTTTAAAGAAGCATGAAAGTTTATTGGTTCAAACTATAGGTATACGTGTATATTAAATTTCAGTACGTAAGTACCTACGTAAAATAAAAATTTCATCGATATGTCAAAAGAAAAGTAAACGCCAGTGTTTAATGGAAACTGTAAATTAAGCGCCCTCTTTAAAAATGGTTTGTATTTCTGTGAAGTTTTAATTGTGTTATAAAACATACAAAGTAACTTTTGATTATAAAAGCAAAGTTTTGTGGAGGACTGATTAAACAATCCATCATCTTGTTTTCCATAATTTCAGCAAACTGCGAGATATTCTTCAGTTTAAAGTAGCTATTCAGTTCTAGAATAATGTTTACGTTTATGTGTAATTGAATCGCTTAGATAAAATTAAAAACAATTCATTTTAACTGATTTATATCCATTTATTACAAAGAAAATCTATGTTGTTCATTAAGGTAATTAAAACAGAGGAATTTTAAAATAATATAAAGCTATAAAACTAATTTAAAATCAGCAAATAAAAATTCTTATCGTATTTCTTTCTTATTACAAATTAATTAATCAATTTTGTGCCCCGCGTTGTATTGAGAATTAAATTGTCAAACCCGGAAAATAAAATTAAACTAGGCAACACTGTATATCCCGCTGGTATAGTCTTATGTGTTTGGCGCGGCGGACGATGCTTTTCGCGAAAGATGTCGAACGTCATCGATTTGTATCGACGTACGATGCGCGGCTATAAATACAAAGCGCGTTTACAGGTTAAGCCCTTTGTTTTCAGACAGTTGTTGTATTGCAATTAGTTAAAATTAAACAAGAAATTTTCAAGTTTAGAGCTCTAACGCTAAATATTTTCTACGCTGTAAATATGGATAAATTTCTAATTGGAGCCAAAAGAAAACATTTAAAAAACAGGATAAATTTTCAGAAAACGTTTGCAGTAAATAAGAAATTTTTGTTACCATCATACAAAGTGGCTTACAAAGTAGCAAAATTCAAAAAAACACTATAGAAAAGCAACTTATTCTACCCTCTACCAAAGATATTTTCGAAACATTGTTTGGTGAAAGCTATGCTTAACAACTTGTGTTCAATATTCACTTCTACGCCTGTATGCTGGCTCATTATTCAACCCCAGGTCGAGCGATGTCGGACGAGGACGAATAGAAACACGACGAGAGAAGATTGAGAACGGTCGTACCACTAACTTGGTTTTCCTGTCTTACGTTACTATAGTTGTAATACTTAATAAAACAGTTTAAAATAAGGAATTTTAAATCAATAAATCCTAAAAAAGCGAAGCAACACTCATCAACAATACAACTTGACAATATTTTTTTGTCAAATCTGTCCAAGAATTTCGGATATATCTGCTGACATTCAGAAGCAGTTTGAATCTCAGAAAATTGGAAAATTATTTGATATTCAACTTGATGAAAAAACCGACTCCAATAATAAATCCTATTTAATTTGTTACATCAGATTCTGCATCCTTCAATTCAAAGATGGTCTGGGAATGCCTAGGCAAATTAAACGAACTAGGACAGAATAACACTATTACCCTCCTATGGGTTCCAGGAGACACAGGAATAGAAGGAAACGAAACAGCAGACAAGCTAGCAAAAGAAGGAGCTGAAACCCCATACCTAGGACCAGAACCTTCCTGTGGAATCAGCAGTAGTACGATCTTAAAAAAACTAAGAAAAAAAAAATGGATAGCGAAAAATCCAAGTACTGGAATGATCTAAATCTAGAAGGACTAAGACAATCGAAGACGCTCCTGGGAAACTATAACCAGAAGAGATCTCACAGCTGTCTTAACCTTATTAGGAAGAACCTCCAAATCATAATAGGAATACTATCCGGACACTGCCAATTAAGAGGACAAATGAAGAAACGGATTGGTAGATGCAGCAAACTGCAGATTCTATGAGGTAGAGGGTGAAACCTTAATACACATACTCTCAGAATGCATCGCATTAAGTAATTCTAGAGTCAAATACCTAGGGTCATATGAAATAGAAAGGGAAGATTTACCCAACTTAAAACCCAATAATATCCTAAACTTTCTAAGAAAGATAGGACTAGAAGAGCTGCTATAAGTCTGAGAAATCATCAGAAATATAGCAAGAACAGGGGGACACAATAGATCTTATAGGTAGCAGGTGTATCTGTTACCCCTAACTGCTCATACATGATATTAGACGTTCATCGATCCGATGTTGTCTGGCTTTGAACTGTTCCTCTGCAAGATGCTTCCCGTTGATGGCTTTTGAGTTCTGCCTTTGATTTAAACTGCCATGCCGGTTGCATGCAGGACAGGATGGATCATCAATCGCTGTTGTTGGTTGTGATGATGTTTGTTGCGTACTCGCGGGATGGGTTGTTGTGTTTTCGCCTCGGGATAGCTTGATTGGTTTTAATAGGATTGGTTTACTTTCAGGGTGGCGATGTCTTATATGGCTGGTGACCCCAGCTTTGGATTTTGATCTGTGGCCACAAAATTCACAAATCAGAGCATTATTGTTTTGTGTTATGGGAATTCTATCTTTGTGAGCTTGTGAAATGTATGAATTTACATATTGGCGGCCTCTGCTACCTAATCTTTTAAAATCACAGAGTGGACACTTCCAGTCCCACTGATCTTGATCCTTATGCTGCTCTTGTCTTTTCTGGACAGCTTGTTCTAGATTTTCTTCATGTTTCTGCTGAATATTCTCGTGGATTTTCGAACGCCAGAGGCTTCTGTCCGATGCTGTTGTTCTCCATTCCCTTTCATCGATTTTCAACAGCTTCAGATCATTTTTGACGAGGTCTGTCCAGCGCTTCTTGGGTTTTTGCTGCGCTCGGGTCCCTACTCTAAGTTGAGAGAAGGCAATTTGGTGGGAAATACGGTTCGATCAAACAAGTTTATGGATTGAGGTTCTGTGAGTATGATAAAACACAATATAAAAAATAAATCGTGTATTTGGTTTCACAGTAATTATTTGTCTGGTTAAGCGATTTTTTTTTCAAAAAAAGAATTCTTGAATAGTAGCTAGAATAAATTTTTATATTTTCTGCTTACATATTTTCAATTCTTTGAAAGTAATTGACCATCTTATTTTCAAAAGAAGAAATTAAGTTAGGATGCCGTGAATAGAGCCTTTTGGCTATTTATTTATTTATTTATTTATTTATTTATTTATTTATTTATTTATTTATTTATTTATTTATTTATTTATTTATTTATTTATTTATTTATTTATTTATTTATTTATTTATTTATTTATTTATTTATTTATTTATTTATTTATTTATTTATTTATTTGTTTATTTATTTATTTATTTACGGCCTCCCTTAAGTCCCTACAAAAAATAAATCTGAAACGAAAATATACGAGATTCTATATACCAAAGGGAGGAGTTTAGTTGAAATCGAATCTATTGAAAACATCATTTTGAATCTTCCTGAACCGCCTATTCTAATAGAATAGCCCAAGGGTCCTTTTTACTTATTCTCACATATAAGAAGCAGAATGTGTATAATTTTCCGACGCTTCTCTTTTGAAAGTTTGCCCATCTTACGTGAATTATCTCTTTTATGCAATCTATTCAATGTATTCGTTGCATTTTCTTGATTTTATGGAATACACAGAAGCATTTTTTACATTTTCTTAATAAGTTATTTAACCAATATTTATTTTAGTACTAGCTGTCCCGGCGGACTTCGTACCGCATAACACTATCGTGACTTTTTTTTCATTTTTCGTTTTTTCGAATTTTTATTATTTTGTTTTCAATGATTTTTTTTATTATATCATATTTCATCATCAGGTTTATACTATTTTTTCCTTGTATTTTATAATTTATCGTTTAAATATATGAGATACTAGCTGTCCCGGTGGCTTTCGTACCGCATAACGCTGTCGTGACTTTTTTTTCATTTTTCGTTTTTTCGAATTTTTATTATTTTATTTTCAATGTTTTTTTTGTTATATCATATTTTCTTGTTATCAGGTTTATACTATTTTTTCGTTGTCTTTTATAATTTATCGATTAAATATATTAGATATATACTGCACCACCTTACGGTGGTATTTTTTCTGCATTTTATCTGTTTTTTTTTAGTATTTTCCATTTTCTCTTTGAGATTTTTTGACATTTTTTTTTAATAAAAAGTATCCTATGTTACTTCTAATACCTCCAAGAATGTGTGTACAAAGTTTCATGATGATCGGTTGAGTAGTTTTCGCGTAACAAACAAACTTACATTCACATTTATAATATTAGTAGGGATTAACTACGTTACCACGGTGGCGTTATATTATTTAATTTAGAAAGGTATTTTTTGGCTTTATTTTTTCTGCATTTTTTCTTTTTTTTTAGTATTTTCGATTTTGTTTTTTAGATTTTTTGACAAACAATTTTTTTATTATTCGTAAAAAATAAAAAATATTTTTTTTAATAAAAAGTATCCTATGTTACTTCTAATACCTCCAAGAATATGTGTACAAAGTTTCAGGATGATCGGTTGAGTAGTTTTCGCGTGAAAGCGTAACAAACAAACTTACATTCACATTTATAATATTAGTAGGGATAGGGATAAATTCTCACCTTTTTTTTTGTGATCACCGTATTTAAAATCGGCTAAACCTATTATTAACGGGGTAATTTTTTAAAACTTGTTTTTTCATCCAAAACAAGATATCAGTCGAAGCTCTGCACACAATAAGATTTCATTGAAAAGTGTTTATTCTCTGAAAATAACCCTTAGCATATAAAGGGAAAACTGCCCAGTTTGTTCCTTAAACGCTATCGAGAAAAATGTAATAAAGAGGTTTTTGAGTGCGAGAGTGAAGTCTATTCTATTGTTAAAATTGCCTAAAGGTATTAGAAAAGGTGGTTCGCTTAATATCATACTAGAACAATTGAAACGAAGAAAATATATAAGATATAACTTAGATAAAATACGTGATTTATAGAAAAATGTAACTGAATTTCATTGAAAGGTTCTCACGTAGTGAGCTCAGTAGCGTCTCTTAATTTTCGTATGGATCGTTTGATTATATTTGTAATGTCTAGAGCTTTTGGTATAATTTTAAATACATATATGTATATAAAAATAAATCCAGAATTCACTTGACCACGTCATAGTCTAAGAGCTAGAGCCGAAAATTCGCTGCCATCCGTAATATGCAACATGTTTATTCAATACAGCTATTTACGTTCCTGCTCAGGCGGACACACCCGTGTAGATATGTGGGTTAGTTATAAGGAGTGAAAGTTTTTCGGGAAATTGTCTTCATCGATAATATGGATAAAAAATTTCCCTGTAGAAGGTGTTGATAGGACAAATCGAAATCCCGACGGACGGTCAGCTGAGTGGATACAAAGGAGGTGGCGGACAAGGGTAAAGTGGGCCAACATGTGGAAAAACAATAGTTATTGATATGTCCGCCATTTTTACCATGTAATGTTTGACCCAAAGCCTAAATCTAAAATGACATGCTGCTGGGTGAATTCAAAAGAGACGGCGAACAAGGGTAAAGAGGGCCAAAATTTACTTTACTCTTTTTCGCCACCTCCCTTGTATCCACTCAAGTGTCTGCCCGTCGTGATTTCAAATTGTCGTATCAACACCTTTGGCTGGAAAAAAAATTATCCTTGTTATCGATGACGACAATTTCCCGTGAAAACTGTCAACTTTCACCCCTTGTATCCACTAGGGTCTCTACCTGAGCAGGAACGTAATTATTTGTACATGTACAACATGTTGCAAAAAAAGTCATATTACGAAAGATGGCGAAATTTTGGCTCTAGCTCTCCTGCTATCATAACTTGAGAACGACTCTATTGATTTCGTTCATCTTTTTCTAGAAATTTTTCTAATACTTTTTGGTGTTAACAGTTAGAAAATGAAAATTTAAGAAAATTGGAACATTATAAAAAAGCTAACGATTGTTAACTTGAAATCTTTCAAAGAAAGTTAGAGTAACGCAAATTAATCATTTGGGATCAATGCACGATGGCAAATCTACAATCTTTAAAGGCATTAGACCGCACTATGCAAGATTTAAGAAGCAATCAAATCCTGTTTGGTGATGCGATGATTCTTTTGACAGGTAGATAAAAATAAAAATTATAATTCCACGTTTAACGGCAGCTGACGAACTTAATGCATGCTTTATGAAACCATGTCAAAACACCCATAAGGAAGATGAACATGCCAGTTGAATTGAATAACGACATCGCATATAGACAGAATAGTAGGATCATTGTTACGCCGCCTTTCACTCTGGTTTGACGTTTTTTCTGCAGTTTTGTGAGAACTGGTAGCAGCGATGCCAACCGATTTTTTGGTAGATCTACCGATTTAGGAAAAAATCTACCGATATACCATTTTTGCTACCTCATTACCGATTTTTAGATTATTCATTATTCACTTTAATTTTTGTCATTATAACGCATTATACATGTGTATCGATTTCTACTTTTTTTGTATCAGTCTATCGATTTCAGAAATTTTAGGTTGTGATCCTATTATTCTTGTCTATATACGATGACGATGACCTATTCGCAATAAAAATGCAAAACATTGCTCGACCTTGGTAATTCTTATATTTTTGTTGGCACATCTGCTGAATACATTATGTTTTCTGCTAATTTTTATCACATTACTGTATCAAAGACGGGATTTATCGAAATGGTGTTCACAAAAATTGCTCAAAATTATAAAAATCATATTTGGTTAAGGAACTTGTTATATTGTCTTCAAAAAATGTCAGCGTTAACGAAATTAATTTTCAGATTTAAAATAAAATAGCTGGCGAATTAATGAAACACAAATTCGTTGATTCCATTACTAATCAAGATGATATTGTCAACTATCCAACGAAATTTTTAAATTCGCTAGAATTACCTGGATTATCACCTCATACTTTGCAATTTAAAGTCGGATCGGTAGTAGGTAATTATGTTGATGCGGATCATAAACCAACCACGTCTTTGTAAGGGCACCCGGCTTGCTATAAAGAAATTAATGAACATCGAAGCCGCAATTTTAAAAGGAAAATACAAAGGCGACGACCGACGCCACATTTTGATTATACGCATCCCTCTGATTCCAAACGACATACCATTCGACTTTAAACGGATACAATTACCAGTACGGCTTGCATTTGCAATGTCGATAAATAAATCGCAGAGGCAGTAATTAAGTGTTTGTGACATCAATCTAGAACATCCATGTTTTTCACATGGCCAACTGGAAGTGGCCTGTTCCGTGTCGGAAAGCCATCAGCACTATTTATTTACGTGCCATAAAACAGAACTAAGAATGTTGTGTATCATAAAGCAGTTAAAAAGGTATTTTTTTATTATTTTTAGTAATACCAGTTAATGGTTACTGCTTCACCTGTGTGAACGTTTTATGTCATATATTTAAACGAGCAATTCTTACTTAACTAAGTACTGTGACGTCCGTTAGGTGACGTAGTTGATATCTCATATATTTATTGGAAAAATTACAAAGTAAAACAAAAAAATAGTAAAACCTTAAAACTAATAAGAAAATGTCATAAAAACGACAAAACAAAAAAAAAACATAATAAAAGAGAACCCAACCAAGAAGCCGAGCAAACCCCAACAACAGACCCACAATATAACATTCAACCCATCCAATTCATCCTTTACCATTTATATATAATATAAATATATTTTAAAATACATAATGAGGGGCTTTAATATACACAAGAGTACCCAATACAATGTTTTTGTTTCGTTTGTTTATGTGTATGCCTGTATGTTTGTACACGCTAATCTTAGAAACGGCTTAACCGATTTGAGTGCAGTTTTTAGGAATATATTGTAATGGGCTTCACTTAACACATAGTATTATGTGTTTTGTTTTTTATTTAAATCGGTTAAGAAGTTATGTCAATTCCCATTATTAAGTACATAAAAATAATTTCATTAAAATTAAAGGAAATCTCAAGGGATTGTTCACCTGCTGTGGTGTTCTTCCACTAAAGCCTTGTTAAATAAAGAATAATAATTTTTATATTTACTTAAACCTGATTAATATGCGTACCCGATCTATTTTTATTTATAGCCGAGTTAATTTCATTGGGTCATAAATTTGTTCGGCCTAGGTCGGAAAATGTCATTTTCCGGACGATTTTAAAGTAATCAATAGTATTGTTTTCGGACGGAGGACCAAAAAGTTCGTTGCCCATCAACGGACTAAAATATGAGAAAAGTGTATTTTGCGGATCGAATTTGATCCGAGAAACTAGACATTTCCAAGCAATTTCAGAAAAAATTGTAACGTTTGTAACGTTGGTTTTCGAGTATTCCATCCGGACTATACATTTTTATTCTGTTTACTTTTTATCGCGCCGATGCGAAGGTCGATTGCCGATTTGGTAGTGGGAATTGATGCTTCGTCGACGGAATGATTTCTCTTCTCGTGCATTTCGTCTTCGATTCTTGGTAAATTCAGATTTTATTTTCTGACTACCTTCGCCCTTCATTTTTGGATTTAATGCCAAATCTGAGAAGGGCCCTACTGAGATTGCAGATATTCATTGATTTTATCACCATCACTATCATCACTATCAAAAACTCCGACAGGAAGATCATCAAAGAAAAAAAGATAAGAGATTAAATTAATTAATTGAATTAAAATTTTTTGGCTTAATTACTTAAATCTTGAAATAAATTAACTTAAAACTGATTTTTGGAATTTTATTTGTGTGTCTGTACTTGGCGCCCTTTAATACTTGTTTGGGGGGAATTAAGCAAAAACACAGAAGGAAGCCACGACCCTCAGGAGCTAGCTTAGGGAAATTTTAAGGTTACAAAGTTGGCGCCCAACGCCAATTTAACCTTTAAGGGGCTAATTATGCTACAAAATGCTTATAGTATCTACACCGGGAGAAGTGTTTCGTATTTTCAATAGAGTTTCATAGACATTGTGGCTTCGGATACGAGTTTAAAATCAAATGAAATGATTTGTCACATATAGTATTATTTTTAAAATGGTCATTAAATAATATTTCTTCGTATACTGTTAATAAAAAAATTGCTGTTAGCATCCGGATTACTAAATAGTGTCTGATTAATATTGTTATTCTTAATATTTAATGGTTTAAATAATTTTCATAGCTGTTTTTTGTGTTCATTTCTAGAGATAGAATTAAAATAATTTCTTTTATATTTGCGTAATTAAATACATTTCTTATGTTTTTCTATTCCTTCCAGTTTTTATTAGACCTATTTCTTTTTAAAATTCATTTTGACTTTATCTCTTTTCGTTATTATTTTTTCAGTTAACCAGAGAGCTTTTCTTTTAGTTATTCACGCAGTTTTTAGTGGACTATTTCACTAGACTATTTTTAACTGACAAAACTGCATAGCAACGGCACGTTTCATATTGACAATACGTAATATCTCGCGACAAAATTATGACAGATCCGTTACTAAGGTGTCTGGTATTTCTATAGTTGTCAGTTTCACAAACGTCATTGAAGCGTCTTCATAACTTTGAAAAGAAATAATGAATCCAGACGAAATATCAAGATTCGGGTGCCGGTCAGGCGAAGAAATCAGAAAATTGGTTTTGGAAAATGTCCCATTGAACACGCAGAAGTCCAGAAGCTCTATTTGGAACCAATTCTCGGAGTTCCTACGGGTGAGAAATTTTACACTTGAAAAATGTACTACCATAATGGAACTAGCAAAAATTCTCGAGGGTTACGCCTTTAATATGAAAAAAGGCAATGGCGAAGACTATAAAGAGTAGTCTGTAAAGTCAATATGGAATACAACAGCAAAAATGGTACAAGAAAAATATTTTACGGAATACGGCATAAAAATCGACCCCTTCACGGATATATCTTTCAAATGTGCAAGATTGGCCAGAGACACCAAGCGAAGGCAGCTTTAAAGTTGTCCAGAAAAAAGAAAACTCAGTTCAAAAGCATTATCCACCGAAGATCTGTTAAAAATGATCAAACGCTACGACGAAGAAACCCCCGATGGAGCACAAAAAAAGTTTTTTCACCTTTGCTCATTTGAACTTGCTTGGAGAGGCAATGAGGCCGTAAACTGCAAGATTAACTTTTTCCAGAAGGAAATTGATATTATGGGAGAATTTACGGGTCAAATTGAATACAACAGCATTTTTTCGAAAACAACTCAAGGCAGGTCAAAAAGTTTGGCAAGCAGCAAATGGTTGGTAAGAAATTCATCAAACGAAAATTTATGCCCAGTTAGACTATTCTTGGAATTAATGGAAAAAAGAGGACCAAAGATTTTATCAGACAAAATCTTTCTTATCGATCACCCCAATTGGAAGAATGGATCTTGGTTCAAAAACTGCCCACTTGGAATAAGCACCGTCTCTAAATGGACAAAAATGTCAGCTGAAAAAATTGGAATAAACACAAAAAAACATAAAATAACAAACCATTCTCATCGATCTTCAGCTGTGCCAGCCTTGTTTAAGCAAGGTGTTGCTGAACAGGAGTTAATTAAATTAACGGGTCACTCAAATGCAACCTCGTTAAAACCTTATCTGCAGCTGGATTCCAGTCACCACCAGAAGTTGATCGAGAATCTCAGGACAACAAATGAAGCTGGACCTTCGAGTTCCCAAATGTTACATGTCAATAATACACAAAATCAATCTTTTAGTAGAAAAGAACGGGCAAACTACTATAACTTATAATAATTGTACATTTAATCTTGTTAACAAATAAACAAAGATTATGTCTCGTTGATATTGTCTTGTTTTACTCGTGAAATAGTCTTGTCGAATACCATTCGAGAGAAAAATTTTTCCCGGCCAAATTTTCTTCTGGCTTTATTCAAGTTTGTTGCTTTTTGGCAATTTTCGCTCATGAAATTTTGACAAAATCACTCGACTGACGTCTCGTGATTTTGTCAAAATTTCATTCGCGTAAATTGCCAAGCAACAAACTTTCATACCAGTCGAAAATTTTGCCGGCAAAATGTTCTCTCTTATGATATTATATACGAAAAAATTTGTTTAGTATCTACAAAAACAGTTTGTTGAATATATTTATCATCAACCTGATGAACCAAAAATAGTTTAGAAATAAGTGATTGTATATTTAAATGACCCACAGTTATTATAGTATATTACACTACAAGGGCAGAAAGTTTGAGATTCCTGCACTGCGCGACATGATGCCCGAGCAAAGAAAAATTATTTACACTACACATAAACATTTAAGTACATTTCAGATAGATTAACCAAACAAAAATATGCATTATGGTAAAAAATTTTCCACCCCATTATTAGTTTTAGCAAAAATTACACCATTAACTTCCCAAACATTTTTGAATTCATACTTCTCAGAGACATTTTTCACTATCTTTCAACCGTTAAATCTTCTGTTAATACCCTTAAGCACATGTTACATGACGTTAATGAGAGAGAAGTGAGTGAATGTCATATCTGATGGGATTTGAATTCATTATAACGTTTCGCTTCCTAACCACTTGATCATCCAATAGCTTAAGTGGTTAAAGCATGCCTGCGTATAAGGCAGTGATGGTGGGTTCGAGTCCCACTGGATGTGACATTTTTTCAATTTCTCCTTAATGTCAGTTTAATAATTTCTTGTTTGTTTAATTTCTAAATTTCAAAAACACCCGTACTATTATTGTATCTTTACCAGATTTCTTATTATATTTCACGATAACGTGAATTAAAGGTATGTTCTTTGTTTTGTCTACAAAACACATTAATTTAGTTTTATTTTTATTATTACAATAAAGGTACAAAACTAAAGAGATGGTGTCAATATCACAATTTAAAATGCACTTTAACCACTTCTATACTGGAAACGTTTGTAGTCATAACATTACCCTGTTTACTACTATTTAGCTCAGAAGTAAACATTCTCATCTACTTTTTTTTACGCGGACGAAGTCGCGGGTAAAAGCAAGTTATAAATAAAAAACGAAATCTTTTTTTATTATTATTAAGGATGTCCTCGTAGGTATAGAGCTAAATACAAATGTACCGAGAACATCTATTGGGGCAGAAGAGACAATTTATTAATTTGGGATTTAAAGGCCTGCAAGTTAGGACGAGTGAAGAAGACGTGGGAAGGTAAGGAGTTCCACAATCTGGAGACCCTGGGGATGAAGGAACGATCGAATCGATCCGTTCTCGATGTCGGGCATTGAACAGTATAAGGGATCATCGAGTTGGCACGTCGCGTTGCTCTGGCTGGTCTGGCAAGTAAAGGCATTATAGAGCGGAGTTCTTCTGAGCAAAATTCGTTTATGTATCGGTAAAACAAGGAAAGATCAGCCACTGCTCTTCGGTGGGATAATGGGGCTAGGTTTTTGGTGATACTGGTGTCGTTTATTAGTCGAACTGCTCTTCTCTGTATTGCATCAAGAACTCCGAGCCTTGACGGAGCCGCCGAACCCCATACATGCGAGCAGTATTCAAGATTAGGCCGTATTTGGGCTTTGTTAAGAGTAGCTAAGTTGGATGGAGAAAAATATTTTCGTGCTCTAAACAGTGTCTGATCGTTGATTGTAATGGATGAAACGCATGTTTGCCTCTTGTTGGACAGGCAACATGTCTTGAAAGCGTTGAAATTAACAAGATTCTTTCTTCCCCACTTGTCTACAATTCTCAAATCTTGATTGAGAGAAGCCGTTGTCGATCTTCTGTCCTCTTCCAGAATATCTAGAGGTATGGGACGGTTGTGCGCTTTGCTACAGTGTAGGTTGCTATCATCTGCAAAACCATGTATCGGGTTATTAGTGGCTTCTAGTAGATCATTAATGTGTAATAAGAATAGAGTCGGAGCTGGAGCCGATCCTTGGGGAACTCCAGCGTTGTTTTTGTAGAGGTTGGAAGAATGTCCATCTACAGCAACTTGGAAGTGCCTGTTGGAGAGAAAGTTGGATATCCATCTGCAAAGGTTTTGCAAGAGTCGGTATAAAGGCAGTTTGTTCAAAAGAGCCGCATGCCACAATAATAAAAAAAGAAAATTATGGAAACAATAGACTACCAAGGGACTGACCGACAGAAATGATTATTTCTTATGATGTTTTTCATACATGAATAATGATAATAGATGCGTATCCTTCTCTCTCATCAATCAACACTTCTTTGTTTCTCTTCCCGATATCGACGGTGCAACTGATATAATGTATACAATGTCAACAGTATGCCACACGTATATATAGAATATTCTCAACGTCTCGTGAGCGTGACGGCTGACCCACGTTATAGCTGACCAAAGATTTTGCTTCATACAGTCAGGCCCGCCTTTATTCCATGCAATATTATTAGTGTTAATATTTAAATTAACAATATTTCAATAAAATTCCTAGGTATTACTGGATAGAACAATAAGCTAATGATATATGACTCGACACCAATATTTATTATGGGAAGAGACCAGAAAATTCGATAACTTTGTTGTGTTTACCACTCTTTCATTGAAATTTACCATATCTGGTTAATGATTCAAAAATCAACAGCCAGTTAGTTCAATATATCACGTTCTACTGTCCGCCCCGCGTTCTGTTTCATAATAATTTATCTATTGACGCTACGCCCCCAAGAGGTCTTCAACGTATTTATTTGTCATGATCTCTTTATCTTTAGTTTAAAGCTTGATAGAAAACAGTTAGATTTAACGATTAATGATCGACTTTCCTTATATTAACCGTCACGAAGAGCGCTGGCTTTAATTATATAACCGATTTTTATAAAATATTTTTTGAACGTGATTTAATAGTACCTTGCAATTATGATTTTTTTTCCAAAAATGCGTTTCTCCCAAACAAAGTACCGGCATATAAGAGCGTTATAACAATTTTATGAGTTGGCCTTCAAATTGCTCTTCTCTTGATTTTGGCCCCCTCCGATTTATTATGTGTTTCCAAATCTTTACGAGATGGATTGTAGATAAAAAAATAGCTCCACAGAAGAGATAATTAACGAAACAAACGCAGCTTTTATAGAGCTTCCAGAATCTTGTTATTCAAACAGTATGAAAAATATGAAAAATCACGTTGTATTGAGTTGAAAGGCGACTATATTAAATAAAATAAAATAATTTTCTGTAAAAACAGGCAAAGGAGGTTACTTTCAAACCACCTAAATACTTTCTCAGTGAATGAGAACTATCTAAGAGAAAAATATTCCTTTTAAAAATTGGGGACATTAGATTGTGGAAAAATTATAACTTGTAATCATAAAAAGGGTTACTTGTGTTAAGACCGTCATTACGAACGTTTCTTGATTTGTTTTACGGTTTTTTAGGCGAATAATTCAAACTAATGTCAAGCATTCATCACCATGTGGGCATAGAAACTGCTTTAAGAGTAGTGGTATTGCTGCAAGAGGAAGAATCTCAGCGATCAATAGCAATACGCCTAGGTGTATCGCGGCGAGCTATCCGAAACGTTTGGGAACGCTAGCAGGAAACTGGTGGATCAGGAATAATGCGGGCTACTACCATTCAAGAAGACGGATAGGTTCGCTTAACTGCCGCTGAAAGCGTGTCGTTGCTGCTCGTGCTTTACAAAACCGACAAGAACAAGTCACTGGTACACGAGTAAGTGACCAAACGATCTCCACTGGACTCCATGAAGATGGACAGCGATCCAGAATGCGCGCGGTTTCCATTAAATTGACAAGGGCTCATCGTGCAGCTCGTTTAAGGTTTGCAGGCGACTATTTGGATTGGACCATGACCAACAGAAGGAATCTGCTCTTCACAGATGAGAGTAAAGTGAAGCTTTTTAGTGATGATAGGAGCTTTCGTGTGTGGAGATATGATTTAACGACCATTGTGTACACGAAACGGATCAGTTTAATGGGCCTAGTGTTATAGTGTGGGGCGGAATTAGTTTAATGAGCAAAACGGAGCTAGTAAATCTTAACAAAGGTACTGTAACTGCTGCTAGCTACGTCGAGCATGTGGTCCAACACCACATTATGCCATTTTCGTAATGAGTAGGCAATAAATTTATTCTCATTACGGATAATGCTCGTCCCCATTCTTCTTGCCTAACCCAGAGGACCCTAACTGAAGCCAATATCTCAGTTTTACCTTGACCCGCAATGAGCCCCGATCTCAATCCAATCGAACATCGGTGAAAACAATTGAAAAGAAACTCAAAAGAAACTCTTCGTGAAGTAAACAGACACCAGGAGCTCATAAACAATTTAAAAACCTGCTGGGAGAGCATACTTCAAGAAAACATCACCAATTTAATTGAAAGTGTCCCAAATAGACTGAGAGAGTGCATACGTAATCGAGAAGGACCCATCCGATATTAAAGATACCTCTGTGTAACCAACCATAGATATTAATTTTAGTTACGTACCTAATTAAAATTGACAAATTCGAATGTTTCAAAATTGACAAATTTGCATTTTTTTCAATTTTATGTGTAAAATGTTTTATTTGAATCGTTTACTTTGTTTAAATAAATGATAAATAGTTGTTTGTGCAACAAGTGCGCAAAGTGATACTTTTCCCACATTTTGGGATGCACGAAGTATTATATTTATTGACTTTTTAGAAAATGGAAAGACGATTACGGAACTTTGCGTCATTATAAACTAAATTAACCAATAAAAGAAAATCGAGCTTATTTGAAGAGAAAAATGTGTTTTTTCTCCAGGATAATGTACAAGTGCATATTTGCTTACTTTCAATGGCTAAAATTGAAGAATTAAAGTTTAAATTGATAAACTATCCATCATATTCACCAGATTCGGTTCCGAGTGACTTTTTTTTATTTTCAAATTTAAAAAATAGCTCGGTAGACAACGGGTTACGTCAACTGTAGAGGTCATCGCTCACACAAATGCTTATTTTGAGAAACTACCAAAAACATATTTTTCTGAAGGATTTAAAAAAGTTAGAGAAACGTCTGACCATGTGTATTAAACTTGAAGGAGATAATGTTAAAAAAGAAGACACATAATACAAGTCAAACTAAGTCTACAGTGTTTCAGGCTGAAGTCATGGCCATACAACACTGTGTAACGGAGATCGTAAGTCAGGGTATAAAAGGTAAAACCGTAGTTAGATACTCGGACAGCCAAGCAACTCTAAAGGCGATAGTCTTGGTACAAATAAACTCACAGCTGGTGTGGGACTGTTAGGGCCCTAACACATGCCGCAAGTTGGAATTCTCTGATATTGGCATTCAGTGTTTTGAGGCAATGAGAACGCTGATGAATTGGCCCGAGCGGGAGCTAATATCCAAATGATTGGTCCGGAACCATTCCGCGGCGTTGCTGACACCTTCAGAAAGGCAGCCGTTGTGAAATGGAGGCCAGAGAGGTCCCAGGATCGGTGGGAAAAATCACCGGGCACGCAACTAGCCAAAGACTTCATAAAGGGACACTCGGCGAAGTTTACTGCAGAGCTTCCATCACAAAGGCGAAACGATGTCAAAATGATTATCAGTCTCTTGACAGGATATTGTCGGCTCAGAAAACACCTGAGTCAGCTGAACTTGACAGATGAAGACATCTGTCGATACTGCCAAGAGAAGGAGTAAACCGCATTTCATGTCCTGTGCCAATGTGAAGGTCTTGCAAGGACGCGGTATCTAGTGCTGGGAGAGGAAAAACCGGCTGCTTCAAGTTACGTGGAGAAGCCACTGTCAAGGCTATTAAATCTCATTAAGAAGGCAGGGCTAGACAAGGTGTTTTAATCCGATTCTAGAGATGATGGGTGTTCACAATAGATCTGTAAAGGTCGCAGTGATAAAGGCTAACAGCAAACCCAATGAAAATCTCTCTATCAATCTATCTATGTTAAAAAATTTAAAAATCGACTTTTTCTAAAGACTCGTTGACGTAGATGCTAAAGTATATTTATATTTTATTTCATTTTAAACTAACCATATTCTTACTTTATAATGTAATTAAATATTGTATAACCGAGCAGGTTAATTAAGGTAAAATGAAATATAAAAGCAAGTAAAAGTGAATAAATATTATATGTCATATAAAAAACTTTCATTTCATTTTTATATCATAAACCTACCTACTCACTAATTACAATTGTGTGTAAAAGATAAAACACAAAATTAATAAAAGGTAATTTAAAATTTAAAGCTTTGAAGGATTAAAATTGATTTATACATTTTTTATTTATATATGCTGAATATTTCGTGAAGCTTAAAATTGAAATTTAGGAACATTTTTTAATATTAAAAAATATACATATATTACAGTGATTAAACGATATATTTTTTTACAAAATCTCTATGAGATTAAAACTCATTTTTATAAATTTTCCTATCCTCCTTTCAACAAAAAGATAATAGGCATGCAAATTTATTTGATTTTAAAATATTATCGCAGCCTATCTTGCGACAAAGGGCGGAAAACGGAATTTATATAGCATTCATGAAAATGTTTTATACTCTTAACAGTAAAAATAATAGTCGTGGAGCTAACAATTGTAACGATTTAAACATCGTATTTTTTTTAATATTGAAATTTTGGAAATTTTAGAAAGTATACAAACAAGAATATATTAAATAACATTAAGGAGAAATTGAAAAAATGTCGCACCCAGTCTCGGAACCATTCGGCAGGGTTGCTGACACGCTCAGAAAGGCAGCCATTGAGAAATGAAGGCTAAAGAAGGCCCAGGATTGGTGGGAAAAATCACCAGGCAAGCAACAAGCCAATTTCTTCATTAAAGGACATTCGACGAAATTTACTGCAGAGCTGTTGTCACAAAGGCGAAACGATATCATAATGATTGTCAGTCTCTGGACAGCAGGTTAATTAAGATGAGTCAGCTAAACTTGGCAGATAAAGACATCTTTTAATAGGTTCAAAAGGAAATCGCATTTTATATTTTATGCCAATGTGAAAGCCTTGTAAGGACGCGGTATCTAGTATTAGGAGAGCAGAAACCGGCTGCTCCAAGTTACGTGGAGAGGCCACTGTCAAGGCTATTACATCTAGACAAGGTGCTCTAATCCTTTTCTAGAGATGATGGGTGTTTACAATAGATCTGTAAAGGTCGCAGTGATACAGGCTAACAGCCAACCCAATGAATATCTATATATCTATCTATCTATCCAACAAAGAAACAGTTTTATGTAACAAGACGTGGGTCGGTCCTTTTTAAATTTGTCTGTCGATGGTATTGTGAGTATTACTATCTATTAATTCACAAAAAATTATAATGATTTAGTTTCCAATTCAAATTGTATTGAAGACTTATTTCTTATAAAGATTAATTACAATTAGTATTAAATTCTTTGTCGCTGATTGGTTTTCAGTTATACAACTAAACGGAAATTGTTTAATTGTGCTAATTTGTTTCCTTTTTCTAACAGGGAAAATGCAACATCTATTTAAGAAGGCTTTAAGATCGCCACAGACCTCCTTAGATATCCTTAGACGCCCATAGATCATCTTCTTGGAACCATTCAAATATCTTTGAATATATCGAAACATCAGACGGTACGAACCGGATCAAGCCAGTTCGGATTGGGAATCATGAGGTGCTGTTATTTGAAGCTACCTGAAAATGAACCTTTGTTGCCCCCAGTGGAGAAGCGACTTGGAAGTTACGAAATATAACCATTAAATTTTTCGAATTTTCATTAAATTAAATTTATACCACCTCTGTAATGATTTTCCGGAAGCTTTACAAAACATTGTTCCACGGCTGCAATAGTTTCTTCATTCGACGAAAAACGCTTTCTACCAAGGAATTGTTTGAAGTTTCTTAAGATGTAATAGTCGGGGGGAGCCCAATCTGGTGAATATGGTGGGTACTTCGTACTTTAATTCGTTTAGTTTATCTATCGTCAACAAACTTGTCTGAACACGTGCATTGTCTTGATAAAAAATGATTGTTTTCTTATGTAAGTGTCTTTTTTCACGAATTCTTTTATCCAAATAGTCCAAAAGGTTCCAATAATATTCAGAGTTAAGTGTTTTACATTTTTTAAGATAATCAATCAACAAAACCGCTTTTGTATCTCAAAAACCTGATGCCATAACGTTTTTTGCCGATCGTTATGACTGCACCTGTCTTGGAGTAAAAGAACCAGCTTCAGTCCACTGTTAACATTCTTGTTTCAGTTTAGGATCATGATGGTAGATTCAAGTATCATCCATAGTTATAAAACGACGCACGGTATTTGTTTTTTTTTTCATTTTAATAAAATGCACTGACACGTCAACTTCAAATGGCTTGTAAACAAAGAATACTTACATGAACAAAATAAAATAGAATTTTTTATGTGTTCAAATGGAATATGAAATATTAAAATACCGTATAAGTTTTGATTCCTCTACTGGTAGTAGGAGTCGCTTTTAAAACTTTTAAATCAACCATAATATCTATAGAATTTTTAGATGAAGACACAGCCTTGAAACAATAAAGACTAATTTTGGCACTTAAAGTTTTGTGGCGTTCTTATTTAGTGTAATCGATTTTGTAGTAAATTCGAAGCCAATGGAGTTTTATGTAATTAACAAGCACAAGGTAAACAAAATTTTTTGAAAAACTTCCATCATGTTCTCCAACAAACATTTTATGGCAATTCAGCAAGTTTTACTACTAATGGCAGTTATTTTGATGGGTTCCTTAAATGAAATTCCCATTTTAAGTCAATCGTTATTAAAAAGAGTTATCATCAGATATACAATAACTTACAAAGTTTTTAGTAGTCTTTGATGAAAATTGTTTTTAAATTCTCAAACATAATAAACATATAAACTGTAATAAAGAGCCATAAAAATAAAAATACCTACAAACAAAGTTGCGTCCTGACTAAAAAGGGATGAAGATTATTATCTGTCCAATAGTTTTCTTCTCCATTCGCTATCACTTCACTCTATTCATTACCGGTCGTTATTCCGTATTACACCATGGCCACGATTAATTATACGCACCCTTTACGTCGTGAGACTATTTGCTTTGATCACAAAATTACGGTTATATTTCAAACCCTTAAAGGTTTTTCTCAGTCTCAGAAACACACAATATTTGAGATCAGAATAAATTTTTTATACTTGTCAAAGAGAAAACCCTGCACATTTTATGCACATATCAACTTTATACTTTTGAAAAAAAAAATCAGTAACCAGTCATTTATAGCAAAAAAAAGGCGTTTTGGGACAAAAAGTTTAACAGCAAGCGACTAGTGCTATCTTTTAAAAGTTTACTAACCACCTAAAATTTTAGTGGTTTTCCGTAATTTTCTCAGAGGAAAATCAAGCTAGAGTGGTTTACAACTATTCTCTTTGTAGTTTTTTTTTATTTCGAGCAAAAATTCTATTGATATTGTAACCTTTTTTTAAATTGATGTTAATTCTTGTCTAAAGGTTTATAAGCGAAGTTACTCAGTTGTTTGGTGAAGAGCGAGTCGTGGGTTAGTTCGAGCTAAATAAAAAAAATTAAAAAAATATGTGTTCAGGCATCAAAATATTTAGTGTAAGTAGAAAAATGAAAGAAACATAAAAATTGGCGCCACTTATTTTTTTTATCAAATGAATGGTAAATATAAGAAACCCAGAAAAAAGATAAAAAAATATATAATTTAGTTAAAATAACCCGGTAGATTATGATTAATAAATTTGAAATTCCACATTTTATCTAGGGATCGAAAAATAAAAATTATACTTACAATCCTTAACTTACCCTTTGTGGTTTGAAACAAATCTTGTTTCACAAGAAAATTTAAGATAACACAAAATTTTGTTATTTTTTTATAAAAATATTGATCGGAACAATACACACTTGTGAGAAATGAATATATCCAGTAAAACTTAACTATGTTTATTTAGTCGGTAAATAAATAAAAAACAAAATCAGATATCACTGTAAAAAAATACATAAATTAGTCACATTAAGTGAATCTCAAGAGACAGTATCATACACATTTACTGATAACAGCTAAGTAAACAATATTGCTATCAATGTGTAATCTAAAGAAACTAAAAAGGGAAAATATACTTTTTCAAAAGAATTAGAAGTTAAAAAAAAACTTGTGCGTCTCAGGACGCGCGACAGAAGTGATAACTTCAACCAATCCAAGTTGAACTATTTAATATTGAAATTTTTTAACTTGAGAAAAACTTTGCCTATTACTTAAATTTTATGTACATTAATATGATAATGTGTATAAATTTAAAAATTTAAAAATTTTGAAAATTTTTAAAATTCTGAAATTTTTTTTATCACTATAACTTTCACTAATTACGATACAAAATTTTTTTACTATGACAGTTCGAAATTTCTAATTAGTCGCGTAGTAATTCCCAATACAGCCACCCTTTACGTGGAACGGCCTAATTATTTCAGCATAATCGGATTTCACCTATTCTTCCAGTTTTTTGTTCAACATGTATTGACGTTGATATTAAGCACCAGAAATTTCGGCGGGCTTATCACAATTATCATTTTGTAATCTAAGTTTTTGATCAATTGTTTACTGAATAACACAATTCTTACCGTAATTTCTGTTAATTAGACCTACAACACAACTTTATTTAATGTTTACCACAAATAAACTCCTTTAACCGATTTTTTTATTACTATAACTTTCACTAATTACGATACAAAAATTTTTTACTATGACATTTCGAAATTTCTAATCAGTCGCGTAGTAATTTGCAATACAGCCACCCTTTACGTGGAACGGCCTGATTGCTATTTAATACACACTTAAAACTTAAATTCTTATACTTATTATCAATAATAACATTAATAACACACTTTATAATCAATTTTTATAAGAGTTATCACAAATGAAACCACCAAAACACGTCTTTTTTATGCTAAAATTAGGCTAATCAGACTGTCATTTCTTCTTAGACAACCTGTTACGAACATTTTAAGAATGAATTTAAATTATAATTAAAAGACATTAAATCATAGATGAACGAATTATTTGAATAAATGAGTAAATAAATAAATAAATATAGATATTTGTATTAATATTAATATTTACCTATTTCTATTTGATTTAATTTTCATTTCTTCTCCTACAACTGCCACCATAGATGTCGAGGATGACCGAACCAGTTAAGTTATGAATTTAAATTATAATTAAAAGGGATTAAATTAGTTTTATATACGAAGATATAGAAAATAACCTAATTTTTATGATATTAAATGAATATAAATATTTAATAATTAATAAAAAGTAATGAATAATTGTATTAAGTGACAAATTAATACCGTATAACACGGTAAATTCAAATATACTTAAAACTTACATTGGGAAAAGCATAGAGAGAGAGAGAGAAATGATATTATTATGTTTCACTGCGCCTGCGTGTCACAACGATAAACAACGCGTTATGATAAACGCTTTTTTCAACGCGTTACGCTAAAATCAGTTTACCTGCCCATAAGAAGTTATTACTTCAATAAATAAATAAATAAAGATATTTGTATTAATATTAATATTAATATTTTCCTATATCTATTATTATTATGTTTCACTGCGCCTGCGTGTAACAACGATAAACAACGCGTTATGATAATAGTTATTTGTGACATAAGGACGGAAAATGACATTTTGCAAGAGCAAGTAAAGTTGTGTAGCCGAGGTGCGTAGCACCGAGGCGAAACAATACGAGCACTTGCAAAATATTTTCCGGACGTGTAACACACACTATTTTTTGGTCCGACTAATTTTTAATATTTTTAAAAGTTCTGTTATGTTCAACAGTTGACCGTTTGTGCTACCTAAAGTAAGACCAGTGACTAGAAGACAGCCGATAGACTGTCAGCTGGTATGACGTGATGTTAATATTATAGTATTTATAGTTGTATAATAACTTGTTTGATACTTAATATACGTGTTACTAGTGTTATTAGTGTTTTAATTAACATATGTTGCAAACACAACAAGTTCAAAAACTTTTTAGTTTGTGACATACAAGATTAGATGTTTATTGACATCTATTGCACGATTAAAAGAATTAGTAATAAGGAATGATTTTCTGATAATCGATTTTAAGTTCCTTAATTTTTATACATACAAATACTGTGCTAATAAGCAGCACAGTAAAAATTGTTATATTGAAAATATTAACATTAATATCTAATAATTTTATATAAAGATAGCAGAGACAATGAACTATTTTCATAATCGAATGATAAGTAGTTGTAAATTGACATAAATGTCAAATTTTATAATACAAGTTGTGAGAGAAATTAAATGTAAATTAGAATCCTGCTTATCTTTAGAAAAAGTTATAGGTAAGTTTAGTATATTATACGCTGTTTTTAAATAAATTAAATTAAAATTTGTATTATTTATTATGTATTTTTGATGACTTAAAATTTAAACTCATAGCGCCCACTCTTTAGATAATCTAAAAGCTACTTTGCCGGCCTAGGCCGGAAAATGTCATTTTCCGGACGATTTTGAAGTAATTAATAGTATTGTTTCTGGACGGAGGATCAAAAACGCTTTTTTCAACGCGTTACGCTAAAAATCAGTTACCCTCCCATAAAAAGTTATCACTTCAAAAAACTCGAATTTATTGAGGACCTGTTTTTAAATTTAATTTTTTATAATTCACGTTCACAAAGTTTCTATTTCGACACTAAAAACAGTATCGAAATAGATTCATTGTAACACTGTTTTTGGTAACTTTTTGTTTTACACAATTGGTTGCACTGCACTGATTTTCAACGAAAGAGTTCAGGTAGTAAATCAAAAAGTATGTTGTAGTAAATTATTAACTACATTATCAGCGTTATTGCTAAATTCGGAATATTTTATACAAATTTGACAAATATTCTAATTTAAAATCATTAAAACTGACAAGTGTCAAAACTGTCAAGATTGCCATCATAAATAAATAGTTCGAAAAACTCTCATTTTATTTTTTTTATACTTTTAAAACTTCATTATAAAAAATAGTATGTAACACTCGAATTACAATGACGGTTTGTAATACTCGTTCTTTGCGAAACTCACCGCTTTGCGGTTCGTTTCACAAACTGAACTCGTACTACGAAACCTCTGTCATTGTAACACTTGTATTACAATATACTATTCTTAAACATACAAGGAGTAAATATAATTGGTGTTATAATAAAATTTAAAGATAAAGACGGCACTGTACAAAATTATTTCCAACGGACACAATGGTAAAAACACTAAGTAGTTCTTTGTATAATATAAAACAAAATTTAAAATTTCCTAAGAAATAAATAGGTACTTCTTTCTCTTCTGAGATGTATAACGAAAGTGGTTGTTTTTTTTATTAGTTGTGTTTTTTTGATGTTTAGAAATATTTTGTAATAAAATAAAAAACTTACTGTTGACTTCCAAAGTGCTTTTTAAATAATTCGAGAAAAAGGTATCACATATCCAGCTCTCGTGGATAAAAGGTGAAGATTAAACAATAATTCGACTAATCAGTAGTCACAACTAACAGGTATTTAAAGAAGATCACAGTAAGCACCATATTATAGTATATTACATAACGAGAGTTGTAAGAAGCTTATTACATGCGAGTAAAAAAGTTGCGCGCGAGCCGCGTAGCGGCGAGCGCTGTAATTTTACAAGCATGTAATAAGCTTACAACTCAAGTTGTGTACTATACTTTTTCTACGATTATTTTAATTTATAAAAATAAAAAGTATAACAAGTAACTTTTATTTATTTAACAAAATTTGGGAACAATTTAAATTAAACATTAATTTATAATAATTAATTGTAAAATGTTAGCAATTATTTATAACTATACCCTTATCCGAGTTTGACGGATGTTCAATAATACGGGGTGTATGGTAAGATGACGTAAACTGTACGGTGTGTTCTTTTTGAACATTGGTATTTTCAGTGTATGTAAAGGTCTGTAAATTACTTTCAATTGAATTTATAATTCTATTGGCTGTTGACGTCTTATTATTTATTGACTCTTCGACATATCCTTCGGCCGTTGCTGAAGATTTCCATCCGCCATGTCGTTTAAGAGCCATTAAATCACCATCGGCATCTACCAAAATAGTGGCAGAAGTTCGTCTTAAACAGTGACCTGTGTACATTTTGGGATCTGGTAACTTTAAATATTCGGCTATTTGTTTAGGAACACCGCCTATTTTGTTTAATCCTACCACCTGTTTTGTACATTTACATTTACCTCTTTCATAATTAAGAAAAAATTGATTTATTTGCGGATCGCTAATCTGTAGTCGAATTTCTATATATTGTTTGCAGATTTTATAGAAATTTCCGGTAATAACGAAAGATCTACATATTTTGGTTTTCGTATCAGGAATTTTAACCAATAACTTGGTACTTAAATCATCAATGTCACAAACTTTAATATTTTTTAACTCTTGTTTCCTACAAGCTCCACATATTCCAATAAATGCAATAACCTTAAAATAAAAGTATTATAAGTTGCCACGTACTTTTAGTAAAAGTAAAATAAAATCAAATTTTGAAAATTTAAACTTATGGTTTAAATTGAAATCTCCAACTCCAGTTAAGATGGGTAAGTGGTTTCTCTACTGGCAAATTTGTGCCCAGCTCAGCCGTAGAGGGTAATTCAAAACAAAATAGTGTGAGTTGCGCCACCGATTTTAACGGTTCAAATCGGAAACCCCTGATGTTCCAGGCACTGACCTATCTTACTGGAGATAAATAATGAATTTAAGAATCTTAATTAAAAAAAAAAGAAAATTGATTGAGTAACAAATGTGGTGAGTGGGTGAAGATCTGAGTAAAACACAAAGTTAGATCTATCAATTATATTCACAAAAATAAATAAATAACCCCCCGCACAATAAACCCAACAGTTGAGTTATACAATATATAAAAATATATATATAAATGAAATAAAGAAAATTAGCGATTATCAGAAAATTTGTTCCACAATAATGTCAAAACCCTGGCCGTTTTAATTAAGAGTGATCACCCAGCGCAATATGAAAGATTTAAAAAAAATTAAAAATTACTATAAATAATCAATATTCAACCAACAACTTTTACAATGTCTTAATCTTAAAATTAAATTTTTGGCTTATCTGTTATCTGCAGTGCTGGTAGTGAGGCTTTCTTTATTAGCCTGCTGCTTGATGTTGGTGAGGCACAAGTTTAGCCTGATTCAGAAATATTCACCCGGTCCAAAAAAGAAAACAATATTCGCCAGGTCCAAAAGCAACAAATGTTCAGCCAATACCAAAAATTATTTTACTCGCCAGGTCCAAAAATATTTCAGCCGGGACCAAAAAAATTACCAAATGTTCGCCAGGTCCAAAAAAAGAAAACAAATGTTCGCCAGGTCCAAAAAACCCCTTTTATATTAAGATTAGGGGTTAGCAGCCAAACTGCGATGTTAATTCGCTAACACCCGGTGGTAAATTTCGTGATCTTAAATCGGATGTCCACGCTTCTCCGAAACGAATTCTCTTAGCAACCACACGAAGGAAGCACCATTTAATCAAATCCCAAAAATATGGATTTATCTATACGCCTACTCAAAAATACCACAAAGGAATAACCAAAAATGAGGTTTAGATAAAATAAATTGAAGTGAAGTTCAAAAACCCATACGGATGGCTTGAATATTGCCAAAAGAACCTTCAACTTCACAAAATGGCGTCACTTAATTCGATAATAGCACTGAAATTGTTCGTTCAACTGTTCAAATCGAAAAAAAAAGGTCTCGGATCCGGAAATTTACGCATATGTTTCTCGCGATGACATTTGGGAATAAGAAGGGGAACTGGTGTGTTCTGTTGTGCCAAAAATGACTTTGCTAAATGTTAAATTGATTTACAAAATGATGTTAAAATTAAATCAAATTCATTAAACTAAATGTATTATTTATATCAAAAGGAATCGATGCACTTATTTACTTAATTTAAAATTTTAGCTATTAGTGTGTTAGTTTAAACAGTAAACCCGATATGTTCTCGAACTGACAATCAAATTCTCTACTCTCCCCACGGGTCAGGTCAATAAGTTTCCCACCACACGGATCGGAACCCGTTTAAAAGCTAACAATCGAGCCGAACATTAACTTAACTTTTAAATATATTGCTGCCGATTTCTGCACGTGACAAAGTAGGCACATTTATGTTATACTGTTAAATAACATACCTTTATTAACCAGTACTGTTGTACATCAGGAGCTCCATTTAAAAAAAGTTTTATTTCATCAGGATGTAAAATTTTAGATTTTTTGTTTTTAAAACCTTCTGATTGCCTTTTTAGATAAGCTCGCAATTTCGGGTAATTTTTAATATTTACATTATTTTTCAAAGTTATAACACTTCTTAGCATAGAATATATTGCCCATAATGAGGATGGTTTAAATTTCTTAGCGATTTCTCCAAAATAAGCCAAAAGTACGTTTTCAGAAAATGAATTTACATTATTTGTTGTACGCCAATCCATAAATATACCTTTTTATATCTTCCTCTAGATTTTTCTGGTAATACGGTCTCGGACCCCCATAAAGCTGGCTGACCCAAAGTGGAGAAATTTGTCGAAATTTATGTTTAAATTAGGTGCTTTTTAGGTGCTATATAGGTGCGCAAAACAAACAAAAATTAGGTGCTCCAACCGTTTTTGAAATATTTACGAAAACCCATGGGACCGCCAGCCTTTGAAAACCTAGCTGACCCTTAATAAAAGAAAACAAAAAACTAGGATTCAATTATCTTTAAATTAAGTGCTAATTAAGTTCTTTTTAAAACACGAAACATGAAATAAAAAACTTAAAAATGAAACGTATTAAAATTGAATATATTGATTGTGTATTGCAAAATGTCACATTTCTTCTTGCACTTTGAACCAAAATGGACATCGGCCTTTTAAGAACAGTTAGAAATCGGTAAAATTTTCTTGTCCCGTTATTTTTTTAATGGATAATTCGGAAGGTCACCACTAAAAATTTTTTTTATTTTTTTTTTTAACTCGGACCGCTGAGCTGAGACTTGCAACCGGTCATTTCCAGAAATGATGATTAATATAAAATTCACTTTGTCAGAGATATAAGTGCTCATTAAGTGCAATAGTTTCACGAGCAAAATAAACTGCTAATGAGCAATTTCAACTGAAAATATAGTTTTATTGCGTCTCAACTAAGAGTGTCAATCTGCACTTTTTAAGCACATGAAGATCATTAAAATCTTCTTGTAATTCTATTACTTAATAATTCTCTCGTCCGGAATGAAATATTTCTTTTTAATTTTTTTACCTGGGATCGCTGAGCTAATACTTCTTACCGGTCACTTCCAAATATAATAATTATTATAAAAAACTTTTTGTCAAATATTTAAGTGCTCAGTAAGGGCAACAGACTCAATAGCAGAACAAACCGCTGATGAGACAAGTCAACTAGAAATTCTTAGCCTAAGTCTTTAACCAAGTGTGTCATTCTGCACTTTCTAAGCACTTAAAAACTGGTACAAATACCTACGATACGAAATAATCCCATAAAATTTCCATAGTTTTTTTTTGCGCGTAGATCCGGTAATTAATTGACTTTTATCTCGACTCAAAACTTCTCTGCCGTTTTTTATCTCTACTCAAAATGAAGCGCACCTAACTGAATTACTTAAAAATTATTTATACCATTACTTTTCTACTCCCACATTTCAACTAAAAAATTCGAACAAGTAAAAAACGTCTCAATAGGAAATTATTTTTTTTATTTAAATTTTTGCTAGAAATCTAAGAGAAAAATTAAAGTTGTAAAATAAAGGACTCAGCGAATGTTGAACTAACCTATTTAGCCTTGCTTATTTTAGAGTAGAGATGGAAAACTATCATTATTTTCAACAATCATCTCTAATTGCGTTATTTCAACTAGTAACAATTTTCAAAAAATTATCAATTTTTCTATTAAAAAATATTTACTTTCAACACTTTTTGTACTTACATCAAATTAAGTTTTACTTAACGTAGTTAACATTTTTTTATAACTGACCGGTTGCAAGTCTCAGCTCAGCGTTTCGAGTTAAAAAAAATTTTTAGTGGTGACCTTCCGAATTATCCATTACAAAAATAACGGGACAAGAAAATTTTACCGATTTCTAACTGTTCTTAAACTGCCGATGTCCATTTTTGGTTCAAATTGCAAGAAGAAGTGTGACATTTTGCCATACACAATCAATATATTCAATTTTAATACGTTTAATTTTTAAATTTTTTATTTTATGTTTCGTCTTTTAAAAAGCACTTAATTTGCACTTAATTTAAAGATAATTCAATCCTAGTTTTTTGTTTTTTTTTATTAAGGGTCAGCTAGGTTTTCAAAGGCTGGCGGTCAAATGGTTTTCCGTAAATATTTCAAAAACGGTTAGTGCACATAATTTTTGTTTTGCGCACCTAAATAGCACCTAAAAAGCACCTAATTTTGACCTAAATTTCGACAAATTTCTCCACTTTGGGTCATCCACCTTTATGGGGGTGGTTCACGGTAGTGTTCGCAGCTAACTGCATAATATTGGGTGGTGTGCTCTAAATTCATCTTCACTATTCGATGAACTCATTTTATTTATCTGTATTTAAATTACCACTATATTTACACTGACAGATTAATAATTCGACCAATTGACTTACAAGGCTTATGTGATATTACACATTTTTATAGAACTGAAGCGTAATTTTTTTTATTACGTGCTAGTCATTACGTGTCAGTATTTGTTTTGGTGTATTTACTTAGCATCCAAATAGTAGGTAATATACAATTTACTAGTAAAAGAGTAGAAAAAGATAATTACCACACCGTTCAATGTAACACTCCGAGCACAAACTATCACGTAAGTTAAAAAAGATTGACTAACGATTTCTGGCCAGACCAAGTCAAAAGTGAGACAGAAATTAGTGATTGGAATATTTATAAGGAAAATTATTACGTACCCTATAGGGGTAATGACGCTGCGAGAAAATGACTCTGATTGGTAAATCATACAGTTGCACCCGTAAAGTACGTGACACACACGTACGCATGTAGGATTATAAATGCTGTATAATTTTAAAAAGTTATGAAAAATTTCAAGCAGTATTGTTATATAGATAAGAATTTATTCAAAAAATAAATAAAAATAAAATGATGCACGTTTTTCAAAAATATCAAAATATTATTGCGATCGGATCAATACTTTTCTCTCTAAAATTTAATAAAAAAGTCGCATTTTCTCATGTTTTTCCAATCCTACGAAGCCGGAAAAACTAACTTTTGGATAAATTTTGGTTTTTTATAACATACTAACTACCTTTTATAAAATAGCACTAGTGGCTTGCTGTTAAACTTTTTGTCCCAAAAATATCTAGAGTGACTGGAGTATTTATAGTATAGTAATAAATATCTATGAAAGCCATTAAATTCAGAAAAATAGTTGATGTCTAAAAATATCAAACGATAGGTGTATTCGTTGAAAGTTAAAGTGCAACAAGAGAAACCATGTAACGATCACGTCTTTGGATGAAAAGTCAATTTCGAAGGAAAAGTAGTTTTCTGCCAAAGACAATCAGCCATAAAATAGTAGAGGCTATAAAACAAAAAACCGCTGTTGTCAGGCAAATTTATAGTGTTGAATATTCAATTTATACAATTGCATCTACAATAATATTCAAGGAAATATGGGAATGCATAAATTTGAAGTTCTCCATCTCGTATTCAACTTTTGATTGTATAAATAATTGAGTATTCTGCTTTTAAAGTAAATTTATAAAATTATTTAAAATAGTTATAGACCTTTCAGTCTTACTAAGTAAATTAAATTCTACAGTCAATCTATACTTATAATAAATCTGTAGAGAGGTCAATTCTGTACATGAAAGATATTTCCAAAATAACAATCAGGGGGTGATAACGGATCGATACTAATGCCAAAAATGAAATCAATAAAATTGTCTGTCTGTATAACCGTTATAGAAACAAAAACTACTCGACGGATTTTAACGAAACTTGGTACAATTATTTATCATACTCCTGAGCTTGTTATAGGATACTTTACATCACGCTACAATCAATAGGAGCAGAGCAGTGAAGAGAAATGTTGGGAAAACCACTTTTACAATCTATACGTCACGCGCACGACGTCGCGGGTACATCGATATAGAACCCAAAAATGTGGTTAGATTTTTTGTTGTACGTCTATCTGTCTATCTATATGTTTGTGCTCGCGTCACATGAAAACTACTGATCCGATTCGAATGCGGTTTTCACATATTTATTTGTCTTCTTTTAACTTAACATCTGGTGTATAAAAATTTCTCCCTCACCTCTTTTACGGTGTGGGGGGGAAGAATTTTTTTACAACAATCTATACATCACGCGAACGACGTCGCGGGTACATCGATATAGAACCCAAAAATGTGTTTTTTCTTTGTACGTCTGTCTGTCTATCTATATGTTTGTGCGCGCATCACATGAAAACTACTGATCCAATTCGAATGCGGTTTTCACAGATATATTTGTTTTCTTTTAACTTAACATCTGGTGTTTAAAATTTCTCCTCCAACCCCTTTAACGGGGTGAGGGAAGAAATTTTTATGCAACAATTAACACGCCACGCGAACGACGTCTCAGGTACACCTAGTCTATAAATATTTAATACAATGAATGAATCAAATAACATATATTAGCAGGATAAATATGATTAATTGATGCTATTTGTAGTATAAAGTGGAGTTTTTCTATTACAAGATGTTTAAAAAATCAGTACTTCACCGTTTTTAATTGAAACGTCTATCATTTTCTTCTGGGATAAATTTTATGATAATTTTACAAGTAATTTTTTGTGTCGAAACCAAATTTGGACTCAGAATTGGTCTGTCATGTAAGGATTGTAAGATATTTGAAGTTATGTGCAGTAAAAATAGTGGCTATTTTCAAGACTGCATCATCTATACCCGAGCCGCTCAAAAGATGGAATTCAAGGACGCGTGATCAGTGACTGGACGACGTAATCGTACGATGCCACGCCTTCTAAACTGAAATAACGAAGAAAAGTTTACACTGTACTCATACCAGAGATAATATAAACTGTAGGCATCGAGGGTGGGTACTTTTTTGTTCAGTGGTGTAATTTGGACTTGTGACGTTGGTTGGGGAGAGTAATATTTAAACAGTGCGTGCCGTTCACGTGATGATTCCATCTTTTGAGCGGCTCGGGTATAGTATGAAATGCGCTTTGAATGCTGCAGTACAAAATTCTTGTTATGAGTAATTGCCATTATAAGATTAGATGCATATGGTTTACGACTTAAATCTGGCTGCACCCAGGTGGGTGCATTTAAAATGACCTTTTCTTGATTTCATACCCCCTAGAATCCTGCATATGTGGGTTTGAAATTGCCTGTCCTTGGTTTCGTACTTACCGATTTGGCTGCCTCTAGTAACAAATTTAGAGCAAATTAGTATTTTAAAAAATCTCAGCTACTGTATTGGATTCATCTTGAATTTTTCAGTACCTAACCCATGGCATGAACCAGAATTCTAAAAATGTCTGATCTGTGTTATAAATAAACGAAACTTGGTTAACAGGAGGGTTTGTTCATTATCGTAAATAAGTTTTTTATCCCTGTCATATCAGTTTAAAATTCCCGTAACTTGACAGAGTGCTTATTTTAAAGGGAAAGACTGGAGGTGACGGGAAAATTCTGAGACTCCCAAATAATTTTCTGCTCCCTCAAAACAAAATCTCGAAACGTCCAAATAATTCTTATTTGAAAAAAAAATGTTGGTTTATTTCATACCACAAAAATTTTGTATTAAATAGACCCAGATTAATATGCTGCAATAAATTTTTTACAAATATAAATGAATCTGTAATCCTCCACTATAAGCGATGTCACATTAAGCTGTGTATATAACATTGTTTCCAATTCTTTTTTGAATATTTTTTGAATAGACCTGACTCCTAAAATCCTTTAAAGAAATATCCGTAGTTCATTTTATCAATAGAGAAACAAATAATACGCTACACTTATCTATTTCCTTTCGAGGGTAAGTTGTGTGTCGAAGTCGACTTTGTAAAAAATATACAAAGTCAATTCCTTAATCCGGCGCTTTCCGTATAAATTTCGACCACCCTTAAAGTTGGCCATTCTCGCGCATCAATTTTTATTTGGTTCGTTGGTCTTGAGTAGCAGCGCCAGCAGCAAGCCAGTAAAGAAAGTGTAGCAAGTGCGACGCGACACAGGCGGTATATCATCAAAGCGGCGTAGCAAGTAGATAGGAGCCGGAAGTGAGCTGATGGATCTACGCCACTCTGCAAACTGCTAAGTCGGAAAGGCTGCCAGCTTTTGCAGGTTCAGACAAATCGTTGTTTTATAGCCGAGCTCGCGTTAATTCCATTTGAAGGATGTACGCCATAAATCCGGATAATTGTTATCAGAAAGAAAAACCCTGTTAATTTCGGGACAGGCCAAGTTTCCGAAAGGAAGACCTTAGTTATCTGACAATGAATGCCTGTTTTTTCTTATCTTTACCCCAGATGTTTGTATCCAATAATTGATTCCAATAAATAAACATTTTTTTTCCGTTAATTTGTTCGGACAAAAAGAAATTGGTCCTGTTTCCAAATTGTATCGATCCTCATTTCGCTTTATAGACATAATCGCTTGTTATATCAGCATGGGATTTTATTTATTGTGCTATAACCAGAAAATTGGGAATTAAAAAAAGCTCTTCCAAATGGAAAACATTCAAACACAAACAATCCTCTATTATAAATGAATGTACTTTAAAAAATATATAGTAAATTTTCAATAATCCTTCATGCCGTTTTAACACACATGATACTTAATAAGGATTATTATGTAAGCGACTCAGATTAATACTATAAAATTGTGTAAAAGTATTATACACTGAAGGACAAAAAAAGTGGCGCACCCAAAATTTTCAGAAAATATAAACCTTTAAAACTTTTGAGTTGGTGGTCCGATTGCAATGATTCTTTTTTTATTTTAGAGAATGGTTCTTTGGTATCACGACGCGGTTATAAGAGTTTTTAATAATTTTAGGTTTGTAGCCAGTATTGCTTAAATAACAAGTACACGTTTTTTACGCTATTTTTGAAACACCATGTGGACGTTGCTGTTACTCTAGTCGTACTAAGTCTTTTATGGGCATGATGAGTAGAGCCTCTTTTACATTTTTGGTCTGTAAATCATGTCTCTATCGTAGATGGTTCAAAAGATAGAGGCTTTCAAGCAAAGTTTTGCTTTTATTACGAATTTTATTAAGTTTACAGAACAACAACAATAATAACGACAACATAACACAAACAACAATAATTAATATCGGGTATTGGCTTCCCTTGCTCTTTTTAAAGACTCAATTCTTTTCGGCATGCTATGACTTAGGTTTGCAATCCTTTCCTGAGGAATATTGTTCCTCTCTTCAATCAGTGCATTACAACAAGATTTTGTGGAACAATCTGACGATCTAATTCGACGCCCTAAATCATCCCACAAGTGCTCGATAGGGTTCATATCGGGGCTCTTGGGAGGCCATACTATGGTTGCTATACCAACTTGGTTCAAATATTCACAAACATTTTGGGCAGTGTGTGGCCTTGCATTGTCGTGCATTAATAAAAATGCATCTCCAACGAATGGTGCAAATGGTACTACGTGCTGCTCTAAAATGTTCTCTATGTACATATTGGCCGTTAGAGCATTTCTTGGAAATGTGCAAAGTTCTGTACAGGCTTACATTGAAATTCCTCCCCAGACCATTACGGAACCACCTCAAAAACTCTTTCGCTCTCCAATCATATCCTATTCATATCGTTTTCTAGGTCTTCTTCATACTCTTTGATGACCATCACTTAAATATAAACAGATTCTCAATTCATCGGTAAATAAAACTCTATCCCATTCGGGATCACGCCAATCCCCATATTCCCCGACGAAGCGATGACGAGCTTTCCTATGTCTTTGAAGTAATCTTGGTCCTGTTGCTGATCTTCTAGTTCTTAGATTAACTACCTTCAATCTGCGTCTCTCGTACCTCTCTTAATTGATGGTTTGTTTTAACAGCAGTTTGGAAACGATTGCGCAAAGTTTGCAATCTAATAAATCGATCATCAATATTGAAGGTACTCCTAGGGCGCCCTGAACCAGCTCTTCTATGACATTGGCCAGTTTCTTGATACCTCTGAATTGCTCGCTGTCCAGTTGTTTCGGGAAAACCAACCGCTCGTGCTGCATATCTTTTACTTTTACCATCCTCTACAAGAGCCATCATTCGTGCAACCTGCTCGAGTGTAATTTGTTGAACCATTATAAATTTTCGTGAAAAACTACTACACAAACTACTGACAGTCAGGAGTTTAGCCAAAATGACAATGTCACACATAAGCGGTTTCACGGCCTACTTTTTCCTATTGAAAAAAAATGGATTTTTGTGTTGGGAGAAAAACTTTGCTTGAAACCTCTATCTTTTGAACCATCTAAGATAGAGACATGATTTAAAGACCAAAAATGTAAGGGAGGCTCTACTCAACATGCCCATAAAAGACTTAGTACGACTAGAGTAACAGAAACGTCCACAGGGTGTTTTAAAAATAGCGTAAAAAACGTGTACTTGTAATTTAAGAAATCCTGGCTACAAACCTAAAATTATTAAAACCTCTTATAACCGCGTCGTAATACCAAAGAACCATTCTCTAAAATAAAAAAAGAATCATTGCAATCGGACCACCAACTCAAAAGTTTTGAAGGTTTATATTTTCTGAAAATTTTGAGTGCGCCACTTTTTTTGTCCTTCAGTGTATATAGATAGTTGTGGTGTGGTATCGAGAGTGTAAGGTTGTGTATTTTATCTTTGCTGAATTAACTAACTATTTTTATGAACATTTATCGCAGGATCTTGTAAAGTAAACATATGAAAAGGGCTCCACGAAGTTTCAAGTTTTTAGGCCAATTATTTATACCTTTTATACCATTGTTTATGTCAACAGAGATAAGTAAAAAATTTGTTAGTTAACAATTGAATAACTTTTTGAAAAACAGTGATAAAATGTTTTTTCCAGCTGATTTAGATTCCTTCAAGTGTTAGGATAATACTGGAATTTTTTTAAATTTTTAAAATAACATTTTATGCCATAAAAAAATATTTTATCTGATAAACCCCGTTTAGTGGTGGCGCGCGCATGCCGTAAAAGCCGCGCGGAACCCTATTTTCAACGTCAAATTAAAATTATAAATAATGAAGATAGAGTTCCGGGAGGATGGAGGTTTTTTCGGAAATTTCCTCCTCTTTAACGAGCTTTAATATTTTTCGAGTTATTAACAAAAACATAGATATCTTTTGTTTTATCTTATTTTGTTAATAACAATTGCAATTTTTTGCCCGCACACTTTTCCTTCAAAAACATTTTTCTAGAGGTTATTTCGAATCCAATGAGCTGCTCATATTTTTAGGACCTTTATTTTAATTTTTCACGTTTTTGAAGATGTTGACTAGAGTATTTCCTTTAAACAGTATGTTGCTGAATACGAATAAATATTGCAAGTCAAACGATAATATTTTTCAATCATCTTAATTAGAATTTTTAAAAATCCTTCCTAATCAAATGTTTAAATTTTTTTGTTAGTGATATTCTAATTTTATATACTTAGATATATTATTGTCTAATATTTTGTATTTTATATTTTATATTTTGTGTTTAAAACAACTTCATCGTCTGGACTTCTTTCTACAGGTTTAGGCTCATGCTTCACATTCTTTTTCTAGATTGATGTCATAATGCTTACAGATGTTATAGTGCAGGTTTTGGGCTACTTGGTTGTGTCTATCAAGGTACTCTTTCTTCGCAAGAATAGGACAGCTGGACATTATGTGCCAAATGGTTTCATCGAATTGTTTACATAAGCGGCATCTGCTGTCTACTTTTTCTTTGAAGATTTTTTTTCGAATATAGTTAGTGGTTATTGCCAGGTCTTGGGCTGCAATTATCAAGCTTTCTGTCTCGCCTTTCAACTCTCCACGTTCCAACCAACTAAAGGTGTTTTTCCTGCTAACATTGTTATTGTTCTTCACATTCCTTCCATACTGTCCATGCATCGTCTTTTGTAACCATTTCTCTTCCCTCTTGTCTATCATATTATTATTATTATTATACGACTAGTTGTACTCGCAACGTCGTTCGCGTGGCGTGTGATTGTTGTATAAAAATTTCTTACCCCACCCCATTTAAGGAATGGGAGAGAAATTTTTATACACCAAATGTTAAGTTGAAAGAAAACAAATACATATGTGAAAACCGCATTCGAATCGGATCAGTAGTTTTTATGTGATGCACGCACAAACATACAGACAGACAGACAAAAAAATCTAACCACATTTTTGGGTCCTATTTCGATGTACCCGCGACGTCGTTCGCGTGGCGTGTTGATTTTTGTATAAAAATTTCTTTCCTCACCCCGTTAAAGGGGTGGGGGAAAAAGTTTTATACACCGCATTCGAATAGGATCAGTAGCTTTCATGTGATGCGCGCACAAACATATACATTTCTAGGTTAAACAGACTCCCGCGTCACCCCTTACCTGAGCCCAGTAGGGTGCTAATAAAAGAGCAATAAAAGAGACCTTTTCGCCTACCCTCACCGCATGTGGTTGTATGAATTCACGATCTTACAATCTATTGTTTATATTTAACAAATATATGTGTTTAATTTTTTATAAATAAAAATAAATAAATATCAGAAACGTAAAGATATTTTTTTTCTGATTTCAACCATATATAATACTTACGCAAAATTTTATAGTTTACAGTTATGTCACCAAAATATTCTAAATTACACTGAGAAACAAACAAGAGATAATCTCATAATGTGGTACAAAAATACCCAATGATTATTAAATTTAAATCCAAAACAGCAAGGGATAATCTCATAATAATGTTTTGAAAATAATATATAAGTAATAGAATACCTTAATGCTACAAAAATGCTTAATTATCAAATTTAAATCCAAAACAGCAAGGGATAATCTCATAATGAGGTGTTGAAAATAGATAAACTTTAACAATTCCAATAACAATCAGATTGAAAGAGATTTACCCTAATTAAAATGCTATTGCATTACAAAACATCCTAATGTTTTTTTAATATCAATTTGTATTGTTCGGTTATAACAAAAAGTATATAAAATGTTAGCCATTATTCACAAACAATTATTTGTGTCTTGTTTTACGTACGGTATACATCATCCTATTGATTGTTCGGTAGTGATAAAAAATATATGACATATAGGACAAATTCATTTCTAGATTTTTCGACACTTCCTATAGTTCAGTTGCTGATTATTTTAGTACTGTGAATTAAGGAGTATCCAGTCACAGTAATAGCAGCGGAAACTGGAGTTTCCACGAAATCTGTGGGTCGCTGCCTTCAACATTTCAGAAACCTTCTTTTTCACTGGATGCTGGAAATCGATGAGCAAATAGGCGGTCCTGGACACATAGTGGAAATTGATGAAAGTGCTTACGGAAAACGAAAGTATCATCGCGGACGTCTGCAAAGGACACGGTGGGTGGTTGGAGGAATAGACCGACAAACAAAGAGAATTTTTCTTACGTTTGTGCCTAACAGAAACGCTATTACATTACAGCGTGTTATTCAGGAATAGTTATTTACGTACCAAGGGAAGTAAGTAGACGTTTGCAGTCGAGAAGGGATATTAACGCTCGAGGCATTAGCCGAGAGCGGAAACACTTCGAGACTGCAAATTACTTACTTCCCGTGTTGCGTACAATATTTTTTCTACTACCGCGCGCATAAGTCATATTCGATAAACATTTGTTTTGGTGGCAGGCACCTTTACAATTAAAATACTGTCTTTGTCTTCAATGTGATCTACCGTCATCTGTGTAAGCTCACTTTGCCAACATGCTCCAGATATTCCCATTATTAGAGCCACCTAAAAATATCTTTAAAAAAATACATATCCTTATCTAATAGGTACTTTGGATTTCTTTGGAACGTATTCAACATTTTGTTTTTTTAGTTTTGCAAATATGCAAATGTACTTGTATCTATATTATGAAATACCTACTTGTATCGTAGCCTTTTTCATGCTGTATATAGACCATAATGACGACGCTTTTAAGGTTTTTGCTTTCTCTGTGAAGAAGTATGTTTAGATTTCAGCCGTTTCAAAAAACTTGAATATTCTTTCTTACAACGAAACTCAGATTTATTGGGAAGAAGTTTCTTTTAGTTTCATTTGCTGTCTACAGACAATCAGGAAAATTCGCTCTCGAAATCAATAATTTTAAAACAACCATTTAAAAATACGTACTATAAAAATAACAACGAATTTAATAGTTAATTTAAATTTGACAGCTGTTAAACAGAATAGCTTTGTTAGTAGTAATGATTCTAAATCTAAACAAATATAAATTTTTATAGATATAATTTACTGAAAAATCATTGCTTCTATACATATTAATAAATAATTAAAAATAGTAATACAATTATAAATTTATAATTTGTATTTGACATTTAATTTTGAGACAATTCGTAGTTTACCCTACGAACATAACTTATTCTTTGCAGGCGAGTTGTAACCAATCAAAATCGTGTAAAGTAAAAGTCCCATGGGAGTTTGTTTTACATGTTTCTGATTGGACAGAATTGTATTTTACAATCCCGATGAATGTTTATGATCACTTACACCCCTCAAAAGTATCATGTAAAACGCTATTTTACACAGTGGTAGGAGAAAAAATGTTTCGCCTGGATCCATTGTAATGACTGACTCGTGGAGAGGATATACTGGTTTAAACCACCTTGGATACCATCACTATCAAGTCAATCACCAACGAAATTTTGTGGATCCAAACAATCGACTTATTCACACCCAAAATATCGAAAGTAAATGGTCTGTCATTAAGAGGAATCTTCGTCGACGATTGGGAAGGATGTGCACAACTAGATTTGAAACATATTTGGTGGAGTATGTTTGGCGTAGTCGATGCACCACACATGAAGAGCAATGGACGGATATTACCAATGCGATACAACATTTTCACCCACTGATGAACTAATCACTTTTTTACATTGACAAGTAAGTACTACTATTACATACATTTGCTAGAGGTATTTTTTTTTGCATGTTGGTGAGGGGTATATTTATTACTATTAATATTTAGATATGCATTTTTGGGGTATTTAAGGTTCTTTCTATTTTGATTTCTTTTTGCATGTTGGTGATGGGTATATTTATGACTATTAATAGTATTAATATTAATTGACAAGTCCTGTTAGATACAGGCGCTAAAGGTATTTTATGTTATATTGGGTGTTGTTTGTTTCTCAGTGCAATTTAGAATATTTTGGTGTCATATCTGTAAACTACAAAATTTTGCGTAAGTATTATATATGGTTGAAATCAGAAAAAAAATATCTTTACGTTTCTGACATTTATTTATTTTTATTTATAAAAAATTAAACACATACATTTGTTAAATATAAACAATAGATTGTAAAATCGTGAATTCATACAACCACATGCGGTGAGGGTAGGCGAAAAGGTCTCTTTTATTGCTCTTTTATTAGCACCCTACTGGGCTCAGGTAAGGGGTGACGCGGGAGTCTGTTTAACCCATTTCTACAATTTTATTATATGTATAGATAGCACAACTTCCCAAACGAAAACCATGACAGATAACAGATAACAGTAAAATTTGAACAGAGAGTCTAAGCTTGTCCACTACTAACTACTGTTTTAAAATTTTGTTAGTATTAAAAATTGTCAGTGTCAGATTCAACGAATAATAAAATCGTGTATTGTGAATCGTGTTAATATATAAAGTAATGAATCTCATATAATGTGAATAAGATCAGTTGTAACTTAAAAAAAATGGTCCCAAATACAAGATAAAAAACGAAAAACTTTTAAAGAATTCAATATTTGGCAAGTTTCACTTTCGGACGAAAAAAATGCTACTTTGATACTCGTTTTTTCGTCTTTATCAACTGGTCCCTCTTTATAAAAGTTTAATCTTTTTTGTCTCCGTAAGAAAATGGTAAAACGTTTTATTTAGTATCGGAGAAAACACCTTCCCTTACCCAGACTCAGCTGTTTGTGTCGAAAATTGTTTCCATTAATCTAATAATGGATTTTTTTCGAAAATTCGAATAGACATATAAAAGAGAGTAGAGATTAATGGTAGCAATGAGTTTGCTATCTCATTTGTTAGAATGTTATCAAATGATGTATTTACTTTGGTGAAGAGATTATAGAATTAAAGTGTTAATTTCTTTTTAAATATAACAAAGTGGAAAAAAGAATATTGTACACTGAGTGTCGTAAATGACATAATCCACGAGCTAAAGAATGTTTGTGATTAATTGTTCCTAGATGGGTAACATAATTATTTCAATTATTATGAATGAACAGAGATCCGAAATCTCCTCGTTAATTTCAACATTTGCTCCAATACTTGGATTCTTTATTTTTAGGCGTTTCAATCCAAGTGTAAAAAAAATGGGTGTGGCAGTCAGTGGGACTGCCGGCAGAAGTTATACTTCTATGCACACGCCCGGATTCATAAATTTGTATGCGAATAATTTAGAAAAATCTTTATATGATATTCGTGGTTAGCGACCTCAAAAACCTCCACAAAAATCGAGTGCACATTCTTTTTTGCATAATATTTCTGGAGACGAGGTCCATCTAAAGCACCAGGTGTTTCGAAGACCATCGTCATTATTATAATAGTATTTAGGGACTCAAAAAACCACCGAGTACCAGGTGTACACTGATTTCGTACAGAACTTACATTAAACCCTATGAGAAGAGGTAAATACCCTAGGCACCAAGTGCCGCGAAGACTTTCGGAATCGTGATATTCGTGTACAGCGATCCCAAAAACTCCGAGTTTATAAATTGAACCCATTTTCAGCAATACTTACCGAATTGTAAGTTTTCTCTCTATTGTCTGTTTGGAATGCACTTTTCGAATGCAGAAATGCAATTTCCCATTTTTACATTATAAAATATAGCGACAAATTTCCTGATACTTTAACGAATCCAATGCAAAAAAAAACGCATTCCGATCCATCTTACGTTACAAAATTCAGAGGTTTTAGTTTATTTTCTCGACTATTCGTAAAAACTCTGTTTATGTAGCCAACAACCTTAAAAGCATAGTGCAGGATATAATGCAACCATGTGATGGTACTTTGGACTACAATACAATACTCATTACCTACTGAATATTATTATTAATATAAAATGCTAAACTTTTCTTCACTTACGTGACAGAATTATAAAATAATCTGTCAAATAATCATGTGGTCCGTTACTATCATATTCATACATTAGTTCAGACTATTTTTTGTATATCTATCCCTTTTTAATGTACTGAATGTTAAAACGGTATTCAAAGGATTTATAGTTATGACTAATAACATGTGGTAAATATTTCATCTTTGTTTTTACCGACCAATATACCTTATAAGTGTTTCTGTCTCTCTCTTACTAACACCATTACATATGTAATCATTTTTCCCATTTAACTCTACACAATCTTTTTCTTCAGAGTGTACGAATAGAAGTATAACTTCAAAAAGAATTGGAATATGGCACAATTCTAAAGTGTAAACCGTAAAGTTTAGGCATCACACTGGAAACCGTATGATTAAAGGTGTTGTCTTAATAAAATAAAGTTTTCCTTCGTTCTTTTCATTACTTTTCGGCTTCAATTGGTCCACGACGTTACAATAATTTTCATCAATAATTGTTTTGCCCTTTTTAGATAATTAACCAAAAAAATACCTCTTTGCTTCCCAAAAAAAGCTGCCATCACTTTCCCTGCAGATTGGTAGCTTTACGCCCCTACTTTGGTGGTGGCTTTCCTTTATTTGTCCACTATGAGTCTGAAGTAATAGTGGTAGATCCAGGTTTCGTAATAAATTGGTGTGGAAGTTCACATTTGTGGCTATCTTACTGATAATCGTTTTATTCCCAAGATTTTGATTAGGACGTGATAAACCCTTTCTTTATATATGCCAGCTCCTCTGTTTTTATACTTTGAAAATAACAAAACTAGATAACTATAAATACAGAATACAAATACAAACAACAGATGTTAGAAATTTTGAAGTTATGAAAAAGAAAAATTACGTTGCAAGATTACTACGTTAAAATGGCGATGTAAGGGTCATTTCTTAGTAAGGTCGAAATTATCCCTATCCTCATATATTACACTCACTTCCAAAAGTCTTGTATTATAAGGATGAAATTAAAATACGTAAAAAATATTTTTATTGATAAGAAGATCGACATGTTAAAACCTAAATTTCATGGTTACTTCAAAACAAAAATGTTTTCAGTCGTCAAAATACCCATGTTGTGAAAAGTTACTTTTTTGCTGTTTAGTATTTATTGGTTTTTACCGAATTAGTGCAAAAGAAACGAGTAATATGCCTAGAAACAAGTAGTCTGAGTTTGACAGCATTGTAATTATTGGTTTTTGGCATGAAGGGATACTTCGTCACCAGATTGCCAACAGATTAAATTTTCTTAGAAGTACTGTTAGAAGACACGCTATGTACAGACTGGTGAAGTGCGAAACCGACTTCGAAGTGGCCGCCCTCGTATAACCACGGGACGGGAAGATCAATTTATTGTCCAATCAGCCCGCAGAAACTGTTCAGTCACTGAACCGGCACTAAGATGGCACTTCAAGAGAACGTACCACCGTTTGAATTCAAGTGCTACAATCCGTAGGAGGTTATTAACATCAGGATTGCGGTCTAAAAGACCTTTAAGGGTACCTCTGTTAAGTCCTTGTCATCGAACCGCCAGCAATAGTAAGAAACCATCGACACCGGCGATTATCAGAATGGAGAAACGTGCTTTTTACAGATGAGTCACGGTTTGGTGTAGTGAGTGATGATTACCGAGTTAGATTTTGGAGAGAAGCAAGATGCAGGAATAGACTCCAACAGCCGTTGGAGTTGCTCCTTGCCGAGGTGAAACACAAATGTTTTGGGGAGATATAATATTCAATACAAGAACGTTACCAGATAATGGCCCACAATATTCCCTGATATAAATCCCATTGAGCATGTATGGGATTATGTATCCAGAGCCATATTCAAACGGAATAATTTACCAAGTAACGCGCAAGAATTAGTTGTTTCTGCTTTCGAGGAATGGAGGAATATTTCTCAAAAAATAATCATCAATTTGCTTATTATTATTAAATCATTAAAGAAGAAGTTCAAATACTTAATATTAATTTACCGTTGTATTGACTATTTTAAGTTTTTGATAGAAATCTAATTTTTTAAATTTTTGTATCCGAATTTAAGTTTGTTATATATACATGAATAATTAAATATATTTATTTCATTATTGTGCAAACTTTTTACTTAAACACTGGGATTTTAAAACGTTTAAAACATTAAACAAAATAATAATAAGGGGGTGCAAGACCATTGAAAGAGATAGTGAATAAATTGCTAAATAATACAAAATTTATTTTCGTAATATATCTACTAATAACTATATTTCCTAGTTAGAGAAGAAAATTTAGTACCAATTCATAATTCTGTTATGTAAGAACAATAAAGAAACTGCCATTTATACGTAATTTTCTTGTTCTGGTACCAATAGTCTAGTCTAGTTGCGAAGTGCAAGATATTTCATTTTGCAATAGTTATGAAAAATCATAATTAACAAATTAATAAACTTTTATGAAAATTTATAGAAGGATCTTGTAAAGTATACATATGAAAAGGGCTCCACGAAGTTTCAAATTTTTAGGCCAATTATTTATAACTTTTATCCCATTGTTTATGCCAATAGAGATTAGGAAAAAAATTGTTTGTTAACAATTAAATAACTTATTGAAAAATAGTGACAAAATGATTTTTTCAACTGAATTAGATTCTTTCAAGTGTTAGGAAATTACTGGAATTTTTTCAAATTTTTAAAATCACATTTTATGTCATAAAAAAATATTTTATCTGATAAACCCCGTTTAGCGGCAGCGCGCGAATGCTGTAAAAGCCGAGTGGAGCACTATTTTCAACGTCAAATTAAAATTATAAATAATGAAGATAGAGTTCCGGCAGTTGAGACTTTTTTATTGGAAATTTCCTCCTCTTTGAGGATCTTTTTTCAAAATTCCTTAAATATCATTATTTGAAAGTTATTAACGAAAAACTAAATACCTTTTTTTTATCTTATTTTGTTAATAACAATCGCAATTTTTTATGTGCTAATATACCCTTAAAAAACATTTTTCTAGACGTCATTCCGAATCGAATGAGCTATGGCAAATATTTTTAGGAGCTTTATTTCTATTTAACACGTTTTTGAACTTGTTGACTAGACTACAAGTTTATACGACAACAACCCAACAAATTGCTGGACTAATTTAGCTGGTACACCAAGATTTCTGTAAGTATGGTAGTTTACATTTATGTTGTCTGTTCCCACAAAGTGTCTCATCAAAGTTAAAGAAGATTAGGCAAATACAATCACTGGAAACCGCCAGGCAACATGGACATCATTTGCTTTCAGTAGTTTAGCCTAGTTCATGAATATCAGATTTATCGGAAATTAAATTACCGTTATTACTATACTGTTAGGAACATAGGTACTTCTGTATAGGTATAAAAAATATAACGATTGCTCAGAAAATATATTTAAATAACCTCAAGTAACAAGTCGAAGGTTTACAAAAAAATGTAACCACTTTTTATATTCTCTGAACGTTGTATATTGTAACGATACTTCTGTATCACTTTTAGCTTAGTTAAGAATTTTGCGAATATTCTGTGTCAACTTTATTGAGTTATAAAAAATATAATCAACTTTTTTATTGTTCTAAGAGGAGAAAAATGCTTGGCTAGGTAATATTTCTTATTTCAGGTTGGTCAGCGTTAGAAGATTATTGTACAGCAGGAAAAGATCGAAGAGTGGCCCATTTCGTGTGTTTTCACGTAGTCTGTAACAGCCAGACGGGACGCGAAACATGATACAGGGCATTTTTGACAATTTCGACATTGTCAACGTCGCTACTGATGGCTATTCGGTGGAATGCACGTGACTTCGTAGAAATAGCTATACCGTGTAGGAACGATTTTGAAAAGTACTATAAGATTATATATGTTTTTTATGATCTGAAAATCATTTTTCTATTTTTATACTCAACTAGTCGAGTAAATCAATCTATTACCATCAAAGTAACAACTCTTATTTATTAAATAATATTCCTTATTTTTTGGTACATTTTAGAACAAATAAAATCAAGAAGTTAAAAGTTTTTATACCATAAACAATTAAACAAACTGCTTCTTCTTAAATTCATTGAAACGAATCCAAAACTATTTACTTTTCGTATAACATACAGGTTACTTAAAAAGTTTTGAAAGCAAAAATGAAAGAATGCTTATTTTTTAATGAAATTGTTTTTTTTTTTATTTAATACAATCTACCTTAGCTTAAACACAGTTATTCCAATGATCCTTCAGTAATTTTATACCATCTCTGTAATGATTTTTCGGAAGCTTTGCAAAATATTGTTCCACAGTTGCAATAGCTTCTTTATTCAACCAAAAACACTTTCCTCAAATGAATTTTTTCAAGTTTCTGAAGAGGTAATAATCGGAGAGAGCCAAATCTGGTGAATAATTTAATTCGTTTAATTTAACCATCGTAAACAAACGTGCATCGGCTTAATAAAAAATAATTGTTTTCTTTTATAAACTGGGTCCATAGTTATAAAACGAAGCACAAAATCGGTTTATTCTCTATAAAATGCTCTAAGTTACGTTAAGAAATTTGTGTTCGATATTCAGTTTTTATTAAATTGTTAACGAATGCATCAACTTTCCAAACAGCTTTTTCATATATAGTTCTTTGTGTAAAATAAGAAGTACTCATTCATCTGAGATGCCTGTGGTATCAGCAATTTCACGCTTTGTCAAACCTAGATCTTTGCAAACAATATCATAGACTTGCTTAATAATTTCTGGTGTTGTTGCACTTTTTGGAGTCCACAACGTGGTTCAACTTCGACACTTGTAGGACCACGTTAAAACTCTAAAACCCATCAATGCATCATTGGAAATGAAGGAGAAGATTCCTTTAACACTTTCACCATTTTTGTATAAATTTTTGTTGCTGATAAACCTTCCAAAAGGTAGAATTTTATCAGCGCACGATATTCGATTTTTTCGATTGTAACAAAATATACTGACACTTTAAATGGCTTGTAAACAAAAAATAAATTGACAAATCAAAGTAGAATTTTTTGTGCATTTAAATGGAAGATGAAATATTAAAATAGCGTATAAATTTTTATTTTGCTACTAGGTGTCGCGTTTAAAACTTTTCTACTATCCCTATATTATAAAAAACATTTCTGTACGTTTTTAAAGAGTTTTTGCAAGGATATACAATTCTGAGAAGCATATTCCAAATTTGGTTCCACCAGATCATTGTCTGGTCTAACGGTGTTTATGTTATTGCTTATGATAAAATCAAGAACTGTAAAAGTCTTATTTGCAATATTTATAAAAGGATGAATACATTTTAAGTGTGACTGGAACATCATCCCCAAATCTTTAATTTTTAACTTTTTTTTCGTTTGATAATTCTTTATTATGAAATTTTTTCTCGTTACAGACATGATAAGCATTTCTTATTCTCTATTTTATTAATTTCTAACTATTGATATGCCTAACCACCGTATATAGACAAGAATAGTAGGATCACTCTGCCCGCCACCTTTGGAGTTCTTTGTACCACATTTCACTCCAGTTTGCCTACGTTTTTTGTGCAGTTTTGTGAAAACTAGTAAGCAGCGATGACAGCTCTAGCGTTTTTTTTTGGTTAAGCTAGCGATTTGGGAAGTAATCTACCGATATACTATAATAACTTTGTTCATAATTATTTAACTTTTTGGTAACTTAATTTATATTTTTTCTTTTTTTTATTAAATAAACACTTTTTTAAATTTACTGATTTCTACTTTTTTGTATCAATCTACCTATTTAAAAATTTTTAGGTTGGCAACACTGCTGGTGAGCGACAATGATGCAGACCGAAATGCGGATCGAGAGCTTCGGCGGCATGAAACAAGTTTTTGCGAGAGTGATCCTACTTTTCTTGTTTATATACGATGACCTAACAATTCTAAAGTCAGATTGTAATTTATGACTGTCTTTTATCGATTTAATAACTTTAAAAATTGTAAATCAACAGAAAATAATAATACAATTTAATATGTTAAGTCATCAGGCCATGTGTTTATAAAAGAGTAAATATTAATAGACCTAGATTGTTACTTACCCTCCGGTACACTGAAGATTGTTTAAAAAGGTTTCGATAATCTTTTTCTAATTTTATCCATCTGACTAATAAATATTAATTTAAAAATGTATTTAGTTGTTCCGAGAAACCAATCCATTTATTCAGTAAATGATTGATCTTATCGCATGCTTTTTCACAACATATACGAATATAACATCAACGCTACAGGGGTAGATATATTTAAAAACTTTACTAAGTTTTTACATCAACTTTGTCCAGCCCAACACAGATGTATTTTTCTCATAAATATACGAAATATCAATTGCGCCACCTTACGGTGGCGTCATAGTACTTAATTAAGTAAGAATTGCTGCTGTAAATATATAGCATATCTATTGCGCCATCTTATGGTGACCCCATAGTATGTAATTAAGTAGAAAATACTTATTAAATTATATGAGATATAAACTGTGCCACCTTAAGGTGGCATCATAGTACTTAATTTAGTAACTATTTTCTTAGTTTTGTTGTTTGTCGCAATTTTTTTTACTATTTTCTTTTTAACTGTCTTTTTTCTGTTTATTAAAAAAATAAAACACAACGCTATCTACCGGGTATCTGTAACCTAGATATCCAACAAATAAACTTACACTGCCATTTATTAGGAGTTTATAGAACTATATAATAAATACATACTTTAAATAGGAATATTAAATTGTTCTATTTTCCGTTACTTATTATTTGTTTCTCACAGTTTACACCGTGAGCTTTCACAAATATTTCAAGATCAAATAAAATACAGCGCCATCTACCGGGTGTCTACCCAACGTAATTGTTAAAGGTTATTAAAGAGTTATATCAATTAATTTACACCGTCGTCTATTCGAAATTCTTAGAACTAAACAATAAATACACAAATAAGTGAAAAATTAGTTACAAAAACATTTTATAGTGAATCAAATAGTACCTCTAAACCATTCTCGAATTCTTTTGAACACATGCAAAAAATTTTATCAGAATCGGCACAGCCTTTTAGGAAATGTTCAATGATATACACACGCACAGAAGAATTATATATTTATAAAGATGTAAAACTTTCAACCCTTGTTTGTACCTACCCTTAGGGGTGAATTCTAATAAACCATAAAACACGTTTTCAATGAAATAATTTCAATTTTTATAAAAATCGGTGCCAATTTGAAATTTTTTCGATACAAACTTTTCTCTTCTATTTTGCCCCTTCAAGGAAAACAATCCATTCTTAGTGGGTGTTTATAATATACCTTGAAATAAACATCTGTCCAAATTTTAGATTTTTACCATCAACGGTAACGGCTGTACGTGCGTCTATACCTCAGTCAGTGGGAACATCTCTTTTTATATGTAAAGATTGGAAGTTGTCGACTTTTTAACATATTATATGTTAGACTTTTATGTATATTTTTCCAAAGTTTTTGCTTAGGTGGTATATAGTACAGACCCAAACAGTTTATAACAACTTTTTGATTCTGGCTCGTAAATGATTTTAAAATCATGAATTAATTTAAAATCAAGAATTAATATACAATTTTTAATATTTCAAAATAAAAGGCAACAAAAATATAAGATTATATCTTCGTCCACGGCCAATTAGTTTGCAAGAGAAACTGAGCTCATGATATATATCTAGAAATGCTACATCTGCCACTAGCAACGTGGTTTTAATATAAATGTCAGTTTATCAAAAAGTACAAAGAATAACTTGAGAAACAATGTGGAATCATCTGTCAACCGGTAAAAGTGTCCAGACGCCTCTGGTGGCTAGCTATGAGAACAGAGTGAAGAAGTCTCGGAATCGCGCGGGAACTAGGAACTTGATATGGCCGTAATTGAGAGTAAGCCGCAGGGGTTACCGGAGTTACGAAAGATACGTGATCCGAAAATTTGCTGCAACCGACAGTGTTACTGGAATGTTGTGAGAGGTGTGCCCTTATGTCACATGCACTGTTATTGCCGCCATCATAGGCAAAATGGTAGTGACTATATCACCGAAGCTCGCAACTGGTCTGTTGCTTTGTTACAGTTAGTGCTTTAATTATCAATAACAATTATATTCAATTTACAGATACGTTACACGACTGATTTACTGAACAGGAATAATTGACACCTAAAAACATGACAGCAAGTTGAAGTGATATGACGGATGATTAAATAATCGTATGTAAATCGTAGACTGGAAGTCAAAATTTTATGGGTTCAAGAAAAACTCATAGACTTTAGATTCAATTCCTTTTCAATACATCTGTTTAAAAAAATAAAAGTGTATATAACGTAACAGTCGAGAGAATGCTAAATAACCTTAATAACATTTTTACGATTAAACACATTATACAAGTTGGTTGAAAACTCTGTAATGATTTTTTGGAAGCTCTGCAAAATATTGTTCTACAGCTGCAATAGCTACTTCATTCGACGAAAAACGCTTTTCTAGAAGGATTTGTTTTAAGTTTCTGTAAAGGTAATAGCCAGAGGGAGTCAAATCTGTAAGGTTGGTGTTCAAGCAATTCGTACTTTAATTCGTTCAATTAAGCCATCGTCAACAAACTTGTACGAACACGTGCATTGTCTTTATGAAAAATGATTGTTTTCTTCTGTAAACCGGGTCTTTTTTGACAATCCTTTTATCTAAGTGGTCCAAAAGTTGCAATAATATTCAAAATTAATTGTTTTACTTTTATCAAGATAGTCAGTCAACAGAATCCCTTTTGCATCCCAAAAAAATTGATGGCTTAACTTTTTTGCCGATCGTTCCAACTTTAAATATAAGAAAATATTTGAGTACTTTCATTATTCACCGCCCAAGGACTACACTAAATTTACTGCAGGCAGTTTTAGTTTGTTTATTACAAAGAATAATATTTTGACATATCTCCCAATACCTTAAATGTAGAAATCTGTGAGTTTGTTTTTTGTCTATTGGAACGAAGTTCCCTTTCGGGCGTTACGAACAGTTACGACTGACGCTAGGAGCTAGCCAAAAAAAATTCATACCAAAATTTGTCACGACACGACACGATATACGCATGGTGTCACTCTCTCTCTCATAGATAGATATACCTATCTTTATTTAAATAGGAAACCCTAATATAATAAATACTAATAAAAGTACAATTAAAAAGACACTAATTTAAATTAAAAGAAAATACTGTAGAAAAAAATAAGTACCTATAATAGTATTATATTTTATTTCATCCTGTTTTTATAAATCAATAAATTCATAAACATTTTAAAAATAGTTCTTAACTTGACTAGTTAGGTACGTCAAATTACCTTAACTGTCAGTTACTGTCAAATATTTTAATTTTAAAATTTTGTATTAAATTGTTAATTCCTGTTTTAAATTAAATTGAAATAAAAAGTAATTCTAGGTAGAATATACAATACCTCTGGTATTGTATAAATGGACACTTTTGTTAAAAGAAACGAACTGTTGAAAATAATGGATTTACTATTTTTTTTTTCGATTTTGCTTTGAACAGTGTAGTAGTGTCGCGACTTTGTTAAGTTTATACAGGTTTTTTTGTAGATAATAAATATTAAAATAATAAAAAATAAAAACAATAATGTATCCTGACAGTGTTTCTGCACAAGTTCCTAAAATTGCTGATAGAGTTAGGTAAGTAGAGATTTTATACAAATGCTTATGTATGTACAAACTCTCTGTTGTGTTTACAAATTACAATTCCTTCACTAATTAATCGAAAGGAACTTCGTTCCATCCGGGTGTCCCTTGACACCTCTCACTTTTTTTTATTATATTTTGTAATTTATCGATTAAATATATTAGGTAGCATTTGCGACACCTTACGTCATATTATTTAATTTAGCAGGAATTTGTTGAAATATGTGAGATATAATCTGCGCCACCTTTCGGTGGCGTCATAAACCTTAAGTAAGAATTGCTCGTTTAAATATATGTGATATTAACTGCTTCACTTTACGGTGGCGCCATAGTACTTTATTAAGTCGTAATTGCTAGTTTAAATATATAAGATATTAACTGCGCCACCTTACTGTGGCATACTCAAGGTTGAAACTTCAATACTGAACCCTAGATGGCGTTGAAGAAGCTAGTTTTTGAGATTTTTTGACAAAAAAATTTTTTAGTTTTCGTAAAAAATAAAAAATATTTTTTTTTAATAAAATGTATCCTATGTTACTTCTAATAAATCCACGAATATGTGTACAAAGTTTAATGATGATCGGTTTAGTAGTTTTCGCGTGAAAGCGTAACAAACAAACTTACATACACATTTATAATATTAGTGGGGATATACTGTTTCAAAAATATTGCTTTATCAGCTTCATCCTTACTTATAAAAAACACAAATATTGAATTTATTAAAAGTATTGAGCAACTGTTTTTATTGCCTTAAGGACAAAAAGTTGATCTTAAAATCTGCGACAAAACCTATTTTCTACACGGAATCCAATTTGTATTTAAAATAGGTAACACAAATACTAATGAATACAACGAAAATCTCGTTTTTATGTTTGTAATATGTTTCACAAATCTGTTAAATATATATGGTTAAAATTTTGATATTTAGGTATGTATGACTAGAGAGGTATAAATAATACTATTATTTTGCTAGACAAACAAGTAGAAGTTCTCAACTAAACATTATATTAATGCACATATGAACCCGAAACGTGTTAATTTTCAGACAAGCTGCATTTTCGAACCAAACAAGAGAGCTATGAAAATGTAGTTATAACAATGATGCGGTTATATTCAGACCAAACGTATTTTCAGTCATTTCTCATCCCAAAATTCGTTCTCGCCCTCTAGCCCTATTTCAATTAGCTGTATTAGTATAGTTTCGGTTATGTCTACTCCAGCTATGTCCACCGCAAGCAAATCTCTTTAGCTGTTGAAAGATCACGTTCAAATCATTACATCATGACAAATTACACAAGAGAGAAGTGTTTTTGATATTTCTTGACATCGGTAGGCAAGGGTGGACTAAAACAAAGCAAAAAAAAACATTGTAAGCATCTAGTGACCAGCCACTGTGACAAATTATTGTAATACGTTGCTTTTGACAAAGGCCTTTTTGGAATTATTAGCAATCAAAAATATGTTGTCGACTCTGCGCCACAAAATCCCATTAACGATTCAACTGCTTTTAACAGAAATATAAATTGAGGTTTACTCTGTGTAAGTCATCAATTTTAAATAATCGAAAATTCGTATTTTCAAATAAATTGTGTGGTTTGCATAGAAAAATAAAAAATAATTTAATTCTTGGACCTACGAAACTATAACATTCTAAATACAAAAAATGGGGTTTAAAAAAGTAGGGAACAATATTAATAGAAGATTCGTAATTAATAGGCCTATTAAATAGCTTACTTATTGACCAACTTCATCATTGGTAGCAAACAATCAATTTTTGGTATCTGACATCACTAAAAATAATCCAGAACTAACAAATACTTTAGTTTCACCAACGTTTGTTTTAATTTCCGGTTTGGTTTTCGTCTGAACTTGTAATAAGAAAGAAAATTGCGCATAAACAGTATATGGAATCTCATAATGTTAACGATTATATGGAATTCTGTAACTTACGTCAATCATGCAAAATGCTTAGTAGTCAATGTTACAATAATTATTGCAGAAATGCAGAAAGTGATATAGGTAAAAAATTCTGGCTGCTTTTGGAAATAAACAGAACTGTCTGCGAAATCGAATATTTTTGACAACTTATGCTAAAATTTAAATGTTATGTTTGTTATTTTTAGTTTTATACAAAACTATTTGGTAAGTCGTGAGTAAAGCATAGTACTTTACTCGAGGAACAAATTGCATATTTAGCTCGTTTCTTCAAACACACTCGCTGTAATATGCAATTTACTCCACTCGTAAAGTAATATACTATTATGTGCCGCTTTACTAATAATGTACGTATGATGTAATTCAGTTCTACTTTTTTAGATGAGATAGGATAAAACAATAGTTATTTGTGACACAAGGACGGAAAATGACATTTTGCAAGAGCGAGTAAAGTTGTGTAGCCAAGGTGCGTAGCACCGAAGCGAAACAATACGAGCACTTGCAATAGTATTATACGTTACAAGGTCGGTAGGTGACTTATTACAGTACGAGTTAGTTTACGGACGAGGCGACGTAGGAGCCGAGTTTGGAAATGAAAACGAGGACTGTAATAACACCTAACGACCATGTATCGTATTATATTTTATTTCATCCTGTTTTTATAAATTAATAAATTCATAAAAATGTAGTAGTTCGTAACTTGACTAAAAATAGTTCGTAACTTGATTAGTTATGTCAAATTACCTTGAAAGCGATCTGTCACTGTCAAATAATTTTTTTATTATTAAGGTTTAATTGTTAATATAAAATTGAATAACATTGACTTCCTTTTAAATATGGATGTAAAAGTAAGTAATCAATTATTTTATTTTTATTTTATAGTCATTATAGTATTTTTAAATGTCAAAAATTAAAAGTAATTGTCTTCCCTTAAGCAATCAGAGCAGCGTTACTAGGCAACACATTACAGTACCTGATACCGTAATGTTTTACTTACCGGCGCCAAATTGATTATAGGGAAGTGTATTTACTGGACAGGATGAAATAAAATATTTTCCGGACGTGTAACACACACTATTTTTTGGTCCGACTAATTTTTAATATTTTCAAAAGTTCTGTTATGTTCAACAGTTGACCGTTCATATCATCAAATAATATCCTTAGCATTAGCGTTGCTATGGTGTTGCTATGAGAGCATTAGTTTTGTTAGTATCTTGTAAATGAATTGAAAATAAATTGCTTTCTTGTAATTATTTTTTATTTGCTTATCGTAGATAAAATATTGTATGAAACTGTGCGTGAAGTGCTTTTTGCGCACTTACGCGATATATAGCACTCGCTTCGCTCGTGCTCTAAACATCGCGTGCGTGCGCAAAAAGCATACTTCACGAACTGTTTCATAAATAACTATTTTTTACCAACTTTTATTTATCAAAATCTTTGGTGCGTGTGAATGTGAACTCCTCCTAAATGGCTAGATCCATATTTTAACGATTGTTTGTGTGTGTGTTCGAGTGGATTCGAAAATGGTTTAGATTTACTATTTACTCCACTATAAAATGTTGATTTTTTTATTAATTATTTATTTCTAATAGTGTGTGTTAATTTTTTAGCTCTATAAATTCCTAATAGACGACGGTGTTATTTAATAAATAGAACTTTCTAACATCGTTTGACATCAATGTTACGTATATGATTATAAAGTAAGAAACAAAAAAGTAAGACAAATTCTAAATGAGAAAAAAAGTTAAAGAAATTAAAGGAAAACCAAAAAATAGACAAAATTGTGAAAATTCAAATAAAAAACTGGAAATCAAAAAAAGGTAAACAATGCAAAAATTGGAAAAAACAAAAAATGAGAAACAGCAGAAAAGTAAAATATAGTACAGAAAATAATAGTTAAAAAAATTGAAACCAAAGAAAAAATAAAAATACAGAGAATCAAACGAAAAATCGCAAAAATGACAAATATAATTAAAAAATGGAAACAAAGAAATCAAGAAAGTAAGGCAAAATCGAAAGGACAAAAAAATAAAGGAATACAAAAAAGACGGAAAGAAATGAACATTCTAAAAAAAATGGAAACAAACGAGAAAAAAAATTGCAAAAAAAAACAAAAAATGTGTAAAATAATAAAAACCAAAAAAAGGAATGGTTACAAAAAAAAATCGAAAAACGGGTAAAAATGGCTGACACACTGGACACAAACGGGAAAATAATATAAAATCAAAACAAAAACATAAATAGAAAAAAAAACATAAAATCAAAAAATGAAGAAAAAATCGCAAAAATTTCGAAAACACAAAAAATTGGAAATGAAAATCGAAAAAAAAGGTGTGTGTGCGATTCACATACGATAGAAGTGAAACTTCAGTAAATCGACAAAAGAATGAGATGAATATATATAACAAGGGTAGGATAATTACAAAGTTTATTTGTTTAAAAATGAAAGTATTTTGATTAATTTTAAAAGATATTTTATTTAACAAGCAAGTATTAAACAGTGTGCAATATACATACACACCGACATTTGCTCTCTCGCTTTGGCTCATTAATTAAGGCGACTATGCTTAGAAGACGGGAGTGGGGACGCTACGAAGTATGGAACAATGAGGAGAGACCGATAATATAAAATAGTATGCATATTTCTGTCTCAGAAAAGGACATAAGTCCTACAACAGGGTCCTCTTACATTCCAAACTCCTTAAAAATTCCCATATTTATCCTCCAAATTCTATTCTCATTCATTCATTCATTCATTCTGTCTCATTCTTTGCCGGCTTCATCCTACACATTTTTGTATTTGTGTCTCTTACCTGTCGTTTTTTCCGTTGCATCCAGTTTGAAATCACAACGATGCTAAAGAAGTTTCACTTCACAAAAAGAAGAGATAAATCAACAAAAGAAATCGTGGATTCACCGTGTCAGCTAGTAGTCTTATATAATTTCTTATATTTTAACATGAAATCGGGATGTAATAAATTAGTTATGTCCTATACAATTATTTAATCTATTTTTATTTTCCTGCAACCATTTCATCATAATCTATGTAGTTGAACTATTTTCTGTATTATTGTCTATTTAGCTTTTTGTAGTTGAAAAAGAAGTAATATTTTATAATAATGTCAGGTTAGTAGTAATAACAGATAATGGTATCACGTTCAATGTAATTTTCATGAATCTGAGCGAAAAATCGTGAAAATTGTGGTAACCGCTTTATTCGATGTTTAGTAGAAACGTGCATATTCGGTTAGCTAACGGTTTGCCAACAACAGAGCTGTAGTAATTGCCAGAAAAATTATTGAAAATTGTTTTCAGTGAATTTCAGAAACAACCAATATCCCAATGTTTTTTTGACAATAATTTAACATTATTACAAAAAGTTTCGGTATTTTTATATTATAAACTTCAGAAACATTTAAAAGAGTTTTAAATTTAAATTAAATTAAATATAAAAAATGTCCATCAATTCTAAACCTCAAAACACAAATTCAATATTCCACGTTTTAAAAAACAAACAAATTCAAATCAACGCTTGTAAATATTAAAGTACAGGTTGGTTGAAAATTTTGAAAGCAAAAATGATGAATGAGTATTTTTTGATCAAATTGTTTTTTTGATTTAATATAATCTCCTTCAGATTAAACACATTTATTTCAATGATCCTTTAGTAATTTTATACCAACTCTGTAATGATTTTCCGGAAGCTATGCAAAATATTGTTCCACGGCTACAATAGCTTCTTCATTCGACAAAAAACGCTTTCCACGATAGAATTGTTTCAAGTTTCTGAAGAGATAATAGTCGGAGGGAGCCAAATCTGGTGAATACGGTGGGTGTTCAAGCAGTTTGTACTTTAATTCAATTAATTTAGCCAACGTCAACAAACTATTGTAAACATGTGCATTGTCTTGATGAAAAATGATTTTTGTCTTTTGTCTCTTTTCACATTTTTTTTATCCAACTGGTCCAAAAGATTGTAGTAATATTTAAAGTTACTTTTTATTATTTTTTTAAGATAATCAATCAACAATACCGTTTTTGCATCCCAAAAAACTAATAATTACATTTTTTACCCACGACTCATAAGTAAATGTTTTTAACCTATATCTGTGTCAGTAAGTGTCAAATTATTGAGGAGTTGTGTTATAGTTTCGTTTACTTCACTAGTGCAGTAAGTAAATAGAAACCTGTATTATTATGTTGGTTGCCTACAGCATACATTAAATTAAACCAACATTTGACATTTCTCAGACAGAACTGTCTGCGAAATCGAATATTTTTGACAACTTATGCCAAAATTTAAATTTTATTATTGTCATTTTTAGTTTTATAAAAAACCATTTGGTAAGTCGTGGGTAAAGCATAGTACTTCACTGGAGAAACAAATTGCATATTTAGCTCGTTTCTTTAACACACTCGCTGTAATATGCAATTTACTCCACTCGTAAAGTAATATACTATTGTCGACCATTCTGACTTCACGTGTTTTGGAGCTGAAAAATTAGCTTCAGTTCACTGTAAACGTTCTTGTATAATTTAGGATTATTATGGTGGATCCAATCTCATCCATTTTTTTAAAACAAAACACAATATCGGTTTTATTGTACTCCAAATTACGCTAAGAAATTTGTTTTCGAATCAGTTTTTGTTGAATTGTTTACTTGGATCTTTACAAACAATATCATAAACTTTTTCAATTATTTCTGGTGTTGTTGAATTTTTCTGGACGTCCACTACGTGGATAATATTCGATGCTTGTATGACCACGTTTAAACTCTAAAACCCATTAATGCACAGTAGAAAATGAAGGAGCAGATTCCTTTAACACTTTTACCATTTTAAATACACTGACACATCAACTTCAAATGTCTTGTAAACAAAGAATGAATTGACAAATCAGAATAGATTTTTTTGTGTATTCAAATCGAAGATAAAATATTAAAATAGCATGTAAATATTGATTCCTCCACTGGTTAATAGATGTCGTTTTCAAAACTTTTCAACAAATTCTTAACAAATAGGAGATTAGATAAAGTTCGATTCTTATACAAATTTGTCCGATATCATGAATTTTGTGCAAATACTTTACAAAATATGTTCACAAAATAAAAATCTAGGTAAAGTAAAAAAATGGCCCTTGGTAAGCCAGGCGCATCAGTAGATTTAAATTAATTGAATATATTAAAAGTATACGTTTCAGAAAAAAATGTTTTAGATGAAAGTTGTAGGTCTCTTTAAGACAAACAAAAAAGTTCCCTAACATTTTTTTGTACAGGGTGAAGTAGAAGAGTTACGAATTTTTTTCGATTTTGATTTGATGTCAGGCCCAAACGGCCTTACCGATTTGGCCCATTAACGAACTCGACCAAGATTTTTGGACGATTGATTTTTGTACCAAATTTCATTTCGATCGGTTAAGAAATGCGACCGCAATCTTGTCCACAGATTTCGTTACATCGGAACTATACATACATACATACATACATACATAAGTACATACATATATATATATATATATATATATATATATATATATATATATATATATATATATATATATATAAACTTTTGAACGCAAGGTGTTTTTGAGGTCAGGGGGGCCCAAAACGAAAAACTGTAGTGAAATTTTCCCGAAGTCGTGACATGCGAACCAGCTGAATAGTAGATATAAATCTACTAAAATTATTGCAATTAATTATTCAGTTTTAATATATAGGTATACTTATAAGGGTTTCTTTTAGTTGCGGTAGAATCTTATAATATTTGATTTAGTTATAAATTTTCTTTTTCATACATACAGGTTTTGGATGAAATATGCTGAAGAAGTTTTTAAAATTTAAATTTCCGCACGATAACTTTGACCAAAGTGTATGGTTATGACAGATCAAATGATAAATTGCAGTAATAAAAAGTTATTCGACAACAAATATTTAGCATGGTTTGTCGACTTTCTCGATTATTTCAGATTTTATTCGGTGTTAAAATATTCATGATATGATTATAAAAAGCTATTTTAAAAGTTTTAAGAATCTTGAACCAGATCATGTCAACAGAAAAATTCCAATTTTGTCGTATGTACTAACGAACTAAATGACTATATTTGCATAATGAAGTGCTTTTCCAACAGTTTACCCTACTATCAGAGTTATGTTTTCCTTTCTATATTTAATCATTTTACTCCATCTCTATGAAATGTATACCTACTGATAAGTTTGGTGCATTTAAAGTTCACAACCATTATATTCCCAATTCCATAGTTGATGGAGATTGTCAAGTTTGACCCTCAATAAAAGATAAATTTTATGAAAGGTTTAAAATGCATTTATCGGTATTTTATCATCAAAATTTTACATAAATAATATTAGTTTTAGTATTTTATAACTCAATTTATAACTTTTTATAACAAAAAAAGAATTATATATTTTTTAATATTCCCATTTTATTTGTCGTTTTTTTATGAGCTTGCAAAGATTGGTGGGTAATCAATAAAACGATATTTAATTAGAATGAGTCTCTTTTGTTGTCAAATGCCACATAAATCAGAAAATGACGAATTCAAATTGAAATTTAGAGTAGAACTTTTCTAATTTCAGAAACGTTTTATGATCGAATATGAAATCTCAAATGATTATTCTGTCTTTAGATTAAACAGATGGAGGTATTAAAACAAAACTTAAATAATTAATTTTTGAAGTTATACTTCTATTCAAGCACTTGATTTGTATGGGGTTAAATGAGAAAAATCATTACATATGTAACGGTGTGAGTAAAAGAAAGACAGAAACACATATAAGGTTTATTGGTCGGTAAACAAAGATGAAATATTTACCACATGTTTAGTCATAACTATAAGTCCTTTAAATACCGTTTAAACAATCAGTACATTAAAAACAGATAGATCTACAAAAAACAGTCCGAGCTAATGTTTTGGAATATCATAGTGACGTATTACATTGTGTTTGACAGATTATTTGATAGTTCTCTCACGTAAGTAAACATATAAAGTTTAGTATTTTATATTAATAATATTAATGATAATATTCAGTATAAGTATTGTATTGTAGTCCATACTACCGTCACATGGTTGCATTATATCCTGCACTATGCTTTTGAGGTTGTTGGCTACATAAACAGAGTTTTTAAGAATAGTCGAAAAGTGCATTCCGCATAGACAATAGATAAAAAAATTACAACTCGGTAAGTATTCCAAATGGGTTCAATTTATGTACTCGGGGTTTTTTGGGTCGCTGAACACGAATATCATGATGTCGAAAGTCTCTGCGGCACTTGTTGCCTAGAGCATTTACCTCTTCTCCTGGTCAATTATGTACAAAATTACATTTGGAACTCGGCTGTTTTTTGGGTCGCCGAATACGAATATGATAATGGCGATGGTGTCCGAAACACCTGGTACTTAAGACGGACCTCGTCTCCAGGAAATGTTATGCAAATTTGATACAAAATAAGTGTGTACTCGGTACTATAGGAGGTTTTTGAGGTCGCTGAACACGAATACCATATAATGATTGTGCTAAATCATTCGCATAAAAATTTATGAATCCGGGCACCATTATCCAACTCCCCTCTATCATTACATGGAAAGAGTGATTATTAATAAACGAAAACTAATATAAAAGGAGTATTGGTTTTATATCCAATTTAAAACCGATTTACAACTTATTTTCACTGAAAATTTGTCGATCATAATGAATTTTCCTGAGTAATTAAGAACACTAATTTATCAACTTTCCCCTTAAAAATGTATCCTTTAACGTCGGTCTAAACTAATTTGTACAAAAAAATGCTCCGTCCAAGTGTTCGGAAGAGGTAAATGGCGTTCATTAAAGACGTTTATAAATTACTTTTTTGGTTCGTTAGAAGCGTGTAACTTTTAAAACAAATTGTTTAATTTGAAAATTAATTACTTTAATATTGACCTAAAAATATACTTTACAATTCATTATAATGTTCTCTTTAAATTGTCACCGTCCATTTTTTGAGCGAACAATAGTAAGGTTTGATATAGACAAAGAAACTGTTCGGTTATATTTTTTAAGTGTGAGCTTTAAGTGATTAATAAAGTGTTAAATATAGTAAAAATTATTCAAAAATTTCAATTTGATTTTTTTTATATTTCTCAACGTAAGCATAAATCAACAGGTATGTGCAAAAGAATAAATTGCAGATTGTTAAAATTTTAAATTTTTTCGTGTAACTGTATACCTTTTAGTTGGTAATTTTATTTAATATGCGTTTATATTTATGACTTAATGAGATAAATAGTAGCTTGGGACACGAGAGCTAATCTGACTACTACGAGGACAGACCTCTCGAAGATTCAGAGACTAGCCTGTGCATGCATCATTGGAGTAATGGGAACATGTCCCACTGCTGCAATGGAAGTAATCCTAAATCTCACGCCACTACACATTCAAGTAGAAAGTGTAAGGAAGAAAACAATATATAGAATAGTCAAAGAAGGAACAATCAAGGAAAAACCTCGATCACTTCAATTTGATGAAACTTTGGGAATGCCCCCAAGATGACATACCAAAGAAAATTAATTTTGTGAAAAAATTCACCACGGTATACAGATGGCTCCAAGAGAAATGAAGGAACAGGAGCAGGGGTTTTTCGACCTAGATTCAAATACTTAGAAAGCCTGGGTGCATACCCAAGCATTTTTCAAGCCATTGAAAGATGTATACAATTTAATACCGAAAGGAACTATCGTAGACATAAGATTGTAATAATGTCAGATAGTGAAGCAGCTATTAAACCTCTAAACTAACACAAAGTCAGTTTAAAGATGGTCTGGAAATGTCTACGCAAATTAAATGAACTAGAACAAAATAAAACTGTTACCCTCTTATGGGTTCCAGGACACAAAGGAATAGAAGGAAACTAAACAGCAGATACGAGGAACAGAACCATCTAGTAGTACAGTCTTAGAAAAACTAAGGCAAGAAGTTGATAGAGAAAATTCAAAGTACTGGAACGATCTAGAAGGACTAAGACAACCGAAGACGCTCCTGTGAAACTATAACCAGCAGAGATCTTTCAGCTATTTAAACCGTAGTAAAAGAAACTTCGTATTATAACAGGAATATTAACTGGGCACTGCCGATTAAGAGGACACTTGAATAAACTAGGATTGGTTGATGAAGCAAAATGCAGATTCTTTGGGGAAGAGGACGAAACTTCAATACACGTTCTCTCAGAACGCATTTCATTACGTAATTCTAAGGTCAAATACCTAGGATCATACAAAATAGAAAATCTACCTAATTTAAAGTCCAACGATATCATTTTTAAGAAAGATAGAACTAGAAGAGCTGCTATAAGTCTGAGGAAAATTATAGTAAGAAAAGGAAGACACAATAGATCTTGTAGGTATCAAGTGTATCTGTCACCTTTAATTCCACTCATACATACATACATGAGTTAAATACAAAAATATTGAAACACTTATGGGGGCTTTTTACACAATTTATTTACAAAATTGTTAAGATACACTGAACTCTGCTGGATAACGTCTAACTACTTGACAATACAATGAACTCTTGTGAACACTTGACTCGAACTGACGTAAACTGCCCATGCATCCCCTTGTATACAACATTATTTAATCTAGTCAGTGTGTTTAGAAGTTTCTAGAATTTTCTAGAAACATTATTTAGAATGGTCAGTTGATTTTTTTACAAACTTATAAAAATCAACTGTCAACAACAATTTTTCAAATTAAGGTCCCTTCCTTTACGGTTATCCCGTTACACTGCCCCCTCCTTAGATTCATTCCTCCTGGAATGTTATTTCCTACATCGGAATCCCGCACACTCCCTGAGCCAGCCAAACCATCTTCTTGGAGTTGCTGCGCATCTCCACTGTGGTTTTCCTGGTAAGGCGCCAAACGATCATGATGGACCACGACGGGTTTCCCTCTGGGAATTTTCACGATCCGATAAATGACATCGTTAATCTTCTTCTTGATGGTGTAAGGACCTTCCCAGTTCTTTTGTAATTTGGGACAAATACCTCGACGCCGTCGGGGGTTATAGAGCCAGACTATGGTAACTTGGTAACTCTTTTCCATTGTCCGTGTGTCATAGTACCTCTTCATCCGATCACTAGATAATTGTAGTTTTCCACGCACCAGGTTGTGTATATTTTCCATTCGATTCTGAAGGTCGGCGACATATTGTTCACGTGCCATTTCTTCACCAGGTTTACAACCAAACACCAAGTCACATGGTAGCCTCATTTCTCTACCGAACAGGACCTTCGCAGGCGTTTGGCCAGTTGATTCGTTGATGGCCGATCGAATTGCCATTAGAAATAGTGGAATATGTCGATCCCAATCCCTCTGACAATCTGACACCACTTTTGACAGATAGTTGGTTATAGTCCGGTTCATTCGTTCCACCATTCCATCAGACTGAGGGTGCATCGCTGTGGTTCTCGTTTTGTGGATGCCTAATCTTTGGCAAACTTCTTGAAACAGCTTGCTCTCAAAATTTCTTCCTTGGTCTGAATGTAATTCTAATGGTACCCCAAATCAGCTTACGAATTCTTCAACCAATATATCTGCTAAAGTGGTGATTGGGAACTGCATATGCTTCAACCCATTTAGTGAAGTAGTCCATCACAACAAAGATGTACTTGTTTCCTACATCGGTCTGTGGAAGTGGCCCCAATACATCTACTGCGATTCTTTCAAAAGGACTTCCAACCAGGTATTGCTGCATTTCCGCCTTCGGTTTTCGGTGCGGACCGTTACTGGCAGCACATGTACGACACCAATCTTTAACATCATTAGTGCAATTTACCCAGTAAAATCTATCTCGGATCTTTTGCAGCGTTTTCGTGATACCCAGATGTCCTCCAGAACTATCATTATGCATCTGTTTTAAAATTTCCGGTACAGCATTTCTTGGGACCACTATTTGTTTCCTTGTTTCTGTGCCCTCGGAATTTTCTACAAGTCTTTTAACGAGCCCTCCGTCCAAAATTAAAGAGTTCCATTGGGACCAGTATGCTTTTAAAGCAGGAGAGGATGAGGATATCTCTCTCCACAACGGACGACGGTCCATTCTCTTCCACTCCCTAATCTTTCTCAGAACGGGATCGTTTTCTTGTTGCTCCTCCAGCATAAAGCTCTCGCCTTCTGGTACAACCTTAACTAAGGCAAGTTTTTCCTCGTTCTGCTCCATACGGGTACAATGGGGGCAAGTATTTCTTATGTGGCCTAGTTCTCCGCAGTTTTAGCACCTCACTGGGCGCCTTCTTTTTGAAGAAAACTTCATTAACCTCTCCACTACCGCTTCGACGTTGCTGACGGCATAAACGGCATGGTCCAAGTTACCAGTGTCTTCCATCAGTCGAGCAGCTCCATGTGAGGCCTCCGTCGCCGTATCGAACTCCAGGGCAATGGTCAAGGCATTTACAAGAGATGTTGGTCTCGCTAACCGGACAGCCCGTTGCAACTCGGCGTCTCGAAGACCATCGGTAAAGGTTTGGATCGCCAGGCACTCCAGAAAATCTTCCGCTGCATTTGGATACGCAAACCGTACCATTTTTTCCACTTCTGCCTCGAACTCCTGGATAGTTTCTCCATTTTTCTGCTTTCGACTTTTCAACTGCACTCGGTATACTGGTTGTAGATGACTTTGACCATAACGCATCTCTAGACGGTTCACCAATAGCTCAAAATTGTCATCCTCATCCGGTGTCAATACATGCAGGACGTCTAAAGCCTCGCCTCGCAGAGCCATGGTTAGGAACAATGCCTTCTCCTGGGATGACCATCCATTCGCTCTGGCCACTGCGTCAAATTGTTTCAGGTAATTTGACCAGGAAGTCGTCCCGTCGAAGGTCGGGGGTTTTATCGTCATTCGTACCTGGGCCGCCTCAGCGTTTCCTCGTCGTTCGACGTCTACGTGGACGGTTTCCCTCCTTTCTGCATTTCCGTCGCCGTGGTGGATGATTTGGTTTCGGCGACAAGCTTCCAGTTCTTGTTGAAGCTTCCTTATTTCGGACTGCATTTACTGGTTGATCTCGTCTCGCAAGTTGGCAACTTGCTGATTTTGCTCGTCTCGTATGTTGGTCACTTGCTGATTCATGTTGTCCACTTGCTGATTTAAGTTGTCTACTTGCTGATTCAAGTTGGCTACTTGCTAATTCTGCTCGTCACGAAGATGTGATATTTGCTGGGAGAACGAACTGGATAACTCATCTGATAGGGTAGACATCCGTTGTGATAGCTCCTCTTGTTGGCTCTTCATCTGACTGGATAGCACCTCTTGTTGGTTCGTCATTCGTTGTGACAGCTGGGACATATCTTCACGCTGGCTCTTCATCTGACTGGATAGCTCCTCTTGCTGGCTCTTCATCTGACTGGATAGCTCCTCTTGTTGGTTCGTCATTGGTTGCGACAGCTGGGACATATCTTCGCGCTGGCTGCTTATCTGACTGGACAACTGGGACAGTTGTTGAGCTTGTTCTTCTTGCAGCCGGGAAAGTTGTTGAGTTTGTTCTTCTTGTTGGCTCGTCATTCGTCCTGATAGCTCCTCTTGCAACCGGGAAAGTCGTTGAGTTTGTTCTTCTTGTTGGCTCGTCATTCGTCCTGATAGCTCCTCTTGCAGCCGGGAAAGTTGTTGAGTTAGTTCAGAATTTAATTTTTGAACTGGGTCTTCGAACTCCACAGCGTCAGGGTCCAAATTATTATTTAGGTAGTATTCACGGAGCCTTCTCAACAATACGGATTTGCTCCCAGTAGTTTCCAACTCTAATTCTTCGAGCTCTCTTCTGAGCTCAGCAACCAATAGTTCATTTATCTTTTTTCCAGGCATTCTTATATCTTCACCCCACACCTGACACCAATTTGAATTACTTATGGGGGCTTTTTACACAATTTATTTACAAAATTGTTAAGATACACTGAACTCTGCTGGATAACGTCTAACTACTTGACAATACAATGAACTCTTGTGAACACTTGACTCGAACTGACGTAAACTGCCCATGCATCCCCTTGTATACAACATTATTTAATCTAGTCAGTGTGTTTAGAAGTTTCTAGAATTTTCTAGAAACATTATTTAGAATGGTCAGTTGATTTTTTTACCAACTTCTAAAAATCAACTGTCAACAACAATCTTTCAAATTAAGGTCCCTTCCTTTACGGTTATCCCGTTACAATATCAATATGTCAATGTAAGTATTTAATTAGAAGTAAATCCTAAACTATAATATTGTGTATTTTACTATTCTCGATTCAAAGTGGGTGTTAGTTGGGTGCGCAGAGAGGCCGAGATGATAAAGTGGCGAAAAACCGCAAAATTTATTGCTTTTTCCATCCTTTATCACAAAAAAATAAGGTAAAATTTACTATTTATATTAATTTCTTACGTGTAAGCATAATAACAAAGTGAAAAAAATGTAATAGTTTTGATCATTTTATCGCTCCTAGATTTAAAAGCTTCAAGCCGATATATAAACTGAAAACTTTTGTCGGTTTTTTCGACTTATAATTTAGTGACCGGTAAAAACGCGATCATCTTGGCCTGTCTGGCCCATCCACCCTAACCACTACTGTTCTACATACTATTTTATTATATTTTAGTTCCACTAGGAGTTAGGATTAATTATAATTAATAATTAATTTTTATTGTTTAATAAGATATTCCGGTAAATCGAATTTCATGGATCCATTAGGAGAGAGAAGTGAAATACGACGTGTTAAGAATTTCTTGAAACCGTAGTCGCTACGACAGTGAATTTAAATGATTGATATCCAAATCCCCTATTTCGTACAGCAGTGACCGGGCTATTCTGGAATTACAGGAATGCTCTAATTGAGGTTTTCCTCTTGCACGGTCGCTTGCTGGAACTATGTAATTAATGAGTGGAGCGATGCGTGAGGGTACGCGCGTGCCCTACCCATGACGTTTGGCCTACTGCAAAGTTAACCCTTAGGGGTATACAATGGGTGCAACATCATTCCTTAACCAAGTTGATGCTTTCCCGGCCGATATTCTATCAACGCCAGATAACGATGTGGACGGGACCTCTAACAGACCCTCTCAAATTCTTGCCTAAAGCCAGTTATTAACTTACCTACGATTTTTTAAATCTATAATACAACAGAGAAAACACTTAATATGGAATCTATGATATTTGTTATTTTTTATAAATTAAAATGTTCCTAAGATCTAACTTTAATAATTTTTTTTGCATATTTGACCTCATTCTAATACGACGATTTGATTATAAGCTATAGTTTAACTTCTATTTTAATTCTCTAATTTGAGTTTCTTCGATTTTTTTTGATTAGGTCACTTTACCATCCTTCAACCTTACGAAGACGATAATTTATAGCATAGTTCATATAACCCTAATAACCTTAACACTTAGTTTTAACATATAACCTTAATAACCCTAACACTAATTTTTAACATGGTTTTGGAATTTTTGGTAAACGGTTTTGATATGTCTCTGAAGGTATTTTTAAAATTTTAGAAAGTATACAAACAAGAATATTTTAAATGACATTATGGAGAAATTGAAAAAATGTCGCATCCAGCAGGACTCGAACCTGCAACCTTTGCCTCTACGTGGCAATACTCTAACCTCTAAGCTATGAATGCTTAGAAATTTAAATTCAACTCATGTCACGTGTGAGACTTACTCACTTTCTTCTTAAAAGCATCTTGCATGACGTTAATAAGAGAGAGATTTTGTCAAATCGACAATTGAAACATCAAACTCTAAGTCACTTCTTTGTGCCCTGTTCTATAATTTTATTTGGTAAGGAGACCAAAATCATGGATTTTCAGTAAACGATTATTTTGAGATATCTTTCATGGGTTTTTGAAATTTTAGAAAGTATGAAGGCTGAAGAATATGGAGATTGGTAGGTAAAAGGAGTAATTTAAAGGAGTATGGTAGGTAAGAGGACCCTGCTGTAGGACTTATGTCATTTTCAGGGAATTCATTTCCCTTTGCAGCAGGTTGGATTGCTTTTGAATCTTCTCTCCATCTATGGCGCTTGAACGTACCTAAACAGTCTTCTTTCTTTGGTGTGAGTGTAGGTGTTGTGTAGTAGTGTGACCCACGTGGTGCAATTTAGAAAATATACAAACAAGAATACTTATATTAAATAAAAATACGAGGTCTGGCTATTAAATAACGAGAATGCGCCCCTAGAGGGTGTCCTAGAGTGGTGGGGAAAAAACGGGTATCTAGAAGTCCTCTCTATGCACGTACCAAACCACATTTTCGTCACTATTAAGGCGGAAACATACTATCAAAACGTGACACGACGCCACGCCACCCGACGCATGTCAGTACTTATCAATTCCATATATTTAATACAGTTAAGGCGGAAACATACTATTAAAACGTGACACGACGCCACGTCATCCGACGCATGTTAGTACTTATCAATTCCATATATTTATGTTGCGGCGTGTGGTCACATAGCGTGTTGTCTATATGCTTCTAACTGTATTAAATATATGGAATTGATAAGTACTGACATGCGTCGGGTGGCGTGGCGTCGTGTCACGTTTTGATAGTATGTTTCCGCCTTTAGAAGCACATAGACAACACGCTATGTGACCACACGCCGCAACATAAATATATGGAATTGATGCGTCGGGTGACGTGGCGTCGTGTCACGTTTTGATAGTATGTTTCCGCCTTTATAGTATTTCTGCAGTAGCGGTTTGAATCGAACGTGTTTTTTTCTCGTGCCGAAAACTATTTCTCGTTAAATTGAAAAAAACTCCGACTGAGTGCGATAAATTGTTGCAAGAAGCCTATGATAACAATTCTCTATCTCGTGCGCATGTTTTTGAGTGCTACAAAACCAACCAAATTGTGCGTGCAGATCGTCGAATAAGCATCCGGATGATTGCCAAGGCTGTAAACGCTGATAAAGAAAGGGTTATATAAATTCTACATAAGATATTACACATGGCAAAAGTCAAATTTGGTGCCAAAAAACCAGACTCCCAACTAAAAGCTCTTGTGACAACAGGTCTGCTCATATTTCCTTGAAAGGTTAAAAGAAGATTCCGAACTAATAAAAAACATTATTACTTGCGATGAAATTGGATTTTTCAATACGATGTTGAAACAAACCGGGAATCGATGCATTAGAAGACGCCTGAATTGCCCAGAATCAAAAAAGTAAGGATGTCCAAAACAAAATTCAAGGCAATGTTGATCGTTTTTTGACATTAACGGTATCTTGATGACTAAATGGGTTCCAGGGGGCCAGACTGTTAACCGGACTTACTATTTGTCAGTTTTGGCAACACTGCGAGAATGAGTTGGTAAGAGACGGCCCGAGATGTGGAAGAACAACTCGTGGATTTTGCACCAAGACAATGCACTATCTACCAATAAACACACTCCTGTTCTCGAACAAGCGCCGTACCCGCCAGATTTGGGACCGTGCGATTTTTCTTTTGTTTCCGAAGATAAAATCTTCTTTTAAAGGGACTCGATTTGAGTCGATGAAAGCAGTAAATCAAAAAACAGCAGAGCTTGTAAGGCCCTCACCAAAGAATGCTTCTAGCACTGCTTTGATCAATAAAAAACCTGTGGAAAGGTGTGTGGCAATGGGAGGGAGTATATTGACGGAGGGGGGGGGGCATTCGAATGTAGAATAATTTTTATAATAAAATCATTTTTTTGTAACCAGTCTCGTTATTTAATAGCCAGACCTCCTATAAAATAGGGCACAAAAAAAGTGACGATTTGATAAAATCTCTTTCTCATTACCGTCATGCTAGATATGCTTAAGAGTTAAATTTAAGGACCAAAAAAGCTTTCTAAACATTCATAGCTTAGAGGTTAGAACGTGCCGAGTAGAGGTAAAGTTTGCGGGTTCGAGTCCTGCTAAGTGCGAAATTTTTTTAATTTCTCCTTGTTTGTATAGTTTTTAAAATTTTAAAAAATTCAAAAATAGTTTTGGTTGTTCGAAGTGACAAAAATACCTGATTCTGCTTCTAAATAGCTGTTAATGAGTCGTAGATTGTTCATTAAGGAAATAAAAACTACAATTTTCTCAATTGTAATTCCCTTAACTTCATAAATTTGATCAATTGTTTACAAGATATAAAGAAATTTATAAACAAGCCAGAGCCGGCAATTCATAACTAAAGCATCATCGAATTAGAAATTTTAGTAACTGTAAATTGTCTCTAAACTTCCCTAATTTTTGAGCGGGTGGAGATTCACTGTCAGTTCTTTGTAACCACATATACAAATAATAATTTGTATATTAATATACAAAAACAAAGAAATACATATATATTGCACATTAATATTTATCTTTTAATATCAATATTCTGGTTAATAGAGAAACAGTTTAGTTTTGGATATATGTATATGAAAATTGATATAACACAGCACGTTGTACCTACTAGTTATAGGAATAAAAAATATCTGCATGGTTTACCGCAATATTGCGAATATTTTGCTACTAGCGATAAATATGTATTTAGTAAATATATAATAATAATAATTGCCTGGGTAAATGAAATGTATACTATAATGTATCTCAATTACACCAGATTGTTTTTTTTTTTTTTTTTTTTTTTGATTTCCGGTAAATGCTTTTAAGTAATTAACTGCAAAAAGAGAAATATTTTACTTTATATTTCCAGCGTAATAAGAAATCACTTGATGTCAAAACTATTGATCTAGAGGACAGACATCTAAAATCAAGATTCAAAGTCTTCAGAGGGTGGCAGTCAATTAATGGATAAGAATGAGAGAAGGGGTGTTTGAAAAATATACTTCGGGATTCGTACATTCATTCAAACACTTCAATAAATCAAACGTTATGTCAATAAACTTGGAAGAATCAGACATTTTGATTACTTCTGAAATATTGTATTCGATTCGAATGAAAAATTAGCTACCCACATTTTACCGAACAGTAACGTATTAATAATAGTTATGAATGAACTGAGGCAGTTTAGTCACTTTATTTCCTACAGAAATTAGATTTATCCTATCGAATATTTCATCACTTTCTACATTTAATATTGGCTAAAATACAACTAGATATATTGTTTATTTACACCAAATGAATGATTTCAAAGTATCTTATTGTAATTCTTACCAATCGCTTATAGGATTCTGATGATTATGTTGTACCAACTTTTTCTCCGCTAACTACGGTGTTAATAAAACTAATAAAAATTGGCTCGATTGATTTATCTGATGTTGAATACATAAAAATAGGAACGAAGAGTCATAAGGTCACCAATTGCGGATGGCACTAAGGGGGTAGGTGGAGAGCGAGTCGTGGATTCAAGATTTTACGGTGGTGAGTAATGGGCGGATAAACTAAATTAAGCTAACTGTAAAAGAAAAGTAAAATAACTAGATGAATGGTATATAGGGTTTTACCTTATTTTTATAAAAACAAGGAAAGTATAAGTACTAATAGGGATGTTAAATATATACATATGAAAAAAATATAATACTACCAAAAGTTCTTTATGATTGATAGCCTTACTGTTTATTTCTTAGGCTCACAATTTAAAGAAAAAATGTAATTAGTGAACTGGTTAAATGAAAGAATGCCTTAAGATTTTAGATAACAACTATATTAACGATAACAACAAACCACCAGTTACAAGATGGACAAGTTGAGTTTGAATATTGGAAACAACTAGGCATCTGATTTTGATTTATTTTATTGAAGTCTGATCCAATGGTTTATATCGTTTTAAAAGATTTGGGTTAATAACATTCAAAATCTATATATAATTGATAAGATTAAAGTAGCGAGTAATTTGTCTTTGGAGCCGACTTTAACGAAATCGAAATCAGGTGCTTCCGATTTTTTTAAGAAATAAAGATTTGTTTTTTTTTTGTTTTTTAGAGCATTTTTTTTTTTGAAGGCGTTTCAATCTTAAAAAAAAGGTTCATATTTTATCCTTTTTAATTGCTACTTGGCTTTGTCAGATGTGGGTGCAAATTCATGATGTACCATCTTCAAAACCTTCCGAATACCAATTTTAAATGAAATTGAAATGTAGTCGGACATATAATGATTGACTCCTTTAAATATTGATATGCGAGATAATCGCGCACAAACATACATACATGTCAAACTGAGAATCTTTTTTTTTTTTGAAGTCGATTGAAAAAGCCTTATAATAATTTCGATGTGAATAAAGACAATAGAAAGAGATAGAAAATATCTAGAAACAAAAAGACCGATAGAAAACAGGAATAGGAAATAAGTAATTAGTAACTAAAACCAAGATTTACAACCAATAAAGCTGTTTACTGACGATAGAAACCTTTATGTGACCACAAAGTAAAGGCCACCCTATAGAAGTTTATAAATTACAGTATGCAACAGTTAAAGACATATGCTACAAATATGAAAATAGAAGAATATTAAATTTGTTGGTTTTAAATGTTGCCAATGATGTAGCTTGTCATATGGGACACAAATCACATTAATGGTTACTAAAATTAGTCAGACCTAATATAAATACAGTATGCTCATAAATTCTTAACTTGATTGTCACACGACAGTTGATGACTAGACAGTTCTGTAAATAGTTTTTTTACCCACACAAATATTAACATTCATTTGCAATATAGTTAATTTGTAGCTAAACTATTAAGGGAGAACAACCGTTACAAATTAAGCGAAGTCATGAATAAATCACGTATCCGATATCCATATTTGTAAAGCAAATTTACTTTCTAACGATGGTTTTAGAAGGCTTAAATTTGACCGAATTGGAAGATATTCAGAGAACAACAAGGACTATGATGACCAAGCACAAATATCACCATCCAACATCGTCAGTGCTTAGAACAACACTACCGAGAAAGGAGGGAGGAAGAGCTCTGTGTGACATAACAAATCTACACAACAAGCAGATAAATAAATTACAAAACTTCTTTAACACCAAATCACTATCATCGAATTTACACAAATTTGTTATAGGAGCAGATAAGAATTATTCCCCTCTAAATTTAGCAGGTCCTAATGTGGATTTAGAAATAATAACAGATGCGGAAAAACAAGAAAAATGGGCACAAAAAGCTCTACATGGTCGACATTATCACGACCTAAACCAACCACACATTGATAAAATTGCAATAAATAGGTGGCTTGCTGACGGTACCTTGTTCCCAGAGACTGAAAGATTTATGATGGCTATTCAGGATCTAGTAATTAACACTAACAATTACAAAAAATATGTTATCAGGGACCAAACAATTACATCGAACAAGTGTAGGCGGTGCCAAAAAACGTCGGAAACTATACAACACTTAACATCAGGATGTTCAACGATTGCCAACACAGATTATTTACGCAGACACAACCAACTGTGTAACATTATCCACCAGAAACTGGCCAACAAATATGAACTGCTAAATACCTAAACACCCTATTATAAGTACAATACACAGGCAGTGCTCGAGAATG